>CM043320.1:28764018-29364018 GCA_023736055.1 Quercus glauca
GGTTTGGCTGTGTGTGTGTGTGTGTGTGTGTGGGGCTGGGTTGAAACCGGTAATGAGGGAGAGAGAGGAACAAGGATAGAAAAAGAGAAATAGTAAAAAAAAAAATAATAATAAAATAAAATAGAATATTTAAATAAAATGAGATAAGATATAGAATTTTGGGATGTTGGGTGTATTAGAAATGGTATGGTATAATTGAAAAAGTAGATTTTTGAGATGGTAAAATAGGATGAGATATAGAATTGGGATGTGAACGCTCTAACAACTCTTATTAAAAAAAGTGAAAATATTTAAAAACTCTTATAGAAAGGGAAAAAAAAAAAAAAAATCTTGGCTTGTTTGTTACTAAAGGAAAAAAGAAAAGAAAAGAAAAGAACTTCATGGAATGTCTGAAACCGAAATAGTGTCTCTATGTGACTTGTACATTCCTAGATATGGATAGTGACAGTCATAGTGACAGTCCTACCACTCTGTGTCTCTCGGTGTGGGTTTCGGCGATGGGTTTAATAAAGGTGAGTCAATATATATATATATATATATATATTGCAATATTAGAGAGACTTTTGATTCATTTTCCCATCACCCCGACTAGGGTTTAGGGTTTATCTAGCTTAGATGCGATTTTGTTGTTGAATTTCTGATGTTTGAAAATAGTTTTGCTGAATATCCTTCTGCACACTGTATTATTCACTCACTGCAGGTTTGAGATTCCTCTTGTTATAACTTCCGTATATTATGTCAATGTCTTTGTAAACTCCTCTCAAGTAGTAACAATGGCTGGAGTAAGGGTTACCCTTTTGAGATTGCTGCATAATTCGGCCAATCCCTTTTCAAAAATGCAATCTTTTCGATCATACAACAACTCTGACATGAGAATTTCTTCATCATTGCAAGCTTTTGTTAAAGAATCAGAGTCCCCTGAAACTTTGACAAATACCCATTTTAAAACACTGGGTTCTCAGTCTCTTCTTTATACCCAATGTTACAAGACCAAACCCATTACTGCATTTTCACCTACCTTGTCGAATTTGCACCTCCTACATAATAGCCCACTTATTTTGATCAGCCCCTTTTCAAATTATCGGTCATATTCATGGTCTTCTGGTAGCAAAGCTGATAAAGCTGGAGTTCCCACTGCTTCTGGTGCAAGTGGAGTGGATGGTAGTGATAATGATGTTTTTGGAAGTGATTTTGTTGATAAGGTTAAAGATGCTTGGCAGACTGCAGTTGATGCGGGAACTTATACTGTGCAAAAGGCTAAAGAAGCTTCTGATGAACTGATCCCCTATACTCATCAATTACTTGATTCACATCCCTATCTGAAAGATGTAATTATTCCATTTGGTGGTACTTTTGCTGGTACTGTATTGGCTTGGTCGGTTATGCCTAGGCTTTTGAGGAGATTTCACAAGTATGCTACGCAAAGTCCTGCTGCTTCACCATCTGGAAGCGTCTCTTGGGAGCAAGTTCCATATGAAAGAACTATTTGGGGTGCTTTGGAGGATCCTGTGCGATATCTAATCACCTTTATGGCATTTTCACAAATGTTAGTGGTTCCAGGTTCAAGATATGTCTTCTAATCGTATTTTCATTTGCATTTTGTATCATGTGTTTTATTTTGTAGCACAATCTTGATGACTTTGATGTTCAGGGTTGTAATGGTCGCACCAACCACTATGGCATCACAGTACCTTGGACAGGCATGGAGGGGTGCAGTTATTCTTTCATTTATATGGTTTTTGCATCGATGGAAGTCGAATGTGTTTACTCGTATGTTGGCAACTCAGAGTGCAGTGGGCATTGATAGGGACAAGTTGCTGGCTTTTGACAACCTTTCATCTGTTGGTCTATTTGTGATTGGTATAATTGCTTTAGCTGAGGCTTGTGGGGTTGCTGTGCAATCTGTTCTGACCGTTGGTGGCATAGGAGGTGAGTGTTAGCTGTCTATATGCTATGTTCTTTGTTTCCAATTCATATATGATAATTTGCAGGATCTTATAGTAAATATAATAAATCAGCATAAAATAAACTTAAGTTTTGGTTACTATAACCTTTATGTCTCTCTCTCTCTATATATATATATAGTTATAAGTACTATAGTCTATAACCTTTATGTCTCTTATACTTGATCAACTGTTGTTTTGGAAATGCTACAGCTTGCTAACATGCACATTATAATCTTCTGGTTTTCAGACAATAGTTTGAAGTGACACATGTCCAGAGGGTTTGGAACCCTTGACCTTAAAACCTCTGCCTTATTCTTGAAGGGAGGAGGTGCCATTTGAGCTGGAACTCATTGGCATTTGGCAACTCTATTTCTTTCTATGTCTCTGATGTGTCGCAGGCATTACTGCATTGTAATTGGCTTGCTTACATGTTGGATGTGCCTCTTCTCTTATGCATCTCTCTGTTGCGAAATTTGGCAGTTAATAACTGAGAATTCATTAAATTTGGAAAAGAAAACCATTTTTTGGAATGGTAGTAATTCTTGTTCTTAAGTCTTTGCAAGTGTTGCTTTAAATATTTAATACCTTATGCAATTATGCAGGAGTTGCTACTGCTTTTGCTGCCAAAGATATCCTTGGGAATGTACTCAGTGGGTTAGCTTTGCAGTTTTCAAAGCCATTTTCACTTGGAGATAAAATAAAAGTATTATCTTGAATTCTTCTTTAGTGCACATAGAATTCATTGATCTCATTCAATTTCTTTCAGAAGGCAAAAATGTTTTCTCAAGCATACCCTTTTTGTCATTTTATAAAGAAAACATGCACTGACTCCAATTGAACTTTCTTAATTTGCAGAACTGACTCGAACATAGATTTAAATCTAGTTATCTACTTAAATGCTCTGTCTCTGCTTAAAAACATAAGTTCCCTGGATGTCCTGATTCAAAATTTCAAAATTTGATACCTGAATTTATTTATTTAGAGATTTTTTCTTGGTGAATGCTTTCCAACTCTGTTTTTGATGCATCAGAGTAAGAGAGAATAGTTTGACAATTATTACTAAATGGCTCATCACAAGATAAATGAGGATATATAGTTTTTGCCTGGTCAGAGTTCAACCCATGATTTTAATTATTCATTTGGTCATCACATCTTTCACAGAATGCAAATGTATAATATTTCGGCAATCTGTATACTGTTTTTTTGGTCATTTGTCTGCGGAGTGGAAGAGAATCTATATTTTTGGAACATTTGTTATAACAACCTTGGGCAAGTCTGTATATATTTGACTGATATATATATAATATTATCTTTTCACTTGTTTGATACATACATTTTCCTTCTCATTTGGAGTTGTTGACAAATTTACTTTTTGCAGGCTGGTAATGTAGAAGGTCAAGTGGTGGACATGGGACTCACTACCACATCACTATTAAATGCTGAAAAGTTTCCAGTCATAGTTCCAAATTCTCTTTTTTCCAGTCAGGTGGGTGCTTTTTCTTGTTTTCCTTCTTTCTTCTTTCTCTGCAACTTGTCAAGTGCATTATCATTACACCACACTTATGCATGGACAGACATCATACTGAAAGCTATAAATCGTGATGATCTTAGGCATTGTTGAATCATATATATACTGATCAATGCCTTCTAGTGCTAATGGATCCATGATTTGGACCTGACACTTAAATTGAGGGACTTCAAGTTCCCTCATATTAACCAAGTTTAGTCCATTTCTACTTGTTTTTTTGATGCATGGTACACTATTCTTTAGAGCATTTATCCTTTCAACCGGTGGGTATTCTCCAGGAAGATGGACCTTGAATGCCTACTAGAATTTGATACACAATATAGCTCGCGATCAATTGATCAATTTGCAAATTGCTTCGCCGTTACTGTTGGAAGTAGTTCCTTTGGTGGAGAGTTAAAAGATCGTGAATTCAGTATTATTTTCTGGAAATGACTTTCCTAAGTCACCATATTGTTATGATGACTGCTGTTCTTAAAGAAGGTTCCTTAGATAGTGAATCACCTATTGTTAAAAAATTTATAAAACAACCCCTGCAAAGTATTAACAGTTAAAGAAGTAATCAATGCTGATACAGTTGGTGATTGCAAGAGTATAAAAAAGGAGATCTATTGATTTGGTAATATCTTATATAGCATCATGTGGTTATGTTACTTGCTTGTCCGGATTCTTTGCCACTCATGGGTACTACCACAGATATGCCAATAAATTGTTGTCCTATGTTTATTAATTATCTGGATAGCGCTCTTTTGCATACATTCTTTTTGCAATACTTCATTATGGCTAAATTCTCCGATGATCATACAATTATTTGGGTATCTTGTCTATAAATATTTGATGGTCCATTTTCAATCTAAATTGCATTTGTTCCTAAATCATGTGCTTGCACTCAGTCTTAGATGTTTTGCACATAATAGTGATATACTCTTTACGTGAAAAAAAAGGTGATGTGTTCTCTCTCTCTCTCTCACACACACACACACACACAAACAAACACAACACATACAGACAAGCCCTTGCATGGATGCTCATACATGCCTATCAAATGGCTGTTATTTATTATTATTGTTTAGACAGTGTTCTTATTTATCTGCTCCAGTATATCATCTTTTACCATAACTTTTGGCTGTGAGAATGTTAGTATCTGTCTTGTAAAATTTGTAGGTGATTGTGAACAAGTCACGTGCCCAATGGCGTGCCATGGTCACCAAGATCCCCTTGCAAGTTGATGATTTGGACAAGATTCCCCTTATAACAAATGATGTAAAGAGTATGCTAAGATCAAACTCGAAAGTTTTCCTGGGGATGGAGGCCCCTTATTGTTTCCTCTCTCGAATTGAAAGTTCTTTTGCTGAATTAACCCTTGGATGCAATCTCAAACATATGGTAAATTTTTACACCCTCACCATTTCACTTTGTTGGTAAATGAATTATGGTACTAGAAAACTTTTGTTTATCCCATTTAATGATGAAAATTACTTTTAACGCATGTCCTAAGTTCCACATAACTTGATGAATTAGAAATCAAACAACATACAAGCAAAAGAAAAAGGAAAACAGTTTGAATCTTTCTTTCAGATTAGATATGACGTAGGCTTTTCAGATAAAACCATAATGTTCTCACTCTATTAATTTTGCTCTGCTTTAGTATCTGGCTAGGAGTTTTTCATACCATATTAATGTTATACATTAGAATGCATGGCTAAATCAGGCTGTGTTTCTAACTAATTGTTGCATTTGAAGTTGTTGTATTAGCATGAGTAGCTGAGCTTGATTTATGTTCAGATGGCTGTTGTCAAATTCCAAATCATGCAACATATATATCAATTCAGCCTTTGGTTTATTTTGTCTGATGAATATGGAAATAGAAAAGTTTCATCTTGGATTATTTGGCACTTTGGTTCTTTGAATTAAATGAACTTTTTATTTTTCTCTTAATCTTTTAGGTATTCATTTATTGAAAAGCTGCAAATTTTGTTCAACTTTTTAGGGGACCTTTTTGGCTAGGCGTAAATTTTAAATGATGTATTTGGGAAATAAGGAAATGACAATGAACTCCAAACTTTTGAATAAAGTGACTGTTCCCTCGCTAACTTTTGTAATAAACGTAATAGATATTATGAATTTTGATGCCAGAGCAAAAATTGTGAAATTGGCAACTAAGTTCGTTGAATACATTGAGGATTTTGATGCCTAGAAGTTAATAATAAGTTGGCCTTTGTGGTATTTATATTCCAATCTCAATTTTGTTTCAAAATTTTTATTTGACTTTGGAGTATGTGGAATGCATCTTGTATTTTTTTTTATTTTATCAGTAAGTTAAGAGCTTCATTAATAGAAAAAGAACATAGAAAGGCCGAGCACTAAGTACACAGGGAGTATACTAAGGACACACAAGAAAAAGAAAACAAAAGAAACTGGCAGCACAATAACTTAGACCATATATAAGCTGCAGATTTGCATATAGTATTAATATTGTTTAGTAAATTGTGTCTTGGATTGTCTTAGACTACATGGTAAGTTGTCTTAGAAACTATGTAGTATTTATTTTCTTATTTTTTTTGATAAGTCTATCTAGTATTTATTATGTGTCTTTGACTTTCAATCTTTGTATTCTTTTTATACATATCACTTATCAAAAGGTATTTTCTTATAAAATATCAATGAAAAAATGAGTAAGGTAGACTATCTCTTACAAAAAAAAACTTTGATTATTCCTAGAATTACTCCCTTGTTCTGCCTTATTAGGATTTATCTTCTGTTTTACAGCAAAGCTATCAACTTTGCTGCCTTATTAGGACTGAATGAGTAGGTAGTAGAGCATTAATTGATCCATGGATTTGGGTTGAAAGATATTAAACTTCAACTTTAAGTTTTATTTCTAAGACTTGATGAAGTAGATGTTTGTATGGGAATTTCTAAAAGGAATCTCTTTATTTCTAGGGCTTTCTAAGAAGAGTAAGAAGTGAAAAGAATTAAAATCCTGTTGTTCCAGTTTCTGACAAAAAGGTATTTTCAAAAAAAAAAAATTTTCCATCTCTTGACTTAGAGATTGATTGGGATTCACCTCCTATCTATGACAAGGAGATTCTAGATGATCTTATGTCTCAATCTTTTATAGTCTATGAAAACGTTTCAATTGTTCAAGAATCTCTAGAGCTAAATGGGTGAAATTGGCAATTGAGCTCCTTGAATACATTGGGGATTTTTTGTTTTTGTTTTTTTGAGAATGAATACATTGAGGATTTTGATACCTAGAAATCAATAATAAGTTGGCCTCTGTGGTAGGGCCCGTTTGGTAATGTTATTCTAGTAACGTTGTTTAAGTGTTGTGTAAATATGTGTGAGTGAAAAAGTGTCGTGGAAATATGTGTTGTGTTGTTTAACCTTACCAAACAGACCCTCAATCTTTGTAATCCCGTATAAATATTAATGATAATATTGAAAATATGAGGAAGATAGACCATGCTAGTGATAGACTATCTTTTAAAGAAAACTTTACTGGAAAATTACATTTTAAACCATACTGTCTAGGGCTTGTAACAAATTAAACCTTATAATTTCAAAAGTAACAAATTAAACTCTTATGTTTCACAAAGTAACAAATTAAACCCTATAGTTTCAAAAGTAACAAATTAAACCTGAAGTTTTAAAAACCCGTCAGGGTGCAGCCTAGTGGTTAAAGGCTTAGAATGAATTGTAGACCCAAACATTATGGGTTTGATCCCTACTAGGACTTTTCCTGGATTACCTAATGCATGGTTTTGGCAAGTAGGGTCATGTATTCGTGGTTTACTCCCAAGGGATGGGTCCAAAGGGCCTTGCCTTAGTAAGGTTCCACATCATTAAAAAAAAAAAAAAAAAAAAAATTAAAAAGTAACAAATTAAAACTTACCCATTTAAGCGAAATCTCATTGTGTTTGGAATTAAATATGGATTGAGGGTTTAATTTGTTACTTTTGAAAATTTACAGTTTAATTTGTTACTCTTAAAAACTATTGGGTTCCCTATACTATAGGGATTAAAATATGATTTACCCAAACTTTAATAATTTCTGGGATCTCTCAATTTTTAACCTTTTGGGCTTTATCAAAGAAATATTACCCAAACGGGGGCTTGGCTGAGTGGGTAAGGGTCGTTCGCTTCGTGCACCACACCTAGGTTTGATTCTCACTGCCCGCAAGAGTCCGTTGGTGGGCATCCTTAGTGGGGTAACTCCCCACACAGGTTGGTAATGGGAGGGCCCCTCGAGATCGGCTTTACCCTCCTCAATGCCACCTGGCGCCCTACCCGGGAGTATAATATAACCATAAAGGTCCCCATTTTTTATTTCTCAAAAAAAAAAAAAAATTTGGGTTACTCAAAAAAAAAATATATTTATATATATATTGCTTAATCAGGCAAGTTAATGTCAAAGTAAGTATTGAATCATGTTTGTTATGCTAATCACGAATTCTGTAAAACTTTGAGGGTCACTATTGTTTTCTTACACCTCCTGGAGGTTGGTGCAATTTTCCTTATGTTTGTTGTATAATCATCTTGCCTTGAATATTTGATTACTGTACCTAATGTTTGGATCATCTCCCTTCCTAAGAATTTTACTGTGTTTTGGTATTTGTTTATTTATGAATGTCGCTTATTTACTAATAAAAAATGTTTGTGTATAGAGCAAAGATGAATTGTACTCTACAGAACAGGATCTTCTTCTGCAGTCTGTCCAGATAATTAAGAAGCACGGTGCTAGACTGGGTAGCACCTGGCAGGATACGACCGGTCAGTGATATGGAAAATTATAAAAAATAAAAAAAGGAATCTTTTATGCGGGTATTGGATTGTTGTTTCTCTATCTGCTAACTTTACTCGGCAAATGTGAATATTTACAGAAGTGAATCATGCAGTTTAAGATATGAAAAAATGAGTTGTGATGCAATGTCCGGTTTTCTCTCCTTTTTTGGGTCTAGATGTAATGCTTCATATCATGATTTTATGCTTTTGTGTAAAAAAAGAGAGCTGTTCATTTATAAAATGAAATGTGAAACTGGATTATATTCTTGTAAAGACATGATGCTCGCACTTTCTACGGTGTGATGCTTGCTCAAAGTTGACAAAATTGGAAGTTCAATTTATTATATTTTTTTCATCGTTCGTTTTAAATTTGAGTGTTCCCCATCCCTTCCCAATAACAATTGGTAACAAGTTGTTTCTTGCAATGGTAGATCACCATTTAGATACATACAGTCAATAGAATCATTTTTACAAGGTATTTTTCCTTCTTTCTTCTTCTTCCTTCTTCTTTGGCTTTTTTTTTTTTTCAATCTTTTAACAATATATCTTTTGGGACTAAGGCATGGTGGTGGTTGTTATTGTTGCAATATTGACAATATATCATCTTTACTATTGATTTTGAAAATTTAAGTACAGAAATAACATTGCAGGTCCCATGTTCTTGGGTAATTTTGACGACTCAATGAGGCTTGCAATTTTCAATTATCCACTTGGTCATTGATTAATAAAATATTTATTGAAAGATTGAATATGAAACTTCCATATTCAGAAAGGAAAGCTCTCAGTTTGTGACTCTTCCATTGGTTGTGATTTTTCATCTAATGTTTCTCAAAAAACCATTTTTTACGGATATGTCTATGTCCAAAAAAAAAAAAACTCTCCTCAATTCTCTTAAGTGTTCACTCCCTGAGTCCCATCCTTTTACCTAAAAGTCTTCCATTCAAAGGTTGGCTAATAATGGTAGTCATGGTTGTTAGGATCTTGAGCTGGATCATAGGACCACACAAAATTGCGATCCTGCGCCGAACTTGCACGATTCAATTACAGATACATTAATTGGGCCTTTTCTTGTTGTTAGTCCTTTATTGTGAACTCAGGCAAAATGAAAAGGATTTGCTACCTGGTCCATAAAGTTCACAAAATGAAAAGAATGTGAAGCTTTTAAAGTAAACCCCATTTCCTTCCATTCCCAATGGCTATTTTTGCTGAAGATGTAAGCTGGAGCTCTAAAAATCCTCATTCGTCAAGAGTTGTTGCTACAACAACACTGTTAATCTGTTACCGTGCTATCATCTAAGTATTTTATTTAGCTTTTTTTTTTTAATGGTGAAAATATAGATCAAAATGAGCTTTGTTTGATGACAATTTACCGTTCGTTTTAAATGTCCAGGGGCAATGTTTTCAAATATCTATTATTAACAGGCTTACAAATTATATTATTAAAAAAAAATAAAAATAAAAAATAAAGAAAGAAAGAAAAAATCATTCAAGCAGACGCGCTTTTGTTGTTTTCCAAGCTATTTTGTTATTATGGGTTTGCTTTGCCACGAGTACAAATGAAATCTTGATCAAATTTAGCTTAGATAACTTATAACTTAGAGAGAGTAGAGTATACATAAGGTGAGATTGTTAATGCTGTTCTGGTTTACGAATTTATTGCCAAACCTTTTTAGTTTTTAGTTATTATTCTTTTCCTTTTTCTCTTTAATAATTCTTAAACTTGTCTTTCTCTTTCCTATGGATGATGGGTAACAAGTTATAACTTCTAAGTATTTTTTGTTTATGTTTTGGTACGGTTTTTTTTTTTGGGTAGAAGTTTATTGGTAAGTTGTGTCAAATTTAATTTATTATCTTTTATCAATAACTTGTGTCAAATTTAATTTTCTTTCAACGATTCTTTTTTATCTTTTACAAAAAATAAAATCTTAGATTTTTCTATTTGATCCTACGATTTGATCCCACCCTCTCAACGATTCTAATAATTATGATGGTAATATAACAAGAGAATGCCAAAATTGCAACAGTACTCTCAGTTGAAGTATAACAAAGAGCCCAATAATTGAGGGGATGTGTGCCTCTCCTTTTGACCATTCTCGATCAATTTAGCTAAAATCATATATAGTAATAAAAGAAAAAGGTAATCAATAACGGGTTTCTAAATTTCCGAGTACTTTGACATAATAATAAGTAGGAATTTTTTTGGCCAAAGTTAGGGGATTGAGTTTTAAGGTGTAATTATAAGGTAACTTTAAAATAAATACTTATTTATATATTTTATTTATTTTGAGTTTAAATATAATAAGGAAGTTTTATAAAAACCCTATTTTTCCAAAAATTATCTTAAATGTTTGTCTTATGGGAGTGCACCCGTCAACATGCTTGTGAGATGCGCCCTTCATAGGATAGGTACACAAGATGTCATCTTCTCTTGTTTGTCTTATGAGAGTGGTCCTTGTCATGTAATTTGTTTGGTTCTTTTGATTTAGGTTGCTGTCCCCCTGTTTTTGCTTCTGTTGTTGGGCGTGATAGTGGCAGCTAGTGTGCTTTTGTTGTTCCCTGTTTTGTGTTAATAAAGTTTTTTCCTTCATAAAAAAAAAAAAGATGTCATCTTCTCTTTTACACCCTCCAATAAAATGATGAAATGTAGGATTTTTTTTTTTTCAAATATTACAATAAGCAATAACACAATTAAATTCTTTATTTGTTAAAACTTTTATGTAAAGAAAGAAAAAAAAAAACAATTTGTTATAGCATCCAATTAGTGGAATTTTTGGATCATCCAGTTATTTCTCTTGCAGAAAGAGTTAGTGGAATTTGTTATTTTATTTATTTTATTATTTCTTTCTTATTTTGAGAGAACATATGGGATCCAAGTCTCAGTCCTTCTATGCTTGCTACTCTGTAGAAAATTATGTTCTGTTGCTAGACCTCAAGCTCAACATGGTGTATATTAGAGTTGAGCAAGAAGGCTTGAACAAGCAATAATCACCTAACTTTAAAGTCATAACTTAACAAAATACATAGTAACTAGGAATGGATCACACACTAGTAGAGTTGAGCAAGAAAGCTTGTGATTTCCTCTCATATTAGTAGTTATTGGTGGAAGAAGCATCAGCTGAGAAGATCATCACCCCATTAACTTCAAATCCATTTTCCTTCAAAAGATCCAAGGCTTCGAAAAATGCATCCTCTGGAATTCCTCTTCCATTAACTTCATAGCTAGGCAACAACCTATTCCTATCAAATTGCTCAGCTCGAAGCCTAAAGGCTTCCAAGTACCCTTTTGGGGTGCTAACCTTATCAGTATAGAATTGGTGGTTAACATAGTCGATGACACTTCCATAATTCTTGAAGAGCTCGATATAGGGTATTGCAGTTGTGTAAAAGGGTGCAATGGTAGCTTTGGATATAGCACTTTGGTTCTTCAACATGATAATGAGCTCCCCTATGCAGTAAGCAAAAGTTGAGTTGTGTTTTGGGAGGTTTTCATAGTCAATGTCAATGCCATCAAGATGGTATTTGATTGCTATGGATCGGAGGGATGAGAAAGCATTTGATATCCAAATTTGGGGTTCTACTGGATCATACCAGCAAATGAATTTTTGGCCAAGGCTCCAGCCTGAGAGGCTAGCTAAGCCTTTTACGTTGGAATGTTTGGCCTTGATGGCTGCAACCGAGGCTGGGGTTAATGTGTCTACCCAATATGGTGAGAATGTGCCATTTTGAGTCTGGCCTGATGGGTCTGCATCGATTGCAAAGCCAAGTATAAAATGGAAGTCGATGCCATCTTCAATTGGAACAGGATCAAACGTAATTGGAGTACCTGTGTCTCCTATGTACTCCATCATCACCTTCCCATTTAAATCATAGAAAATGACTTAAAATATGTAAGGAGAATTAAGTAAAATCTAGTACAATTCTGACAATATTAAGTATAAACTCTTACGTAATAGTACAATGGATTAAATATTACACCTGATGAAACAAAGGTTGTTACTTCTTGTTGGTATCAACTTCTTATTGATTTAAGGCAGAAATGAACTCCTTTGAAAACGAAACAATATCATCTGAGTTTAAGATAGTTTTTGAAACTGGTAACTCTTACAATTTGGATTTTAAAAAGCAAGCAATAGCATGGTTTTCAAGGAACCTCGTTGTAAAGGATTATTTTCCAATGGTCATATCTAGAAGATCCTTTAATTAGTTTTAGAAGCCTTATTCTATGAAAAAGTTTTGTGTATCCTTATCTACTTACCGCAAATTTGTAGCATGCTCAAGGTGATTACAGCAACTTGGAGGAGAAAGATATGAAGCCTGATCATCCTTGTGTTGTTTGTGGAATTGAATTGTGAAGACCAAGAAATTCTTTTATTTTTTTATTTTTTTAATAAGTAGTGAGGACCAAGAAATCAATTCTAATTTATATAGTTTCTCTACTTGCTAGTGCCTAGTAAGCCGGCCTAAGTCTGATTTTAGAAGCCGGAAAGACTACGGATCTTTCATGTGTAGACAACTTACGTAGGTTAGAATAAGTCAATTTACTTTTAGTGTTGTTTATGAAGAATATGTCAAAGATAACTTATTAGCCTGTTTTTGACACCAACAATGTTTTTGCTAACGCTTCAATATTCGCATCATCTTTTCTAGCCGTCCACAATTCTATGACCAAGATTGAGATTATGCTGGGAAGATTGTCAAAATGTCTAAAACTACGACGTGGCCACGACAAATTGGCAGTCTCAACTCTCAACTCTCAAGGAGTCACAAAGATGCCTTCTATGAAAATAAGACTAGAGTCATAACATGTTTTCTAATAAAATTCACAACTGTGAAGTCATTAACGGTGAATGATAAAGTTGTGATAAAATAGTGAGCTTTTAAGTAATAAACCTATCAACTCATAAATTTTTCAAAATTTATTATGAAAATATTGTGTTTATAATATTACTTTTTCAACGACAATTTGAGTGTTCGTTGCCTCATAAAATGGTCTTTAAAATTTTTTATCAATAATTTAATTTTGTAGAAAAGTATATGACTTTATTAATTAGTTTGCATTACGTTTAAAGAAACAATATTGAATTATGAAACTAACCTTGCGAGACTTTGTTTCATATTTTTTATACAGAAAATGCTAGAATTTTATTTTCATTTAACATTCTATTAGCATAAAAACTCGTTTGTTTTTTTGTTTTTTCTCTCATTTTCTTCACTCTCTCTTTTCTTTTCACTCTCTTTTTTCAGTTCACTCTATTTTTTCCTTTCACTCTCTTTCTCATCATCTTTTTTTGAACTCTCGGTCTCACAATTTTTTTTTCAACTCATTCTCTCTTTTCAATTTCATTTGATCTTCATACACTTGTCTTGGAGTCAACAGTATAAAAGTAATGGTTTTATTGTCTTTTACAAAAGAATGCCTATTCTTGAACCCGTCATGATTGACCTTCCTGTCAAATTGCCATGGCCTGCCCAATAATATGTGACCTGCATGCATTGGAATATCATCACAAAGTACTTCATCCTTGAACCTCCTAATTGAAAAAGACACTAGCACTTGCTTATTTACCTTAACCTCATTACAATCATTCAACCACTGCAACTTGTATGGTCCAGGGTGTTTCAAGGTAGGTAAATTCAATTTTTCAACTAAAGTAGTGCTAGCCACATTAGTACAACTCCCCCCATCAATGATCATACTGCATACCTTGTTGTTGATGTGAAATCTAGTATGAAAAATGTTTTCCCTTTGTTGTTCCATGTCATCCTCTTTGACTTAGGCACTTAAAGCACGCCTAGCCACAAGTGACTTAACCTCCACTGGATACTCCACATCATCGTCACAAGCATTCTTAGGTAATGGCATTTGGTCATCATCGCCCTTGTTTTCGGTTTCCACTTCTCCATCAACACGTGCAATCATGGTCCTCTTATTTGGGCATTATGAAGCTATATGACCTACTCCCAAACAACGAAAACATTTAATATCACGATTACAAGTTTGGGATTCGATTTTACCTTTGTTAACACTGGGAACTTCATCTCTCCTTTTCAGTAGTTCGGTTTTGGACTTAAAAACAGCCCATTTGTCTTTCCTCCCATTCGATCTCAATCAAGTAGAGGAGCCTGGATTTTGAAATTACCGAGTTCCTTTCCTTTTAAGCTTTCGTTCCACTTTTATTGCCATGTGCACCATGTCCTCCAACTCCATGTAGTGTTACAACTCCACCACGTTGGCAATGTCCTGATTCAGTCCATTCAAAAACCTCGCCATGGTAGCTTCTATATCCTCCTCTACATTAGCCCAAATCATGGCGATCTTCATCTCCTTGTGGTAGTCATCCACACTCGTATAGCCTTGAGTAAGATTCTATAATTTCTGATACAAGTCGTAGTGACTAGGGACAAACCGCCTCCTCATGCTAGCCTTCATTTCCTCCCATGTCTCAATAGGCCTCTCATGGTTTCTCCTTCTGTTCATCACAAGTTGATCCCACCATATAATAGCATAGTCAGTAAACTCAATGACAGTGAGTTTTACTTTTTTCTCCTTAGAGTAGTTGTGGCACTCAAAGACCAACTCCACCTTCTTCTCCCATTCCAAGTAAGCTTTAGGATCGTTTTTCCCTTGGAACGATGGTATCTTCATTTTGATATTTCCTAGGTTTCTGTCAATCCCATCTTGCAATCTCGAATCTCTCCGGAAACCTTTACCATGCCTTTCTCCCCTTGGCACAAACATGCCCTCATTGTTCAATGAAGCTTAATCCTCTTCATCTTCAAACTCATCCTCATGGTCGTCACCAGAATCATCCACGCACGCATGCCTTTCTTGCCTTTTAACATTAGGGACTCTATGGGGATGCTCCTCATGCAAATTAGCAATAACAGAGTCTTGCCTATCCATTCGATGCGAATCTCATTAAACACCACGTTTATGTGTTCAAGTTGTTGTTGCATAGCCTGCAACATGAAGGACAACTCCTCCCCTCCTTTGTTTGATGTTTCGCCCCCAGAAGACATACTTTTGAAATTATAGAGAAATGTTAGAAATAATTCCTCACAACACTCCCTCACATGTTTGCACTCAAATTATGTCACTCACACTCATGTTTCACTCTTAAATTGGCTTTTTCCTGATATTAGTCTCACACTCTCTTGCCTTTTTCCACTCGTAACTTCCTATTTTCAGTTCTTCATTAAACTAATAAACTTGATCAAGAAATTCAACTTGTAGTATTTAAACCAATACCAATGGCAAGAAAATATTACAGAAACAATGAATCAAAGGAAGAGGACAAAAGAAAACAATATTTTAGTTTGAGAGAACCGAAACTACAAACAATATTTTTCTGTTTTCTTTTCTTTTCTAACGTCTCTGTTTTTCACCTTTTTTTTAACTTTGTGCACGATTTTAACTTGGTGCACGTCACAAAACAAGAGCAAGGAATAATGAACACAAAAGTAACAAGATAGGATGATCATAGGAAACAAAAGATAAACGGATAGTAAACCTAATTTTAGAACCTGTGCTCTGATACCAAATGATATGAACCTCAATCGACACGCTTTAAGACCCAACAAATAATATTGGAATACTTGCCCAAGAAAGCTAAAATTCAGATTTTGATAGAAACTTTGACCTAACGTTTATAAATGAAATGCGAACCAAAAGTATAAGTAACAAACCTCGATCTAATGATTATAACTGAATTACGAACCGAAGGTAAAAAATTTGAACGCCACAAGGAAGAATTCTTGTTAAGTTCACAGTTCTTAAAGAACCAAAAGAAAAAGCAAAACCTTACATTTTTTCTAATTTTTATTCCATAATCCTTCATTACAATGAGCATGGTTTTGAAACCGGACTGTTCATTGAATTGTAAAAGGGAGAAGTTCAAGGTTTTTGCGGTCGAACCGAGGTTGAACCATAATGATGTCAGAATTAATTTAATAATTAATTAAAGCCTAAATATAGATATTAAATTTATAAAACTAGCAAAATTGACTATATATCTATATATGTGACGGAAATTTAATGATTTTCAAGCATATATTTAATAATTAAATAAGAAAGTTAATAAAATAAAATAATAACTATAAAAACATTAAAATTTATGATTAATTTTTGAAGTAAAGTTGAATATCTTTGAAGGATTTTAATTATTATTTTTTTTTATTCCTTGTAAGAGATGGATAATTTAATTAAGTAGAATAGAATTGTATTAAGTTGTTTTTATTAAAAAAAAAAAAAAAAGAACCGGGGTTGGACCTCACGGTTCATGCCACCAGTTTTGCATGAACCGTGGGTCCAACCCCAGTTTAAGGGGTTCACAGAATTAACAATAATTTCGGTTCTCTATGCTTAATAAACCGGTTTTTCATCGGTTTTCCAGGTCGGAAAGACATGACTGAAAATAGGAAAATATATAAAAGAACGTACTAAATAATAGAAGCCTAAATTAAGGTTGATTTGGTTTGAAATTAGCAGCTCCAAAATAGGAAAATAGCTAAAAACGTACTAAATAATAGAAGTCTAAACTTAAGGTGGATTTGGTCTGAAATTAACAGTTCGAATAGAAAAAATAGTTATTAATTGGTATAGAGCTGGAAAATCAATCAACCATTAATCCACCTATAAATTACGCCAAATTAAGCCAAATTAGCCCTATCAGCCATTAATCCACACATAAATCGCGCACAATTATGCTAGATCAGCTCTATCAATAGCTTGAATTAAATTTATTACCCCTTCATCTTCCTTTAGGCCAAGCTTGGAATGTCCTGTGTTAGAATTAACCCAAATCTCTTGAATCAGCCCATTAAGTGCTTCTTTGATCTTCTTGGATTTTGCTCTAATAATAAGCCCAACTGGAACATGCAATGGATCCTTTAATGGTGCTTATTGATTCTCATCAATTGGAGAACACCTTAAGAAGCAACCAAGCTCCCAAACCAAATTAGGAGCTAGACACCAATCCCAACAGCCTCTCTGCCACTGCCATTTCTGACATGAACAGTACTAAGGGGCTGGGTTGACACCAAAAAGCTAAAATGCAATAAATGTCATTCTTCCTCCCTATGTTTCAGTTACTGCTGGGGGAAGCCATGACCAAATCATCCAAATTTCAGCCGCTTCTGAAGTACTAAAAATGTCTAAAAACTAATTCATGAACCAAACCCATGAATTCCTAAAGGGGAAATTTAGGGAAATGCAGTTTGGAAGGCATAAAAAGATATCCAGCAAAACTCCCTGAAATAGGCTTAAAGCTTGACACTTGGCTTAGGGTGATAGCTCCTACTCTTTGAAGCTCAAATCTTAGTTGCATCAACCAAGTTCTAGCCCCATGTATGTCCTAATCTTATTGGCTAAGATCAATCTCCAAATCTTAACACTTAATGACATTACCTAAAGAAGATAAAATACCCAAAAGCAAATCACAACATTTTTTGCCAAGGTTAAATGCTCTGAATTTCAGCTCCATCTGACATTGCCCAAAGGAGACAAACATTCGAAAATGAGCTCACACCATTATTGGCCAAATCTCATGATTGATATTCTGAAAATTCTCTTGCTAATTAGACCTAACTTTTTTGGCTTTTGCTAATAGCTTCCTAAGCTTCACTATAAAATGAAAGAACCATGTACTCATCAAGGGAGACGAAATCCTCTCAAAGTCTCCATCAATCTTGCTATTTTCAACCCTTAATTTAGAAATATGTTCATTTTTAGTTCATAAATGCCCATATCCATCAACTCACAAATATTCCTTCCCTTTTCTAACAAAACCCAGCACCATAAAGGTCTCATGATTAGCTACAATCAATCTCATTCCACCATGGCAAAAAATAGCCAAGTTCCTTTACCATTTTATTCCCACATCACCATATATTTGCTCACCCACTCATATAAGAGTAGTTTCCATTATTTACCATACATCATTCCACATATTTTATCATGGGCATAAGAACCTTGGTTAAATATTTGTTGCACTAAGTTGGGGGTCATTCTCTCCATTCATTCCATCCTAAATTTTCATCTTTTAATTGTCATTATGAAGCCTTTAATCCTTGTTTATTGCTATTATAAGGCCATAATGTCTTAGATACTATGGAATTTTTCCCTCATGTTGGCTTAATAGTAATGAGGAAAATATATAATTTTTATTATGTAAACACATTTATTAATTTATCAGACGTTACCGCTGGAGGTCTGTCATATTCACTGTTAGACCATTTTCCTCTTATGTATTTGTTATAATGGACCCACTTTTATATTTACCAACTACGGATGAAATGCATAATTTTTATTGTGTGAATACACTAATTAATTTGTCAAGCATCTACTAGTGGACGTTTCTCTTTTTACTGCTAGATTATTATTTAAGCACTTAATATGGTGGGTCATCCTTTGTGCTAGCTTATCTTTGCAAGAGGTATTTTTGGGACCTTATTACAATCTTTGTTGGATGCAATCTGGACTTTGAGCAAAAATGAGCCTTTCACATTTCACCGATAGCCTTTGGGCCATATTCCAAGCCAAAGTCGAGTCTCGGTCTTAGCTTCTTAAATATCATATTGGCGACAAAAAATCTGCCCCGACACATATCAACTTAGCAAATAATGCTCTGTTTGTTTTGAAGTAAAATATTTTCAGGTGTTTGATATTGTTGAAGTCCAAAAAATTACAATAGGGAAAGCTTAGTACAAGGAATTGGGATTGTGGGCCTTGAAGGAACCAAAGGACTCACATCCCAACAAGGGTCCTTGCAAGGGAAAAGGGGCTTAAGAAGAAATGGAGTGAAAATGAGTGCCCATTACCAAAAAGAACAAGCAAATAATGAAGAAGTCTTATATAAGAGTAGGTAACCCAAGAGAGGGGATCCTTGAAATTGGTCCTCAGGGAAAGCCCATCAAGGGAAAGGGTGGGAACCCTAGGAAGCCCATCAGAGTTGAGTTCCTTGGAGAAGAGGAAAAGATGAAAGAGACATATGATGTCTCGACTCTCGACAGGTTTTGAAGTTCAAAATTCAACGTGAAGAGTTTGAGGAACCTCGGCTAGAGAAAACATGGGATAAAAAGAAAGGTGCTTGAAGAGTTTTAGAGTTCATCCATCTCGAGAAGGAACTATCCAAAAAAGGGCCTCATAGATATAACAAGTAAAATTTTTCAAGTAGCCCACCAAAATTGATGGTACAACATAGAAGCCACTGGTGTTCGACTGGAATCGATAGTCAGAGTGGTGGCTTTGGCAATTGGATTGCCGACGATCACTGTCAGAATAGTATCTCTAGTGACTGAACCACAGACATCAGTTGCCAGTGCAACGTCTCCTGCCATCAAACCATTGGCACTAATCATCGTTGAGGCATCTCTTGCACCAAACCGCCAGCATCAGAGCAGAGTCTTCCACCATCGAATCAACGGCACTAGATTGGTGACCTACCGATCATATGAGGTAGGGGAAGCCATTTTGTGTTTTGGGAAAATGTTTTATCAAATTTTCAAAGGTAAAATGTTTTACAACTTTTTATAAAAGATTTTATGATCAATAGAAAATATTTAACAAGTTTAATTTTATTTTCCTAAAAACAAACACTTGAAAATAGGGGTGTGCAGCCAACTCGCCAACCCACCAAAACCGACCTGACCCAACCCAACTAGCCGGGTTGGGTCGGTTTTTAGGGTTTGGTAGGTCGGGTTGGGTTACAAACTTTTTTTTTATGGTGGGTCGGGTTGGGTTCGGGTCATAAAATTCCAAACCCGCCAAATCCGACCCGACCCACCCATATATTTAATATATATTTAAAATATATTATATAATTAATATATTTTTTAAATAACCAGCTTTTCCTATCTTATATAAAAACCAATTAGTTCACACAAACCCTAGTAAATTACTATTGTTGTTTAGTCATTAGTATTATTTGCCTTTAAGGAGTTATATTGATACTAATCTTTGAGTTTTTTTTCATATATTTATATATATATATATATATATATATATTTTGCTCAATTTAATAATAATAGTAATAAAAAAATTACCCAACCCATGTGGGTTGGGTTGGACTTATGTGATGGATTAGGTTGGGTTGATTTTTTTTAACCCACCATGGTGGGTTGAGTCAAAAAATCTCCTTAACCTAACCCAACCTGACCCATGCACACTCCTACTTGAAAATGGGAAAAAAAATTCAGAAAAATATTTAACTTCAAAACAAACGAAGCTTAAAATAAACCTATATTTAGACCAGAATAAATGCAAATTGAAAATAAGAATGATTGAATTGTTGGTAAGATGAAAATAATAGTGACCAATTTGAATGGGACAAAAATGTATAAACTAAATTGACTGCAATATAAAAAAAAATATGGATTAGACCAAATAGCTTTTTTGGTCTAAAAAAAAAAAACTTGAGTCATAAGCAGAGATAATCAAACGGCTTTAACATAGCGTTCAGTTGAACCATCTCAAATCTAACGGTCAGTAAGACTCACTCGCACACTGACGCCACTATGTGTTTTCTGCAACGTGCAATCTGTTTGGTTGAAGGAAGAGGTCAAGAAACAAACGATGCAAGAGATCTGTTTTCTGTAGCAGAAAGCTGAAATGGTGTATAGAGGCTCTTCCCATTACAGGGCTTCTTTAACTTCCAGATTTCTCCCAAGAAAAGCTTCCCCTTATGCAATCACACTTTACATTATATCTCTCTTTGCTTTCTCCATCTTCATATTTCTGTTCAATACAAGGAATATCTTGGAGGAAGATGAACAAAAACCAAATTTCTCTGGAGAGTTTCTGTCTGAGCAGGTATGGTGGCTTTTTCAAAATTTCTGTTTTTGTTGGTTTTGAGAGTTGGGTTTTGCTTATGGTGGTGTAATTTTTGATGGGTCATTGAGATTTTCGCGAAAATTGAAGACTTTGTGAGCGTTTTCATGGTGGGGTTTGTGCCTTTGTTTATAATCATGTGGGGGTCCTGCTATTTTGGGAGTTTTTGTGAAGTGGGTAGTTGTACTTACATGTATTTGAGACTTGGATTTGTTTCTTTGAGGGACCCAAAATAGGAGATTGGAGTGATTGTTATATTTATTGAGAATTGTTATTCTGAAATGCCAGTGGATCTTTGAAATTAACTCAATTGAAGGAACTAACTGATAACTTAAGCATGATTTTTTCTATTTGATAGTGTAAATTCAAGATGTAGTTGATACTTTTGTTTGATAGTGTAATGAACACTGATAACTTATTAAAAAAAAAAGAGTGTAATGAACACTGATAAGCGTATTAGTGTGTGAGAGGGCATTAAGTTTGCTAAACTATAAAAGCAGGAGTGCCTGTGTTATTTGTTGCATAATCTATAACTTAAGTTATCCGTTTTAGGTGGGGAAGAAAGATAAGACAATATTACAATGGAATAGTCTTTGCATCATGGTTGCCAAGGGCCTTGTAGCTCAACTGGCACCTCTTGATGTTTCCAATGAAGCTTTCCAAGGTTCAAATCCCCCCTTCCCTACAATCGAATTATCAAAAAAAAATTGCATTAACTCAATTTAAGCATGATTTTTTCTATTTGATAGTGTAAATTCAAGATGTAGTTGATACTTTTGTTTGATAGTGTAATGAACACTGATAACTTATTAAAAAAAAAAGAGTGTAATGAACACTGATAAGCGTATTAGTGTGTGAGAGGGCATTAAGTTTGCTAAACTATAAAAGCAGGAGTGCCTGTGTTATTTGTTGCATAATCTATAACTTAAGTTATCCGTTTTAGGTGGGGAAGAAAGATAAGACAATATTACAATGGAATAGTCTTTGCATCATGGTTGCCAAGGGCCTTGTAGCTCAACTGGCACCTCTTGATGTTTCCAATGAAGCTTTCCAAGGTTCAAATCCCCCCTTCCCTACAATCGAATTATCAAAAAAAAATTGCATTATGGTTAGTGGGTACTTCAGGTCATTAGGATTTTGTTGGCAATCTCAATGGATTAACCATTGAGGGGCAACCCCAGAGGACATTGAACTCTTTGTTCATTACTATATGAAAAGTGTTCTTATAATATTTGCCTTTTCATCTATTATATATGAACAGCAAGGCTATCCTCTATTTCCAATATTGCAGATTCCTGAAGAACAACTTTGGGATGCTCCTTTCAGCTATGGGTTACAGTCATGTATCAAGCCTACTGCTAAATATAAAGGTTACAGTTACATGCATGATATATTCATATATTTTATCTTTTTTGCATGGAAATATGTGTTTTCCCCTCTTAAGCTTACTCTCTTTCCCATAATTCTTAAACTTTTATTCTATAGTGTCAAGTGTGTGGTAGATTCTTGCCTTACATATAGAGAATATCCTTGTTTCCATACTTTAGGTTCTTCAATCACTCTGAATGACTCTCTCTTTCTCTCTCCCCCCTCTGTATTTTCCCCTCATGTCAGCTGCCCATGGATCAGACCGCTATATAACCGTGCGAAGTAATGGGGGATTAAATCAAATGCGCACTGGTGTAAGTAACTGACTGTTATATATCGTGCACTGTACTGTAAACTACGTTATTTATTTAGTTATTTATCATTTCTGTATAAAAGTATGCATTTGTGTCAGCTGCTACGTAGGATAAGAAAACAAATTGGAACTCATGATAGCTCATAAGCATTTTTCGTAGATATCCTCATAGATGATATCCCCACCTTCTTATAAATCATAAGAATCTGGTTCATGGTGCATTGATGGCAGAGGTCATTAATAACAAACTTTTGTCGTTCCATAAAGTGCTTTACGGTTAATTGCATTTTGGTCCCTAAACTCTAGGATCAAATTTCATGCCCCCACTAAAATATAAAATTGAGCAATTACCCCTTGATTGATTGATTGATAATATGCATGATGCTCCTTGCCATTAACAATTTCAAAATTTTAACTGAAAAATCACAAACTTGGACTGGGAGAGATTCACTCTGTGGACACTGGTTGATTTTAGAATTTTCGTCAAAATTTTGAAATTGATGTAAATAGCTAACAGTAAGGGGTATTTTTCCTATTTCCAATCAATTAGGGGGAACGTTGTTTGATTTCATAGTTTAGTAGGGGATTGAATTTGACCCCATAGTTTAGGGGTGGGCAAATTGCAATTAACCCAATAAATAAAGTGCTTGAGTAATGGTCCTAATGGACCTATCAAAATAAAGAAATAAATAAATAAAGTGCTTGAGTGATGTGTGGTCGAGTAAGTGCCAATATTATACATAGAGTAAGCATGAAAAATTTTGAACTCTTCTCAGGAAAAGCATTCTTCCCTTTGTACGATGATTTGAAGAATAATATAAAGAAACTAAAGGTATTTCTTGAAGAATAATATTATTGGGACATTTTCCCTATACAAGCAAATAAAAATTGGGCCTATTTTTACTCAGAGTAGAGCATAAAAACCTTAAAAAATTGAAGAAGCTCATTCAGGAACAAGAAAATGGCATCATTATTTGGATTCGATGTTGATGAAACAATACATCAATGAGAATTTTTTTTGATATGTTTAGTAAATTATTTTTATAAAGGTGAAGTAAACAGGAAAAAATTAATCCTTCTTGAAAAATGGAAGGAAAAAAAGTCCTTTGTTAGAAGTCGGAATAAAGGAGGAAAGCTAGACTCCTTGAAGCACATTTCCGCTTTTCCACTCAGAATAATGGCTCGCCATTCCTGACTTTGGGAATGGGATAAGGGCCTACCTCTCCGAATACCCCCCTGAGGGGTAAAGAGGAGGGTAAGTTAACAAGCAACCAATCCTCTGATCGTTGAATCGGCTGCTAATTGGATATGGAAGATGTAACCTCTCCCCTACTTGCTGGTTCTCCCTTCTCTAAGAAGCCATAGGACTGTGCTATGAGGGAGGCACCCTTTCTTCCAATTGATAATTCCTTACTCTATCTCTTCTAGTATCGGTTTAAGGCCTTCTTTACCTCAATAAAAGTTCCTGCCTCTCTTCCTTCCTCAAATTTTATTTTCATTCCTTCCTTTCAATCTTCCTCCTTGCCTTTAGTAGTATAATATGAGGGGTAGCTCTAAGAGGAAGAAGTATTAGTCCTGTTACATCTATAAGATAGATAGAGAGGTAAAATCCTTATTCTATTCCTTCAGAATAGCGGGATGAGAGAGAACTACTTCAATCAATTGTAAGCATATAGAAGTAGAACTCTCATAGCTCTAAGTCCCACTCCCCCCTTTTTCAATAAAAAAGCTCTGCTACCTAATGGCCCCCTCTCTAATGAGGAAGGAAATGAAATAACCTCAATTTTAGGACAAATCCGGTCCAATGGCTGTTTTCCACTAACCACAAGGATATAGGGACTCGGATATTCTTGAAGATCCTGTGTCTTGTTAAAGCTCATTCTAACATTGAATTCAAACCTTGCATATAGGAAAAATATCCTCTAATATGTCCCAGTCAAACACGACATGCTTCTGTACTGTTATTTGAAACTACCTTTAGGATTCATGTGTTTTCTTCTCAATATTTGCAGACCCATCATCCTGAATAGGCCTTATAAGCATGGCCTTAATCATAAATGGTATTAAAGATCTGCATTATTCTTCCATCTGAAGTTCTGAAAATGATCTTTTTTACCATTGTTGCTGGTTCCCACTGTCTTAATGGCGGCCTTTACCATAGTAAAATACGGTACGCTTACAATATGGCAAGGATACAGATGGATATAATTCGGCATCTTTAAGAAAAGTACATTTCAAATATTCGGTTTAAAATTATGGAAACGGAAAAATAACAGTACATGTATATTATGAGTATAATTGTATAAAACGTTTATATTTTAAAATTTCGCGACAAGAGTACGAAAACATTTATCATTTATTTTATGAAGATAAATACAATAACCCAACATACTACCTGAAGCATCTTTCTTTCCAACCATTTTTCTTTTCTTTATAATAAAAACCATATCAGCGATTGTGAAGTTTGTTATAATAATATTGTATATGCAATATTATTTCTCTTAAATATATCAAATATCAATTCTGAAATTTCTTAGATAGTCACTAGTCACTACTGATATTAACAAATTATATTAAAAAAAAAAATGATATGAACAAATTATAATAAAATATTAAATAATGAGGAAGTGACTATAATAAATTAATAATAGATAAGAGAGGTTAAAAAAAAGTAAAAAAAAAAAAGACTGAAATTTATTACGAAGAGTCAAAGAAAGCAAAGAATTTGGCTTCGAAAATTGTAAGGCACAACCTGTAGAATAGTAGGGACTAGGAGGCATAAATACATAGGACAGCTTTTTATCACTAGACGTATTCTATAAAATAATTATAAATATATTGGCCATTGATTTAGTATTTGTATTGGGCATTCGCTTCTATAAAATTACATGTCATGTTTGATAACTTTGATTTGATACTTGACAACACCGTATATCAATAGCCGATTTTAACGTTCTTAACAAAGCTCGCTTAATATACTCTTAGTTCGAAAGAGTCGCATATAGGAGAGGGGAATAGGAGAACTTGGGATGTTCGCTTCATTCGGGGTCATAATGATTGGGAGGTAGATGTGATGGATGAGTTCTTCTGATTCTTGGCTTCCAATCAACCCCTTGTAACCGCGAGGGTGATTGTATGAGATGGAAATTGTCTAAGAAAGGGGATTTTGCTATCCGCTCTTTTTATCACAAGTTACATGGTTCTTCTCCCATTGTCTTTCCTTGGAAAGGCATTAGGAAGGTTAAGGCACTCCAGCGTGTCTCTTTCTTTGTTTGGACAGCGACATGGGATAGGATTCTCACAGGTGATAATCTGAGGCTTAAGGGCTATGACTTCATGGATTGGTGCATTATGTGTCGGTGCTATGAGGAGACAGTGGATCACTTGTTGTTACATTGTGGAAAGACTTATAGACTGTGGTGCTTTGTTTATAGAACCTTTGGGATTTCATGGGTTCCCTCTAGTACGGTGTTAGATCTTCTTTTTAGCTGGTGGAATTGGTTGGGGAAGCGTTCATCTCACATTTGGAATTTAGTTCCATTGTGTCTGATGTTGTGTATTGGGAGGGAACACAACCAGCGGACATTTGAGGATTTGGATAGATCCGATGACCAAATGCTTGCCCTCTTTACTGGTTCCCTTTTTGATTGGGCTAAGGCTTGGGGACTCACATCTAATGATCCTCTTCCACTCTTCCTGAGCTCTCTTTGTCTTTGTTCTTAGTGTTTTTCCTTAGCTCTCTTTCTAAACTTATTGTACATTTAATATGCTAGTGTTTTTTTTGCACTTAGCAGTTTTTTGAATATAATTATTTCTTACCTATCAAAAAAAAAGAGTGGGGATTTTACTATCCACTCCTTTTATCACTAGCTTCATGGTTCTTCTTCCATTGTCTTCTCATGGAAAGGTATTTGGAAGGTTAAGGCACCCCGGTGTGTCTTTTTCTTTGTTTGGACAGCTGCATGGGATAGGATTCTCACAGGAGATAATCTGATGCTTAAGGGCTATGACTTCGTTGATTGGTGTATTATGTGTCGGTGCTGCAGGGAGACAATGGATCACTTGTTACATTGTGGAAAGGCTTATCGGCTGTGGTGCTTTGTCTATAGAACCTTTGGGATTTCATGTGTTCCCTTTGGTGTGGTGTCAGATCTCCTTTTTAGCTGGTGGAATTGGTTGGGGAAGCATTCATCTCACGCTTGGAATTTAATTCCATTGTGTCTGATGGGGTGTATTTGGAGGGAACGCAATTGGCGAACTTTTGAGGATTTGGATAAATCCGATGACCAAATGCTCGCTCTCTTTTCTGGTTCCCTTTTTGATTGGGCTAGGGCTTGGGGACTCACATCTAGTGATTCTCTCCTGCCCTTCCTTAGCTCTCTTCTTCTTTGTTCTTAATGTTTTTCTTCTCTTATGTTTGTTCTTTTCTTTCTTTTCTTGTTTGTTTGTTTTGCTAGTGCTTATTTGCATTTAGCAGTTTATTGAATATACTTGCTTCTTACCTATCAAAAAAAAAAAAAAAAAAAGTCGCGTATATTAACATACAATTGGAAGCTGAACGGGAGACACAAGTATTTTTAAATATTACGTACGTATGTGTACAATACGCATACTGTACGTGTAATTACTAACTAGGGCCTTTACTTTGATGGAGTTGTATACTAAAATGCTAAGTAAGACATTTTATTGGAATTCTATACAAGGGACATGGGGCCTATGGTTGTCCAATTGCCCCTTTGAAGTCTGAATATCTTGAATAAACATTTGTTTGATCTATGTGGGTTTTTAGCACATTATTGCTCTCAGTTATGTGAGAGTTTGCCTTCGCTTAACCAAACTTTTGTTTCATAGTTTGTTAATCAAATTCAGTAACCATTCTTTTTTTCTGAAGATATCTGACATGGTGGCTGTTGCACGTATAATGAATGCAACCCTAGTTGTTCCTCAACTAGATAAGCGCTCATTCTGGAAAGACTCTAGGTATTTACAAGTATTATTTTTCCTTTTCCAGCATTTTGGAGTACTGTAGTTCCTGTCTCTTTCTCTCTTCTTTTCTTACACATTCTCTTATCATGTATTCCTATCCACAGCACATTTTCAGATATTTTTGATGAGCTTCATTTCATTGAAAGCTTAAAAAGAGATGTCAGGATCGTGAAGGAGCTCCCAAAGAATTTGGAAGCTGTTCCTCGGGCCAGGAAGCACTTCACTTCCTGGTCTGGTGTTGGTTACTATGAAGAGATGAAACAGTTATGGAAGGAATATCAGGTATGTGAAACATATTGTAATGAGGAGTCCAAGTTTTGTAGTCAAACTCTGGTTTTGGAGTGAGGAACTTACCCTGTCTGTCAAGGTTCCTGCAACTGAGCATGGTATCAAAGCTAGTTCACATATCTCTAGAACCTGAGGCAAACGGCTGTGAAAATATTATTTTCTTTTACCGTTACCATCTGAGGGGGTTACAAGATTCCTTTTTCAAAAGGATAAATATAGATGCAGTAAATTCTGAAGCTGCATTTTTTATAAATTCCAGGATTAGCCCATGCTTTTAACAGATTAACACACTCTAGATACCATGAGAAACCAAAGCACATATATTCTAAATGGTATATAAGATGAAGTGATGTAGGAAAAATTAGAGATTTGTCTACGTTTAGTTGTGGTGGGTTAGGGGTTAGGATAGAAGAAGAATTAGAGAGAAATCAGGGCTGTTTAGGGGCTGTTTGAACAGTAACCGTGAACACTAACCGTGAACACTAACCTTAGAAAGAAAGAAGAGAAAGAGAGAGAAGAGAGAAGGAGAAAGAAAGAACAAAGGCCAATGTGCCTTTGCTCAAAGCACTCAATTTTATTAATCAACTCATTCTATTTTCTTTGAATACATTGAGCATGATATACGCAAGACTCTTACTTTTGGTAGTGTAGGATTCCTACTAGTATTATGAATACTAATAAAACCTAATAAATACTAACTTGGACCCAAAGTAAATAAACCTAAGATACTTAGAATACCTTAGAAGATTCTAGACTCAACTAAATTACCAAAATACCCTTAAGTCGCAGGAATTGCAGAAATTACAGATTTGCCCCTCAATATAAAACTGACCATAACTAATAAAATGAAAACCCAAATTAAAAACTTTTTTAACCCTAAATGACTCATACTTAGACCATTAAAAGGGCACGCCTTTCACTTCAATTGGACTTCACAGGAGGATCCAATAAAATAATTCTTGAATAGGCGAATTTGCAAAGTAATAGCATATTAATCTTCCATGACTCCCTCATGAAGTTGAATTTATTTATCATTTTCTTCGTGGCCGGAGCTGCCTAGATCTAGTAAATGTTCAAGTGGCAATTTTGTAACAGCATTTTTCATTAAATTTGATTCTGAAGTACTTGGGTTGTTGAGTTTAATATAGAAAAACATTATACTTGCAAGAGTTCTGATTGTCAAATATTACTTTCTGGGGTTTGTTTGATGAGTTGCCAAACTCAAGGATGCTTAATGAGTCCATCTGTGCAGGTAATTCATGTTGCAAAATCGGATTCTCGTCTTGCGAACAATAATCTGCCTCTTGATATACAGAGGTTGAGATGCCGTGCTCTGTATCATGCACTTCGCTTCTCTCCCCCAATTGAGAGCCTTGGAAAGGTTGGAATTGCTGAGCCTTTCATATTTTTCTGCGATTGTAATCCAGGTTTCAAGTTTTGATTTTGGCATCAAGCCCTGATCCAGTGACAATGAAACTGTTGCTACCAAATTTTGAGATTTTAGATTGGATGGAACTTTGAAATGGTTGTCATTCTTTTAAAATTGTGTAACAGTTCAAAACCTTACAACAAATACATATGTTCACAGTGAACATGGGCCCGGTTAATTTTGTCAATTCAGTATTGATTCATTTAAGAGGTCTCCTATGGGGATTCCTGTTAAACTAGGTTCTGAGAATGCATGCTGGTGACACAACAGAAGCTGGTTGAGCGGCTGAGAACACGAGGGGGAAGATATATAGCTCTTCATCTGAGATACGAGAAAGACATGCTGTCTTTCACGGGTTGTACTTATGGACTGACTGATGCAGAATCTGAAGAGCTGAGAATTATGAGGTGAGAAAATTTGTTAATGTGCATGCATATACACAAATAAAATATAGGGATGAACGCACATGCACTTATAAAATACATGTCAGGTTAATAGATGAGAAGATTCCAACCTTCTAGCCTCTTTTTTTTTTTTTGGATAAGTATGATCAATGGAAAACCTTGTGTAAAAATAGTTTTCCGTGTTTTCTAGTGTTTGGTAGCATAAAAAAAAATTAGTCAAAGGAAAATGATTTTTGGTCAACATAAAAAGTATGACTTCTTTTTAAAGATTATTTTCCACTAAATTTTTTTGAAAAACAGCTCTATCTCACAGCAAGTTAAAAGTATGCCCTTTTGTGTGAGATTTTAACTTCCAGTTTTCTTTTTCCAAATATTTTACAATGTGAAAATTTCAATGTTTATTCACAATGTTTCCAAGCGAGCTGCTGGGATCTCCTGTAAACCCCCATAATGTGGTAAATGGAAGATATGAGGGGAATCAGTTAAAGAATTAGCAGCTTTTTTTTTTAATGACTGAATTTTAGTCAAAGTTTCTGAAAATTTGAAGTATAGATCTTTGATTCTCCATATGTTTCATATTGTTGTACAAAATGTGGAGGATCAACTATGGTGGGGTTACCGGTAAGATATCCATTCCTACTATGAACGAAGCATCTTTGAGTAGGTGTCCTCTAGCTTAGTTAATATAGCCTCTTGTTGTTGTATCAGACCAAGCAAGGGAAATTTAGGAAGGGAGAGGATTACTTCCTATGGGAGCATCCACAACCGGTTTTGCTACCTCATCTTATTTTATCATCTCAAAAAGCTACTTTATCAATTATTCCATACCATTTTACAATACACCCAACATCCCAAAATTCTATTTTTTCCCCCATTTTATTTAAATATTCTATTTTATTCTTTTTTACTATTTCTCTTTTTCTATTCCTTTTCCTCTCTTTCTCCCTCAAACCTCTATCAGACTAGCACCGGTTTCAACATAGAGCCACACACACAGAGACCCATGATACACTGATCACCTATTCAAACCCATCACCACACACACAAAGCCACACACACGCACAAAAACACAGGGAATCACTCTTTTGAAACAAATTGTTTCATTCTTGAAAAACCACGACAAAAAAGATTAAGAATCAAGATTCATAAGTTTCATTTTCTCTCTGTTCTTTCTCAACTTTCTAGGAAACCAAACAGTTCACAAACAACAACAAAACCCAGAACCTTCTCTTATTTTCTTTCATCTTCACACCAAACAAAAACAGAACACAATCCAAGAGTTCCAAGAGTTTCAACTACCAAACAGCCACTGACCCAGTCTTCAAGCCTCTGCTGCCGCCACCATTGCCATCCCCTACTTCTGCCGTAGCCATCTCTATTCATCCCAAACCCATCTGTTCTCATTAGCAACCATAAAAATTCAAAGATAAAAAACCCAGCCACCACAAATTCAGCCACCCATGGCCTTTGACGGCCTGGACATTGAGCCCGTGCTTCTTAGCCATCTCAAGCAACTCAACATACCCACCCCAATTTTACGATCCAGCCGCCATTGATCACCGACCCCCACACCCCTACACCGCCACCATCAAGACCATGGGTAATGGGTTTTGGGTTTGAAGAAAATGGGTTCTGTGTTGGTGGTGGCCACCGTTACCCATCATCGGAGAGAGAGAAGCTTCTAACTTATCGGTGAGAGAGGGGCATCGGAGAGAGTCTTGGGTCTGAACTAGGCATGGAGCAAATGAGAAAGAGAGAAAGAAGAGAAAAAATGATAAAGGAGAGAGAAATTCCTGGGTTAAAAGGGACCTCAAGCATTAAAAAAAAAAAAAAAAAATTTATACCATTCAGCTATAGTACCATCTTACATTTAAGATGGTACTGTAGCTATATCTTAAAAAAATTTGGCCTTTTCCAATATGGCCTTCCCGTTGTTGAGCAGTTTTTGGCCTGAATGCCAAATGTACTTTACATTTGGCATATAGCAGGCCCATTGCTGATGCTCTTATGTATCCCATAAGCCTAATGGGCCTCTAGTGAACCCGCCCCCCTCTTCCACACTTCTAACTCACAGGAAAAGAAAGTAAAAAAGAAAGAGCATTCCTCAAGGGTAGGGGAAGATACTGACTCGTGACAATTTGAGGAGAAGCGGTTATTCTATTATGAGCTGGTGTTGTATGTGCCGGTGTAATGGGGAATTAGTGGACCATCTTCTAATTCGCCTCCCGGGAGGGGGGGGGGGGGGGGGTGGGGATGGGGGTGTGGGGGAGTGCTTATTCTTTTGCTTGGGTGGAGGAACTGTTTGGGGAAGCACTCATCTGGCATTTGGAATTTAGCTGTTTGATGTGGTTTATTTGGAGGGAACGTAACAATCATACATTCAAAGACGTGGAGAGCTCAGGGGATCAGCTCCTTGCTTCTTTTGTATACACTTTGTTTGATTGGTCTCAAGCTTGGTGACTCACATCCAGTGATTCCCTTCTGATGTTTATAGATTCTCTTCTTTCTTGTATATAGTTTTGAGTTTTCTACTTTTATTTGTACTTTAGTTGTTTCATGTTCTTTTTTGCATGAAGTAGTCTTTTTTAAATAAAATTTTTCTACTTATTAAAAAAAGGGTGGTTGATTTTATATTGGTGGCATTTCATTCTGTTTTGTAGCTTATTTTTGTCATATGATTCCTTTTCTAGGGAGACCACGAACCATTGGAAGGTCAAAGAGATAAACTCAGGAGAGCAGAGAATTGGAGGCTTTTGCCCACTAACTCCCAAGGAGGTTGGGATATTTCTTCGAGCTCTTGGTTATCCTCCATCAACCTTAATTTATATTGCAGCTGGAGAAATTTATGGTGGTAACACTCGCCTTTCGGAGCTCATGTCCTACTTCCCAAACATAGTTTTCAAGGTTTGTGAACATTTCTGTACGGAAAATTATTTTAGTGCCACCATTTCTTCCAATAAGGTGCAATGACTAAGTGTTTGCTGGCTTGATGACAGGAAGAACTTGCAACCAAGGAAGAATTGGAAGCATTCACTGGTCATGCGTCTCAAACTGCAGCACTTGATTACATTATCTCTATAGAGAGTGATGTGTTCGTCCCTTCATATTCTGGTAATATGGCAAGAACTGTCGAAGGGCACCGCAGATACTTAGGTCACCGGAAAACCATTAATCCTGACAGGTAGTAATCAGTCAAAAGAAATTATCTAGGGAATAGTCTCATTGATCTTTTTGAACTGATATATCAGGCCAGCAAAAGATAGACTTGCACCAAAATCTTATCACTTGCTTTAATTAGGATGTGAACCCTAGGCCATTTATTGACATGAGATTTTATGTAAACAAGTTCCAAGTGATCTTGTTTTCTACATTCAGGTTTAACGTATGTTGCTATATGCCATTAAGCCTCTTTGAGGAATTCCCTAACCTGTATATACTACTGAAAAGAAATGGTATTTAATTAGCCTGTTTTTCTTTTCAGCCATTTATTTTGATAGTATGCAGACACCTTACAATCTTTAACTTGCATAAAATTTAATTGTTTAAACAGGTCATTTGTTTTCCTGGCTTCTGCTTGTTGCATTTATTGAGTTGGTTGTGTACTACCCAATTTCAAACTTAATGGTGGCACCTAAAGCCTATTTCATTGGGAATGTCTATCCTTTTTTCCCCCTTAGACTTGACAATTTTTTGGATATGAAGATTTCCCCGGGTCTCATCTCCTTCATGTACTTTATTTTCAGGAAAGGTCTTGTCAAAATTTTTGATAAGCTGGAAACCAGACAGCTTAAAGAAGGATCCTCATATTCATTTCTTGTGCGCCAAATGCATGAGAACAGGTAAACAATATTTAATATGACCACGCATTGTGAGCGAAAGTTTGCATGGATCGGATGCACCATATACCGCCTCCATTAACACTTTACATAATTGAATAGCACCAATGTGTTTCTCATTACGGCTGAACACAGGACAGTTATGTAAAGAAGATATTAGCTGTTCCTTTAATTCCTGAGTTACTTAGTAGAACGCCCTAATATGGAACAAGATTTGTGCAGCAACCAAGAACTTGTCTAACTTTTACCAAAATTGCAGGCAAGGAGCTCCAAGGAAAAGAAAAGGTCCAATGCAGGGAATTAAAGGCCGAGCACGTTTCAGGACGGAAGAATCCTTTTATGAAAATCCGTACCCTGAATGTATATGTAGTTCAAAAGGACGGCCTAAATGACATAAAGCCATGACTGTACCATTAGATTTAGAGTGGATTCTTTTTGGTTCTACATACCCTTTGATTATAGTCATTCATATCAAGAAAATTTTTTGGTAAATGCATTCTTTTTTCTTTTTTAATTTAATTTAATTTTAGTTTTGTACATGGATGGACTCAGGTGGGGCCCGAGCCCCTGGTCCTTTTTTTCTATTTCTTTTTTTTTTTTACTTATTATGTATATCATTTTTATAGCTGGCCCCTTTTCAAAACCTTTTATTTCCTCTCCGACTAGTAACTATCCAATCCAAAAACTTAACAAAACAAAAAAAAAAAAACATTCACAATGGTGATTGTATTTTAGCAAAAAAGCTATATGACCACCAAAGAGCCAAAAAACCATGTGTTATTGAAGAAATTAAAACTAAATTTTTTGCAATTATAGTAAAACGGTATAAATACCAGTTGACTGTAACAAATTGTTAAAAATAAAATAAAATATTTTATTAAGATTATCTATCTACTTTTTATTTAAAAAAACTCAAATTCTCTCTCAATTTTTATTATTTTAATAAGTTATTTATATTATTTTAAATAAAGTAGTAAAAAAAATAGTACATTTGATGTTGGATGTATTAAAAAGTAAAGTGGTAAAATAAATAAAGTTGCTTTTTGAGGTGCTAAAAGCTAACTTTTTTAGTATCACTATTTTGAATGCTCTAACTTAAAAAAAAAAAAAATAGATAAATAAAAAAAAATCATAGCCAGCCCAATATTAAAAAAAAAAAAAAACGTTTTTTTTTTTTGGTCTTTGTTGGTAGATGATTGCATCTTAATGTATTAAGAAATAACGATTTTGCGTATTTATAATTTGTTAATATTATATGAATGTCTATTTGGAGTTTTTTTTTTTTTTTTTTTTTGACTCCGGCTCTCTCTAATTTGAAATTTTGGGTCTGTACCTAGTTTTGTGTTCCTAAATCAACATGATTATTTCCAAGAGCGAAATATTTCATGCCTGCTAAAAAAAATGATTAGAGAAATAATACTTACATATAGTAAATGTTTACTTTTATGCAATTTACCTTTGGGGGTGGTTGGTCTAGTAGTCATGGGCTTACTTTTAAGGGTTTGGGAGGTGAAGGTTCCAGGTTCGAATTTCGCAATAGAAAGCACCTAGGTTATAACTTCATACTCTTGACGCATGCTAACTAGCATCCTCGATGGGACTGGGTGCACAACAATTGCTCATCTAGATGAGCCTAGCGGGTAGGGGTAAGGTATCACTATGATCACGCTCAGGTGAAAGATGTTGACTCAGGTCGCCCCCTTACCCATTTTTCTTAGCAAAAAAAATAAAAAAAAAATACAATTTTTTTTATTTTTTTTTTTTTGGTAACCTGGGAACATATTCAATTAAAGGGAAAAATGAGTGTCAATTACAGGGCAGGATCTAATCTGAGTCAGACCATAAAAATCAGAAAGAAAAACATTCAAAATACTAGGGGGGGGGGGGGGTGGGGGGAATTGAAAAACATGACATTAAAAGATGTAGAGCAGCCTAGTCTCGCAAGGGCATCGGCGCAACGATTTGCTTCTCGGTAACAATGGGAGACTTTAACTTGGGGAATTTTTGAGATAAGAGCTGCCTGCAGTCAGCCATAATGGCCGCGTAATTAGCATTCAATCTTGTGGTATTGTTCATCAAGTTAGCGACCACTTTAGCGTCTAATTCAACTTCAAGAATTGGAATCTGCATATCCACACACATGCTAAGGCCATCCCCAAGCGCCCAGAGCTCAGCTACAAAGCTAGTGGTTAACAAAATTAACAGTAAATGATAAATGTTCAACAGAAAACAAGTCAAAGAGGTTCATTTTTAAATTTTGAGAAATGAAAAACCTTATGTCTTAACTTATTTTATTCTTTTATGTTGCTAAGTACCTTGCCGTCACCGGGGTTGCCACCCACAACCTTTGCTTGTCGCCATCATTATCACCATTGTTACACCATCTTCGTCACAACAACTACTATAAAGATTATATGAAATATTAATGATTTTTTATGTGAGTCAAATCACATAACATGCTTTTGAAATAATTTTTTTTATTAAATTGCAATTTACACATTTAAAATAAAAAATAATTTCGATTTAGACACTGTAAGTTTCAAAATGTAGATACGTGAGTTCAAATCTTCTGTCTCATCAAGTGTGCTCCACTTCATGCTCCACCAATAAAATTTGGACAGCTAGCCTCTCTCATTAAATGAGATAACTCCAACTTTAACACCCACATTACTGAGACGTTAACGTTAAAATCCCTTTCTTTTTTTTCTTCCGCAGCTTTTATTTCTTCCCTCTATTTTCGGCTTTTGGTTTCTTTTTTTTTTTCTCTTCTCCATGTGATTTGAGTCAACAAGAACTCTTTTGAGTTTTGTCTCTTGCCGCAGCTTTTGTTTTTGATTTGGACTCTTCCCTCTATTGTCTCATTATATTCCTTTCTCCCAAAGTGTTTCCGGCTTTTGCTTTTGTTTTTGTATGCCACAGAGGTTCCTTTTGTCCTATAGGTGCAGATTTGTTTCAACTTTTGAGAGACTCCTGCTGAAACAAGCAACCTTCAAGGCTCTCGAGGTTCCTTTTTTTTCTCTTCTCTATGTGGTTGACGTCTTAAGTGTTCATCTTCATCCTCACTTTGCCCCGGTTACAGACACATCCTCACTTCATCTTCAAGTGTTCATTTGCTTTTATTGGTTTCTACAAAGTGACTTGTCTATGGTGATAATGGTGTTTGATTTTTGTTCCATTATGAAACATGTGGAAAGAAAAACGTTTATGGACGATGTAAAGGTTGTAGTCAGTAAATAATTGGGGTTGCAGGATTTTGTATTTTACATGTTTGTTGAAATTCTTAAATGAGTGACTGGAACGGGAAGCTTCTCCATAGAAGCTCCCTTGTATATATCTTATTGTAGAGATTACAATTTGATTTGAATATATGGATAACATTTTATTTAAATTCCAGATTTCATTATTTTATCAAACTCTATTTGATAAGGACTGACTGGATTAATGGATATCTGTTGAGAATGCTTGGACTGATATGTTTTGGTTTTGTGTTTCAATTGAGATAAGGTCGGATATGTCTCAATATATATATATATATATATATATATATATTTTGGAGATGAAACCAGACCTATTCTGCAGGAACAAAACATTATATGCAGAAAAAACAGTTTCTACATAAACAAAAATAGGGGAACCATACCAATTCTGCAGAAACAGAAACATTATGCAGGAAAACAATTTCTACAGAAAACAAAACAGAGAAATTGGACCTATTCTGCAGAAACAGAAACATTGTTATCTGCTTGAAGTTGTACACATCCCTTGATGATGATGAATTGTCATTTGATTGCTTAAAAAAGCTTGTCACCAAACATTGCACTGAAACTCATAGTGTTAAAGGAAAAAAAAAAAAAAAAAAACCTTAATGCCATTTTAAAGTACTAAAGTTAGATTCTATAAGCTGGAAATTATACACCAAAAATTAACAATAGTTAAAATTTTTGAGGGAGTTATTTGGGAGGCTGTGCTTTTGTTGTCTAGATTGCTTGACAAATACCCCTAATGGTTTCAAGGGACTCTTACAGCTGTAGATCGATACCTTCCCTCATAATGTGGCTTTTCCCATGTTTAAGAGTGAGTGAGAGTGGGTTTTGAGTTTGTGAGAGTACAATTACAATTACATAGAACTGAACAAGCACTCACCTCTCAAGGCCTCCTTCTTTTTCTTGTTTTTTTTTTTTTCTTCTTTTTACTTTCTCACATTATGTGTGTGTGGAATTAAGGCATAGCCTTGAAAGTGAATTCCTTTTAGCTTTTCTTTGATATTCTTAGCTGGTTTCTCAAATGGATTTTGCTCATTTCTCAGTTTTGAGATCTAGATTCTGAAAAAAAATTTCTTCAAAGGTTCTTAATTTTTGTGTTACTTTTTTAGTTTGAGGTTCCAAGTTCCAAACTTTAATGGCTCCAAGATTGAACTTTTCTAAATAGTGGGCAAAAGATACCTGCAAAGGAAACCCAATGGTAGTCACAATGGAGAACCCAAATTTCTCAGTTGTGGAGATTGATGGTCCAGACTTTACCTTCAGGCCTATAGAGAAAAGTAGAGGCAAGAATGCAAAGCAAGCAACATGGGTTTTGCTTCTCAAGGCTAATCGTGCTGTCAGTTGTGCTACTTGGCTAACCATTGTGCTTTGGCCATTGCTTAGAGCTATTAAGAAGAGGCTAATCCATAGGCAGGGAGTAACCTTGTCAAGTGAGGCTAGTTACAATTGGCGAGATTTACGGGGAGAAATAACTTTATATTTTACCATAGATCCAACCTCACCCTCCTTATGCAATTCACAATCCCAAATGAGCCATAATTCACGATTAAACAACTTAAATACTGCAGGAGTATAAACACTTGCTGCATGCTTCAATATTTCTACTGGATATTCTAATGATGGTTTACTTTGAGTTGCTTCAAAATCTGCTCTCAACTCTTCAAAACATCTATCATCAACCAACCTTTGAAAGTGACGAAAGAAACGCAACAAGTCATAATTATAAGTTATGTACCTTTTAATTTGACTATTCATACTCTCACTTCTCTGAGTAGTAGACATATCAGCACAAAATGTTTTTCTCCCATAAACCAAAGCCCATTTCTCCCTTAACTCAAATTGTCTTTGCAACCAACTGTTATTCTTTAAATCATATTTATCAATCATATTATCCCATGCATCTAAAAAATCATCTTCATAGTCATGTTCATATGCACAACTACTAAAATCTGCTGCAAAAGTACTGTACCTTGCAAACACTTCTTTGAGGTTCTTAGCTGCATTCTGGTACATATGCCAAACACATAAACGATGATGTGTTTCTGGCCATTATGAAGCTAATGCCTTTGCCATTGCAACATCTTGGTCTGTGAGGATAGTTTGTGGTTTCTTACCAAACATTGCTTTCTGAAAAGAATCAAACAACCACATGAAAGTCTTAGATGTTTCATCATATAACAATGCAGCACCAAAGATGATAGTTTGTTTATGATAATTTACACCAACAAACAATGCAAACGGCCTGCCTTCTTTATTTTTTTTGTAAGTTGTATCAAAGCACACTATATCCCCAAAATATTCATAATCCAACTTCATTCTACCATCTGCCCAAAAAATATTTGTAATTAGATCATCAAGGTCAACCTGAATTGCATAAGAAAAATTAAGATCTTCAGATTTCATTCTTTGAAGATATTCAAGTAAGCCTCCTGTATCCCTGCTTTTCATCTCTTCTGTTCGTCTTGTATGCAAATAATTATTATAATCCTCAGGAATGAAGCCAAGATTGTCAAGTCCACCTACCCTTCTGGCCATTAGTCCTACACTTGCTCTTGGTGCAATTCCATAACTATCTGCTAATTCAGCCTCAACAGCTTGGGCTGGGCTGGATTAATGAACCTTTGAGATCTAACGAATATACGCTTACGAGGAGAAGCTAAGACATGTGTGCTCTGACACAAATTTTACCACACTATTTTTCACTATATCTACAACTAATTTTCATCTTTGCCAAGCAACCACATCTTGTTTCTGGACGATGGCATTTCACATTATCATCACTTTTGTCATTCCCTCGTATACCCTCGCAAGAGCAAAAAAAAACTCTATCTAACCATTTACGTGAACCATCTTTATCACCCTTGTGGCCCTTACTTCACCTAATACTAAATCCAACTACACGCGCATAACTATTATAGAAATCATACGCATCTTGCTCAGTTTAAAACTCAATTCCTAATTTTGGAATCACTTCTTCTTCTACGTTCGCATGAATTTTATCGTTGCTATCTATTAATATTGGTTCTGGTTGTTCGACTATCACAAGTGGTGAATCCTCATCTTCAAAATTCAATTTTCGAATCGACTGACTATCAGTCTTAGTATGATAATTGCTATCACTCATGACCTTAATACAAAACAAAAACAGCATAGTTATTTTTTTTAATAAACAACATATATATATATATATATATATTCGCACACTTTAGACACAAACTCACACGTGTATATAAGAAAGTTGTTATAAATCTTAAAATAAATTAAAAAAAGAAATTTATTTACACTAAACCAAAAGGAGAGAACTTACTGTGTGACTGAACAATACGTAAAAGCCTTGAAGGTTACTTGTTTCAGCAGGAGTCTCTCAAAAGTTAAAACAAATATGCACCTATAGGACAAAAGGAACCTCTGTGGCATACAAAAACAAAAGCAAAAGCCGAAAACACTTTGGCAGAAATGAATATAATGAGACAATAGAGGGAAGAGTCCAAATCAAAAACAAAAGTTGCGGCAAGAGACAAAACTCTAAAGGGTTCTTGTTGACTCAAACCACATTAAGAAGAGAAAAAAAAGAAACCAAAAGCCGGAAATAGAGAGAAGAAATAAAAGCTGCGGAAGAAAAAAAAGAAAGAGATTTTAACGTTAACGTCTCAGTAACGTGAGTGTCAAAGTCAGAGTTATCTCATTTAATGAGAGAGGCTAGCTGTCCAAATTTTATTGGTGGAGTATGAAGTGGAGCACACTTGATGAGACAGAAAATTTGGACTCAGTTACCATATTTTGAAAAAAAAAATCCTTTCATTTAATGAAGTGATCGTTAAGGGCTCGTTTTGTTTCCCCATGACTCAGTTTTCATAACTCAGTTTTCACAATTCATAACTCGAACTTACTACTCATAACTCAAATTCAATTTCACTCAAAAACCCTAAAACATCTGTTTGGTTTAAAAACCCAATCACATATCTCACCTTTTTAACCCAACTTTTTGCCAAAACTGTGTACCCCTCCCACTGACACTACACGTGTTCACTGTTTGCTACCTGTGTCCCCTTCTTCCACACTTCCCTCTCCTTCATTTTATCCCATCAAAAAACCCACGCCATTCTTCCCTTACCTCCCACATCACAACAGAACAGGTTCTCTTCTTTGTTTTAATCTTCTTTCATTTTTCAATTTCACTTTCCTACCCACAATACCCATTTAACGCATCTCTTTCCAGAAAAGTCATTTAAGCCTCGCCTTCCGCTGAATTGAGATCATGGTTAAGGGCTAGTGAGCACAAATCAGGAGTTCAATATTTCTCGCTGACACTTGCTGAACCATCGTTGAACGTAATTTTCTCATATGCTCTTGGCTTCGTCTCTCTGTGATATTGCTCTGTTTGGATTTGATTTAGAATCAACCTAAGGATTGGATCTATTCTACTTCACCTTTGAAAATATATGGAGATGTTAGGGCTATAATGTTTGCCAAAATATGTGTGTATTACTCTTTTCTTCAATTGAACCAAATTTCATACTTTTGAAGCATCCAGGAAGTCTGTAATTGGCTGCACTGGACTCAATTGTAGCATTGCTGGACCTACAATGAACAAATTGTGATTATTCAATATAACTTATTGTAGGATTCTAAATTAATAATTATGCATATATTTGATTTATTGCCATATAGGTATGCTTGTTTGTACCAAAATTATAAATACGCTTCTCGAATACAAAAATTCCCAAACTTTGATTTATTGCCATATCTTTTATTTGTTGTTGCCATTACTTTCTTTTTGTCTCATAACAAATAACAGCAAAGGAATTGTACTTGTTGAGTCTGTTTGCGTCAAACCCATGCCCTCCTAAATCGTATTCTTTCCTTGGTTGGGACTCCCTAATGTACCACAATCCCTTTTTTCACATGCCAAGACAATATATAATAAAAGCATCGAAACCTTCTCATTCACTTCCATGAATTAGCAAGTTGGTCAGTATTGGGAATTTTGTATACAGATTCTCTGGTTTGTCCCGTGGAGGAGGAGCATGTTCCTACAATTCTGGAGCTTGGTCTCGGTTTCTATTTCTGTTTAGGTTTTGGTTTTTTAATAAAGTATTGGATTTATAAAATGGAGGAGCAGGAGTTTCCTCCTTCTATAATTTTGGTGCTTTATTTTTGTTTCCATTTCTTCTTATGCTTAGCTTGTTTATCCTTTGCTTTAGTCTTTGCCTTTTTAATAAAGTATTGTATTTCTAAAATAAAATGCTTTGCTTTAGGCTTTGCAGACTCAATACTTCCTAAATAAAAAAACAAAAATTCTCCCACAAAAAACAATGCATATACATGTGTCTATGTGTAAGAGACAATAGAACAGGAGAGACAATAAGGGTAAGAACTTAGTTGGTAAATCTAACAAGCAACGTACATGATCACTGTCATTTCTTTGGATGAAAAGGGTCATCTAGTAATTGTATAAGGTAACAAAGATAAAACTACAAAAGAAATACACACTTCAATGGACCTAACCTGAAAATGAACCAAAAGACAAGGCTTTTACAGAAACTTGAAGCAAACAAAGGTAATGTTCTTTAACCCATAAGCCAAAGCTACATGTTGCCATCATGCCCTCCCATAACATCAATTTCTTTATTGTTTGTACTTTAGATTTTAGATTCTTGTGCTTATCTCATTGATAAAACAACATACATTCTGTTGATGATGAGACCAAATTGTAGTTAGTTTTTGTTTGCGTGTGTTTCTTCCTCATTTTTCTATTGTGCTTATTGCTTATTCATGCTGACTTTCAAGCTGGTATGCAGCCAGCTTGGTATGATTAAGAAGGATGTCTTAAGTAATCTTGTTTTGGTGATGGATATAGGGGTAAGTTCCTACCAATGTTGGAATAAAGTGATTATTACTCCAGTACTAGTGGGTATTTGTGTGACCTAGGCCTTTGCGCCCTTAAGATGTCCTTGAAACTTCATAGTTTTGGTAGGAGGTTTTATGGCTGTCGCTAGTGGTTGCCAGTAAGTACCACATCTAGTATTAGCAAAAAATTTATTTTATGTCTTAAGTCACCAATTCATTGTATCGCTATTTAAGTGTTTTATATTATTGTATAGGATGATGACCGTGCATGTAAGTTCTTCAAATGGTTGGACACCAACACTTGTATGCGTGGCGTAGCAACAACACTTATTGTTATAGCAAAATTTAGGTGATTGGAGTACGAGGTGTAAGTTGCTAATGAAGAGTTGAAGCAAGCACGTGCCATGGGAGAAGCAACATTGGGAAGGGAGTAAGCTGCAAAACGAAGGGCTGAAAGAGCTAAGTTTGCACGCAGGATTTTCGAAGAGAAAGCAGAGAAGTTCAAGATAGCTCTAGTATTAACGTGGGTGATGTTTGGAGTACTACTTATTTTGTCTACTAGGTTTGGGGAAGTTAGAATCAGGCAAAGGTGTTTGCCTGAATAAGTTGGTTATGTGCGTAATAATATAAACTTGTATTATTACATTTGAGATTGTTTGTATTGTAATTGTACAATGTCATGTTTTCTTTTGTATTGTAAGTATAAAAATTTATGATATGTATGACATTGTACTTCTATTATATGTTGAGGGTGTTCAACTTTATTTAAAATGGACTTGTAAACTATGGCATTTTAATTGTAATTATATTACTTGTGGTACGCCAAAATGGACCCCTAAAACTAACTACTAAGGGGAATGTATTTTGTTTTTCTTAGATGAATGACTAGGGGGGAATGAGTATTAGTATTAACTCTGAAACTGTAGCATATCAAATCCATAATATCAGCATATCACATACACAACATCACAAGAATATGGGCATGTCCACCTGTAATATCATAAGAATATATATATAATTATCCACCTGTAACCATATCACATACACAATTATATGGTCATTGATAAATACTTCATTACGAAAAGGTATTACATACAATTGCATATAAGTATGTCCACCTGTACTTACATTAGCAATAGGTATTAGATACACCTATTTTTACATTGCCAATAGGAATTACATCAAAAATGTCAATAGGTTATTGACATTAAGTCATTACATGTAAGCATGTCCACAGTCAATCTAAATTTACAAAAATATGCGTCATAATGTCCAAAAGAATGCATCATGTATCATGCTAAGTGACTTCTAGTCACAGTACCTAACTTTGTACAAAAGTCCTAACAAAAAGTCATAGGTAGAGGTAATAACTTTATACAAAAGTCCCAACAAAAAGCAGTGAATCCTTAGATATGCCAGCCATCAACCTCGATGTCGCACGTACTCCTCCCACATGCGGTCAGTCATATCATCCCTAAACTCACCCATTGCTCTCTTTGCCGCATCAGACATCTCCCTTACATGCCTCCTTTTGGCACTTGCACTTGACTCAGGAGAATTCCCATTGTTTCCAGTTTGTACATCATCTCTATCAACGTCAAGGTTCTCCCATGTGTTAAACATTACATCTTTTCGATTATTGATGCGTATAAAATTATGTAACGCACAACACGCATAAACAACCAAACGTTGACGATATTGCTTATAGTTCGTCATGCAACTCAATATGGGAAAGTAAGCCTTGAGGACTCCAAAAGTCCTCTCAATTACCTGCGCAATGAAGAGTGTTTATAGTTAAACAACTCTTTCCCCAATGCCGGTTGCCTACTACTACTCCTAAATTCTTGGGCATGATATCGGGTGACCTTATGTGGTGGAAGAAACGATGCACCAATGAGGTACCTAAATCAACCAAGTAATAGTAACCTACACGGATAGCATATCTAAATCAATAATAATAACCTACAATTATCAACATGACCATATATAAAATATATATAATTTTGTCCCACATAGATACTAGCTGATGGAGTAAATATAAATAATCAACTGCCAACCCATTTTAGAAACATAAATGCAAAGTGAAAATCAATTGAGATATTACCAAAACAAAAACCATCAGTAACTATCAATTGAGATATTACCAAAACATGACACTTCATCTCTACATTTATGACACTTGACAGCAACTATCAATTAAGCTTTGTTGCCTTAATTGGTTTATTGGTGAGCTTTATAGAAGTATTAACACCTAGCAATGACTTTGAATGCTAGTTTTTTTTTTTTTTTTTTTTTTAAATGTATAAATGGCCCAGTGTGTAATGGATTTAACTCTAGCTTTTGGATATTTCTAAATAGATAGCCAAAGTCCCTTTCACACATATAAATTAGGTTGTTTGTACCCATCAAGAAAAAATTAATGAGGTGTGCAGAGAATAAAAGACCTTAGTATCATTATTCATAGCTGAAGGTATACAATTTTTAACTCTGTTTTTCTATGCTTCACCGTGATGCACTAAACTGATTTGTGTGGAAAGGTGCTTCCAACATTGTCTGAACAGTATATTAATGGATTTTGTGATGAGTCTCTCTAGCAATGATGACCATTTCATTCCTATACAACTAGTTGACCCATAATCAACCACCCTAATTCTTCCAAGGTGAGTATTCTCTACTAAAGATGAGACTAAAATATTATTTCTAAGTTGTAGAAGACATACTACACTTCTTGTTTAGAAAATCATTAAGAAAAAGTTTGTTGAAAGAATTGAGAAAAAAATTTTGGATTTTGTTTGTTTGTTTTGTTTTACTTGAAAGACATGTTTAGCTAAGTGGGCACTAGTCCCATCTACAACATAGACCTTCAAAACAGATAAAGGAACAAAAGAGATGGAAATTGTTTTTAAAGCTTTACAGCTACAAACTAGACCAAGAGGCAACAGAAAGAGCTACCAACTTTGCCATGTTGGGCCTTAGCCCAAATGGGGCCACCCTAATCCAAAATACCTGTCCAAATTACAATGATCTCAGTCCTATGATTTCTAAACATAGCTGCAAAACAAACATGATCTTGGAGCTACCACAGCATCAAAGTTACATTTGCCAAAGTTTGGAGTTAGGGGACAGGGTGTTGAAAGTTTAACAGAAGGTTTGATTGAAGAACTAGTGTTTTTCCATACAAACCAAAGAACTAGTGTTTAATATTCTATTGGAAGCCTACACTTCATCTCCTTCATTTCTGGTTTGCCATTTTTTTGTTTTGGACATTTCCTAGACTTGAATGACTGATGGAACAAAGTTAACACCTAGTAATAAATATGGAGTACTAACACCTAGCAACCAGCAACCAGCTCATTTTATAGAAGTACTAACACCTAGCAACTAGCAACCAGATAAGTTTTATAGCCGCTGCTTGCTTGTAGCAGTGAAAATATAAATATTGCAATACATATGAGGCATAATTTAAGTTAAAGACGCATACCTTCTGGTGGCCAGGGGAATCCATGCTTCGAGTCTTTAATGGCTTCTTCAAACACCCTTGAGTCATTGGCACTTCCCTCCCAACCAGAATGGACATTCGTAAACTGCATGATATGTTACATGCGCACATGATGTTGGTTGTAACAGTGCTCTTGCGACCCCTGTGAGGCTGGACTCTTTCCGCTGAAGGCCAAGCACTAATATGTGTTCCATCGAGAGCTCCTATGCTCCTCTACAATGAAGAGTGTCAGTTAGTTGTACACAACATCTCTATATGTGAATGAAGGAATACTATACAGTAATATGTGTGAACAACCATTTTGGAAGAACTTATATTATAAAATGATTTACCTCAAACTAAGGGTAATACTTGTTGTTCCCCCGCAAATGCTCTGGAAGGCCAACCACATTCGGATCGGGTTTGATTAAATGTTGGTCATATGTGTGGATAGCCCGCAACACCCTACGGAACTTGCAGTCCACAGTTTCAGTGGAATGCTAAAATCTGTCTGCCACAAGTCGCATCCAAGTATTATGGCCAATGATGTACAAGAATATGGCCACTGACTCCTGCACGACAACCAGGGCCGGCTCAACAGTAGATGCAACTGATGCAATCGCCTAAGGCCCCCAAATAAAAGAAGGCCCCACTTGTAAAAAAAAATTATATATATATATATATAATTTATTTATATATTTTAATTAAAAAAAATTTAAGTACTTTTATTGGTCAATAAAATGCATTAAAAAGGCCACATTATATTCTAAAATGCAAAAGATTAAAATGGAAAAAATAAAAATAGTCAAACTTCAGCCAACCAAATTAAATTTTAGGAGACAAATTTATTAATTCATTCTTGAAATATGCTAAAATTAAAATTAATAGCAGACAAATTCATTAATAATACAACGTAATTGTCTTGAAATATGCTAAAATAGAGATTATAAATTTCAAAAACAAAAAAAAAAACCCTCTCATCTCTCTATCTCTCTGCCTCTCCATCTATTCTTACGGACTCACCTTTCTTTTCTTTATCTTCACCTTGATTCTTGGTCTTTTTCTATAAACTCAGTCAATCAGTCTGGCTTGAAATTTTTCTTTGATGATTCAGCACATCAGTCGGCAGCCACAAGAGGTATTATTCTTCACTCTTCAGTTCTTCCCAGTTCCCCTTTTTCTCTTTGTCTTTCCGAAAATCTCTTTCTCTTTGTCTTTCCCAATTCCCCTCTTTCTCTTTGTTTTCAATTTATTTAACTTCAATTATATATATATTTTGTTTGTTTTACACTTACACTGCCATACAATAATTTGATGGGAAGGGACATGTTTTCACCTTTTTTATGATAACTTTTCTGCCTCAGCCCTGTTTGGACCCTTCTGGCAATTGATAGAATGATTTGACACATTTTTTGTTTAAAGCTTAGCCATAGGATGTGGTGTACAGGTTGGCCGGTTCTTACCCTTTTTTTTTTTTTTTTTTTTAATCTGACACAGTAACACTTTACATATTATTATAAATTATTGTACCAATTAATAATTTGCTGTGTATCATATCAATTCATTTGTATTATAGTGACATTAATTTATTAAATCATGTATTAAATTAATTTTTATTTGTGCAGGTTTAAGTTTTAAAGTGGTCACGACTTTAGAAAAATTGCAATAATCAGGTTCTATTATTCTATACTTTAAATTTTATTTTTAGTTAAATTATCATTTTTAATTATAAAATTGTGTTTTATTTATCTGTAAATATTTTCTTATTATAAATGTCTACTAGAAAATATTTATCCGGATATGAAAAACTTCTAAAAAAGAGAAAAATATTATTTGATTAATATTTAATTATAAGAAGGCCCCATTTAAAATTTTCGCCTAAGGCCCCAAAAGTTGTTGAGCCGGCCCTGACGACAACATGCCCCTTCCCTTCCTTCAAGTACCCATGATGTTTCAGCTTTTCAACTAAGTGGTAGAACAAATCTAATGTCATGCAAAACATGTCATGACAATTGGTAGGATTGCCATCTCTCACTTCAGCCATATAATCTTTTCCACTCAAAATGCTAGTATGCATTGGGCGCTTGTCGTAATGCCGCTGGAAATTTGCCACCATCTTGCCAATAAGTAGAAATACAAACCGAAACTCTTCCTCCTCATTGACATACTCTGAATCTGTATCTGCACCAGTGTTCATGTCATCATCACAGTCACTGATATCCATGTCATCACCACTGAAACCACTGTCCATGTCATTACCACTAAAACCATTGTCCATGTCATCACCACATCCACCAATGTCCATGTCATCATCATCGGAGTTAAAATAAGCATCGTCAAAATCATACTGCTAGAAAGGATCACTGGGGAAGACCATTATCCCCTATACCCTGCAAAAACCAAAGCATTAGAACCAAAGATATTGCAATATGTAAATTGACACATTAATATAAAGTACTAAGGGAATTGCAATAATGTTAGCACAACTCACCTTACAATGTAAGTAACATGAAGTAAATAACAAATATTAAAAAAAATATATATATAATACTATAAAAAACACCGACCACATAACAACAATTACCAAACACGCATACTAATGTTAATAATGTCAACTAGAGAGCACCAAGCAACAAAGCTCACATACTAATTTAAATAACATCAAATTCACTTGCATAGTTCACAACAATTAACATTACAATAAAAGTGTTCAATTGAATAAGACAAATAAAGCCAAACGTCAAAGATTGTCCAAGCACACACACAAAGTCCTTAAATACCACTTAAAAACTACAACCAAGTGATTCACATCGAAATCACTATTAAAAAAAAAAACATATCAAAAGCAGTCCCCATTAATTATTCGGTTGACAGGGGCGTAGCCCAAAAAATTTTACTTGGGGGGTCAAATTGTAGTATAGATATATCAACCATAGTTCATATTGAATACAAAATTATTAACTTTGATATATTTTTATATTCTTAAATATTAATGAACATACAAAAATTATATAGTTTATTATAGACAAATGCAAAAAAAAAAAAAAAAAAATCCAATAAAAGAACAGTTCACATCAAAATTATGCCCAACAATCTTTAATGGAATAAAGATAGCAATACAAAAATGTGAACAAAAAAATCTTAAATACCCTTATGCATATCAACACACACATAGTGGTAGAAGAAAGAAACAAAAATAATACTAATGGTAAAATAACAATGATGATTGATAAAAGAGAGAGAAAAGAAAATGCACTTGCATATTCACTTCTTTAAAGAGTCAAGAAGATGATGTTGCACCAAGAAAAAAATGGATTAATAATTTTTGTTGAGATAGGAGTTTTTGTGTTGAGAAGAAAGAAAATGGGGCAATGGGTTGGCACTAGCAGCTACAACAAAGCTTCGTAGGTATCTAAAGATGAAAAAAAATTGAAATTATGTTAGGAAATAGGTTGTCAATGATGCTAGAGAGTGAGTTATTATCCATTGGATTAATTATAAATTTTTTGGACAATGGAGAAGATCAACTATTAGTCACTATCTTTTGAACTAACTATAAATCTTAGGAATAATTGGGGTGGACAGGTAATAAAGTTTTGAACAATTGAGAAGGCCAACTAAAAATCCATTGGACTAACTAGAAATCTTAGAAATTGGGTGGCTGGTTTTAATTTTTTGGGAGGGCTATATCCTATTACTAGTATAGTTGTAGGAGAAAAAAAAAATTTGGGGGGAAAAAAAAATTTGGGGGGGGCCAGGAGCAATGTAGCTCCGCCCCTGCCGGCTAATGAGCATAGCACTCCATCCACCTCCTCCTCCTATGTTCTGGCATGCCCATGAACAACACCCGTTTCTCTTTCTTTTGGAGAACCTCGGCGATGTTAACATAGGTGTCATCATCAAGATCTTCATACTAGTTCAGCACTTGTAAAGCTCTCCCAAGGGAGCAAGGATTGCCACTAGCAGCGGATTGTGCAACATGTTCGGAGCTACCAATAGACTTTCCCTTTTTGTTGGAAAACCTTTCCCTTGCCAACGCAGTGTACTCTTGAAGGGCCGTGGTCATCTCATTAGCCCTATCCACTTTCTTGGCAACCTTCTTCCCCTTGCTAGTAGGCTCTTTAATGGGACGTTTGTCCACACGTTGGGTTTGCTCAGAAATAGGGGGATCGTATGGGATATGCTCTCCATGTTAGGATTGTAGCAATCATCATTACCCAACTGGGAACGACGTGCCTCATTGGCAAGTTCCTCCTCTAGGGCTGGCGTGTTTGAGGAAATTTGAAGGGAATCAGTTGCAGTGTTAGGGGCAAACAGTGTAGGAAAAATAGATGTGCGCAGCGGAAAAATTATAAAATTAACGGATCTACTTCATTCGCAATTGATAACATGCACTATGTAAGTTTCAGAATTTGAGAACAAGAAAGCGTACCTTGGTGCCGTGAAATTCAAAACCTTGAAGATCAAACATTCTTGGGAAGACTTTCAATCTTCACTCCAATTCCACTTGATGCCCAAGATGTGTGGTCTCTCAATCGGTAACAAAAGGGTGATTAGAGAGTGACTTTTTCTCACTTCCTCACCATTACAATGATGGTTTTCTTACCCATATATTTCTGTACGTTTTTTCCTTTTGTATCTAACCAATTATCTAATTGGGCTGACCTTTTGGGCCTTTCCAATTGGGCTTAAGTGTGTGGCTTGGAGTGGGACCAAAAGGGACCAATAAGACACTAGCTCCAATGGGCTTTGGGCTTTTCTGTCAACTCTTGATAAGTCCAAAGTTACCATTAACTATATTTAATACCACTATATAATTATAGTTGCACTCTAGGCCTTATCAATAAATTATTTCCCAAGACTTTATTGTATATGCAACCCCTTCATTAAAATATTCGTAGTAATACAAAGTCATGAAAAAGACTGCCACTTTGAAGATTACTACATCTTAATCCTTGAGTACCCAGTTTAATCATTTATGTTATTCAATATATATTTATGAAATCCAATTTCACAAATATATATACTTTAGTAACTCTTTACTAAAGTGGTTGGGCTCAATACTCTGAATAACCAAACCCATTAAACTTATCTCAAGGGAATATTTTATATCTCCGTTAAGAGATTATGAATTCCATCTTGATAATATATGTTCCATCAACACTAAATGTGGTTGCCCAACATACTGAGGTTTTGACCGTTACTAATAGATCTCACTCCTGATATATCAAAGCAACCTACATCTCATGATCAGGTCCATTATTCTCTCAGGATTTAGAGTTGATGTAAATAGAAGTCGTGAGACTTATTATTCAATTGACAGTCATTTGGAGAATAATAAATCTCACAGCGGTCCAGTTCAATATGTCTTAACTCTTAAAACATATCAACATACCAACTAGAAATCTCCATTTCCATGATCAAGACAAATCATCGTAGTTGATATGTTATAGTCTTCGCAGATGAAATGTCCAATTTCATCACCGATTACGAACTAAAACTATGAGTTTACAAAGAACTTGTGATTTATATCTTTCTGTGACTTTTCACATAAATTACATACTATGCATCTCATGGACTAAGATAATGTCCCATTAGTTCATAAATAGTCTCATATAACTAAATAATCTAATTATTTATGACATGCCAATAAATTGGATTTTAGGGCACAAACCCTAACAATCTCCCACTTGCCCTCAAAGACAATTTACCATATATCCGACACTTATCTCCCTTTAGAGTAATTCATAGTCACTCTAAGGCAAGGTTTGGAAACAAGTTTCAGCCAGATTTATTGCATAAATTATCTTTTCAACTATTACTTCTTAAGTACTCATATCTCTCTAATGAGATAATACTTAAGCTTAATGTGTATCTTCACCACCTAGGATGAACACATAACTTGAAGTCCAACTTCGTGAATCACAATCAAACTACAAGTCAGTATTTGTATATCCAGTAACTATCAAAACTTCACTTTTGTGGACAAACATATAATCCCTCATTGTCCTAAGATATATGAGTATATGCTTTACTCCCACTAAATTAAGTGATCTTTGATTCAATTGATATTTGCTTACCATGTCTACCACAAAATAGATATTTAGCCTAGTATTTAGCATAGTACAAAGACTTCCTATCGATTTGATATGAGGAACCGTCTTGATATACTCTTCCTTTTATATGTCTAAGGACCGTAGTCCTATATAAAGGAACTTCAAACTTAAAAGGAAAGAATCATTTCTTGAAGTTTTACATGCTATTCTTGGCTAGAATCTAATCTATTTAAGCAGTTTGAGATAGACCCAACATCCTAATTTTTGAATTTTAACAAAGTTATAATTCTTAGGATGTGACTAGTCTTTCCCAAGTACTTTATATCAAACTGGATTAGACAACCAAAACTCTATTGATGACAATAACTCTACATCATCCTAAATGATTAAAATGTCATCAATATACATAATGAGATTTATTATTCTATATAGCTTTACACACATAAGGTCTTTTAATACTTGATCAAAATCAAATAATTTGATTGCTTGATCAAAGATGATATTTTATGATTCATATGCTTGCTTTAGTCCATAAATGGAATTTAAGCAACTTGCATACTAAACAATATTGGTTCTTTACTATGTACAAGCCTAGGAACATCATATAGATGTCTTCCTCAAGATTGCTACTAAAAGAAGCTTTCTTGATATCCATTGCCATATTTCATCCAAATAAAATATAATGGATAAGAGAATCCAGATAGAGTCAAACTTGACTATAGTTGAAAAAATCTTTTCATAATCGAACCATTTCTTTCTGAATAAATCTTTTCGCCACTAGTCTTGACTTTGAAGGTCTGCACCTTCAATTCTATCAATCTCAATTTCTTATAGACCTATTTGAGAACAATAGGCTCAATGCCAATAAGCGCCTTTACAAGTTCTAGACTTTAAATAGAATCTAATTCTATTCACATAACATTGATCCAATAATTCATATTCATATCATCTATTGCCTCTACGTAGGACCGAGGATCAAATTCATATCATTGTGGAATGACTTCAAAAGTTTATCCCAAAAGTATGAATTTCCAATCCTCCCACTATGATATTGTATCTGTGTACTAGCTATATATCTAGAATAATGCCTTGTGGTGTATCTAATACAACCACCTCATTTCTAAATGTATTTTATAGTTGTCTTACAAAAAATTCTGACTTTTCTTCTAGAACAATTCTTTAAGATTATTCACATAGTCATCATCAAGAACTTTGTATTTGTACATTACAAACATCTTGTCATTTTTATGACTACCAAAACAATCTTCTGCAAATCCTTTTGGATACTTATTATAATCACACATTTTTCTACCTTTTGATTTCAATTTGTCAGACTTCCTTTCTAGCACAAGTGCCGGACATCTCTAAAAGTGGAAGTATCATATACTAGGTTTTCACCCAATCCACAATTTGATAAATGTCATAGGAACAAACTTTTGAAATCAAATTTAGAAAATGCATAGTAATAACTAGAGTATATCTCCAAAAGACATAAGCAAATGGAAATACTTATCATGTACTTTACTATTTCTAAAAGAGTCTTTTCCTCCTTCATGTATGCACTGACTTAAAAAAGTCATTAATACTATATTCCTTTACAATAAAGGAGTCCTAGATCATATTATCCTCTAAATAGAATTCATAGATTGGGAATATTACAAAATAATGGTTGTAAAAGCCCATCTTTCACCAATCTAGAATACAATTTAGATTAATAAGATCTAGACTTAAGTGCCAAAACATACAACACCAAAGGATGAAAAAACTTTCTCTTTAAAAAGTAAAACATGTAAATTTCCATCTAAAAAACAATCATGGACAAAGCTTAGTTTAACCAAACCAGAAACACTTTCTTTTGGTCATACTTTTAAGTCTAATTTCCTTTTGGCAACTACTAGGGCAACTAACTTGTCCAACTACTTGGTATTTTAATTCCTCTTCTTATCACCCTTACCTTTCGGTTCAGGCTAAGAATTTGAATTAAATCATATTGATCCTAGCCTTAGCTCTTAGGATGTCTTCCATTACGTAGAACTCACTCATCAATTCAAATAATATAAAAAGAATTTATTTTCAAAACAATCTGAATTGATCAAATGAATCTAACAAGGACTTATGGATCATATCCACATGAGATTAACATTTAATCTCAATATCCAAGAATTCCAATTCATTTAAAAAAAAAATATTTTCATAAAATGATTTAGAATTGGAACTTCTTAAGCTTTTCTTAGCACTCAATATGATTCATACCAAACATCTCATTTAGACTTAATATAAAGTCTAAGTCTGGTACTAACCCTTGCATCTCATGCTGTAGCACAATTGAGATAGAAGCCAATATAACATACTAGCATTTCAATGGAGACTATGATCATATCATTAGTTATCTTCCATAAATGCATCATGTATAGGAAATTATGACAATGCTGAATCGAAACATGAAAATGTACTTCAGCTCCTTTAAGCTTCATGTCTAAAATTATTTCTTAGTTAATGTGATTCAACTAAAATAGTAGCTAGAGGACAAAATTTATGACAACTTTATATTGAGACCATGAACTTAAATACAAGAACATTATCATTTTGCATCCATAACCATATAATATGGAACCCGAAAACCATATTATACTAGGTGCAACGACAACCTAATCCCGCAATTAATGTTCCTCGGAAGCGAGGTCATACCAATCACTATGATCAAGCGAGAATTATTCTCATTATTAATGCTATCATGGTAACTCTTACCAAACAAAAATAAATTGCCGCTTTTCCTTTAGCCTCTAAGTAATAATGACATAGCTCCGAAGGGAGGTTAACATTACACTTAGTCTAATGTACACCATTGCCTAGAATCAATGTGAGTCACCAAGTAACTCCACAGAAGCGTGGTCGTTCTCAATGTAAAAACACATTTCATCTATCATTAAGAAGTTTAATCTGTAATACCATGAATTAAACACCCTCCGAAGGGAGCAAGGCATATACGCCAAGGCGAGGTGCCTAATCACACTACTATAAACTAGCAATGGAGGCCATGAGAATCAACCCTTGAATCTCTCTCCCACTAGAAATTTTAAAACAAGTAGATTGTCTTGAAATCATTGTGATCTAATCACAATTTTAACCCTACACATCAAATGTGTTTAATTGTTTAAATTCAATGTGATGTTACTAAGTAGCGTAACGAACATTCGCGCAATGAACATTCGTGCAATCACAAAGAAGTTTAACTTTGTAATCCGTGAAGTAAATACCCTCCGCATGGAATGCAAGACTCGAAGTCAAGACGAGGTATCTACTCACATTACAATAAACTTAACAAAAGGGTTATTTCAAGAACTCCCACTTATTATTTGGGTTTTTCTTATATAATTGTGATTCCATCACAACTAATAACCTTGCACTTATTAAAGACTCTAATCTCATTAGAATCACTAACTAAAATGGAAGTCCTAAACTATTTAGGATTCCTTAAATACTAATGATTCAAAAATTAGTTATATAGAACTCTATTCTTAACTTATTTGATTAAGCATTCTAGTCTCATTAGAAACTACATACCTTTTAATTAAGCTTTAATCTCATTAAAACTTCTAATTAAAACAAATTAAGTTAAAGACTTTTAATCATACAACAATTCTAATCTTATTAGAATGTTTCTTAAAAGACAAGTCCTAAACTATTTAAGACTAAGAGTTTTATTTAACTAATACCTTTGAACTCATTAGGTCTTTTAGTTAAAACTATGTGTAATCTAATCACACATAACCTTGCTCTTAAAAAACTTGAAAACACTTAGAAAAATTCTGATTTTTCTTCTTTCGATCGATCGAATGTGTCCCTCGATCGATCGAAAAAATTAAAAAATTCAAACTTGATCATCTGACTTCTTCGATTGATACTCGATCGCCTCTCGATCGATCGAAAAATAAATTCGATCGATCGACTATCAATCGAAAATCAATCCTTTTAAAAGGTCTGATCATTGTTTCACTCGATCGATTGAAACTCGTGAAACACGAATTTCCAGAAATTTTCAAAGGCAGTTTTCTACGGTTTTTCATGAACAAACATGCATCATATGAGCATTACAGACAAAGATTGATGTCAAAACTGAAATCTATTGATGCTATAGCCTTAAGATTCAATTTAACATACTTAAATTTAAATTTAAACAACATCATAACATCAATTTCAGTTTTCATCAAATCATAGTTTCAACAACATGCAGAAAATTAAAAACATAATCTTCTAACAATATGAAACTATCATCTCTAATTCTAAAACTCACAAAACATGTTATACAATTCGAAATTGAAGACCGCTCTGATACCATTTGTAGGAAAAATAGATGTGCGTAGCGGAAAAATTATAAAATTAACGGATCTACTTCATTCGCAATTGATAACATGCACTGTGTAAGTTTCAGAATTTGAGAACAAGAAAGCGTACCTTGGTGTCGTGAAATTCAAAACCTTGAAGATCAAACGTTCTTGGGAAGACTTTCAATCTTCACTCCAATTCCACTTGATGCCCAAGATGTGTGGTTTCTCAATCGATTACAAAAGGGTGATTAGAGAGTGACTTTTTCTCACTTCCACACCATTACAATGATGGTTTTCTTATCCATATATTTCTGTACGTTTTTTCCTTTTGTATCTAACCAATTATCTAATTGGGCTGACCTTTTGGACCTTTCCAATTGGGCTTAAGTGTGTGGCTTGGAGTGGGACCAAAAGGGACCAATAAGACACTAGCTCCAATGGGCCTTGGGCTTTTCTGTCAACTCTTGATAAGTCCAAAGTTACCATTAACTATATTTAATACCACTATATAATTATAGTTGCACTCTAGGCCTTATCAATAAATTATTTCCCAAGACTTTATTGTATATGCAACCCCTTCATTAAAATATTCGTAGTAATACAAAGTCATGAAAAAGACTGCCACTTTGAAGATTACTACCTCTTAATCCTTGAGTACCCAGTTTAATTATTTATGTTATTCAATATATATTTATGAAATCCAATTTCACAAATATATATACTTTAGTAACTCTTTACTAAAGTGGTTGGGCCCAACACTCTGAATAACCAAACCCATTAAACTTATCTCAAGGGAATATTTTATATCTCCGTTAAGAGATTATGAATTCCATCTTGATAATATATGTTCCATCAACACTAAATGTGGTTGCCCAACATACTGAGATTTTGACCGTTACTAATAGATCTCACTCCTGATATATCAAAGCAACCTACATCTCATGATCAGGTCCATTATTCTTTCAGGATTTAGAGTTGATGTAAATAGAAGTCGTAAGATTTATTATTCAATTGACAGTCATTTGGAGAATAATAAATCTCACAGCGGTCCAGTTCAATATGTCTTAACTCTTAAAACATATCAACATACCAACTAGAAATCTCCATTTCCATGATCAAGACAAATCATCGTAGTTGATATGTTATAGTCTTCACAGATGAAATGTCCAATTTCATCACCGACTACGAACTAAAACTATGAGTTTACAAAGAACTTGAGATTTATATCTTTCTGTGACTTTCCACATAAATCACATACTATGCATCTCATGGACTAAGATAATGTCCCATTAGTTCATAAATAGTCTCATATAACTAAATAATCTAATTATTTATGACATGCCAATAAATTGGATTTTAGGGCACAAACCCTAACAAACAGTTGCCTCAACTTATTATAATTAGGACATCCTTTCTTCAGTAATGCAGGTGCTTTAGGATCCTCTTGAAATGACAATATGTACATCAAAATCCTGTTAATACGAAATAGAAAATTACAAAAAAAATATGCAAAGAATTAGGGTAATAAATATAACATACCGCAACCACGTACGCCTACACCTCCTCAGAAGCAATAACCGTTTGGGTTGTCTCATCCCACCCCAACCTGGTATGCTTCAAAAGTTAGCCCCAGTTTCTCTGTTTTTGCCTGAGCCTATTATGCTTATCTTTCACTTGCTTAGGGAGGAAACTCTTCTCAGTTTGTTCATTTAGGGTTTTCGTAATTGATAGCCAAGTTGTAGCCTTAAAGATACTATGTTCCATATTCCCCTTTTGTTGTTCATCCACCATAATGTCAATGAAAATTTGTTCAATGTGGGGAGGCCACATTTTGTCATCAGAATCTTGAGTTTCTTGTGCCATTTAATACAAATTTCCTAACACAATTGCATATGTTAATATATATGTATATTAATAGTTTTATGAACGCGCCACTTGGATCCTATACTGGTATATTGTGGAATACAAGGGTGAGGTGTAAATCATCTCATCTTTAGTTGAGATTGTAAGCTGGGGGGGGGGGGGGGGGGGGGGGTGTGATTGTATAGAAGTAATTATATCATGAAAAATTATTGAAATAAAAGTGTTGGACTACTTATCAGGCAGGGGCAAGGGATAGGGGGCAGGGGGCTGATCATGTGATCACATGCTTATATGCTTATAAAAGGAATTATATGAAGTTTTTCACCTTTGGAATTATATGCCAAACAGTATCATACGCTTATAAAAGGAATTATACGAAGTCCTTCATCTTTGGACAAATATATACAAGAACCACACTGACATAGATTCCATGTATAGATTAATTACATGGAATCTATGTTATCAGTAATGTAAAGCAAGCATTTAACTCATTTTAGCATCATTTCTAACGTCTCAACACAGCAGAAGCACACAAACTACAGCATAAGCACATACATTTTTTAAGCAAAGCATCTGATGCAGAGCAGCTGATGCAATGGCAATAGCAGAGCACTAAATGCATGTGGACTCTGTTTTAAATGGAATGGCAAGGGCAAGAGCTACCAGAGTAACTGATGCTTGCAATGATAATGGCATTTGCAGTGGTGGCTTGCTAATCAATAAAATAACCAAAAAAAGAAAAGAAAAAAGATTTAAAGATAATGAAGTGAACACCTATGATAGGAACCATAAACAACAATGGCATTTGATTTTTGAGAATAGATAGGGGAAATAAAGCTTAAGCCTTTACATTAGAAGCTAAAAGGGTCCACTTTAGTCAATTGAAAGAGGAAAACAGAAAAAATTTTAGTTCATTTTTCGTTTCTACAAAATCAAACAAAGGATATGTAAGGACAGATAGAAAAGTTGGACTAATTTCAGTTTATTGTCCTTCAATTGTCGCATAGAGCAAGTAATTACTAGTATAAACAAAAAGGGTCATCAACATCAGTCCATGGAGAAAAACCCATTTTCACATCCAAACTATAATACCAGCAAAAATTAATGAAACAAAAATTAAAACTACCCAAATCAGACAATGGACATGGAAAATGGAGAGGGAGAGAGAGAGATATATATTGCACTTGGGAGAAGATCACGACAAAGGGCTCGGTATGGACACAGTGACAGAGCTCGGTATGGACTTGCTGGTGAAGATTTAGTTTTGCCTCAAAAATGGTCTCTTCGATCATGGAGTGTTCATCTCAGAAATGGTGTTTCGATCACGGAGTGTTCATCTCAGAAATGGTGCTTCGATCACGGAGTGTTCATCATGGAGCTAACTCGCTGGGATGAAGTGGATGAAATGTGAGAGGAGGCGGAGAGAGGGAGGTGAGAAGAGGGAAAGTGATGCTTAAAATTTTAGGAGAGAAACGAAAATGAAAGAAAGAGTTTTCAACGGTAATAAGTTCAGCCTAACTCTGACAATGCGCTGATAAGGGCCCACGAAGTCATTCTATTTACCACATTTGCCATTGAATTTCAATTTTCAACTTTTGAAAACAGCAAAATCTTGTTTGCATTTTCCTTTATCCAAACTCAAAATTTTGAGTTTTTGAGTGATGGAAACAAATATCCAAAACTAAGCTAAACACTCTTTAATTTGTGGGACTCACGAGTTTTAGATAATGGATCATGAAAACTGAGTGATATTACTCATATCACTCAGTTTTTGGCCAATCCAAACAAGCTCTAAGTGCTATTTCAATTGAAAATTACTTAGTTTTAATGCATTAATATTATGTCTTTTGACTTTTGTCCACATCAACACAAAAAAAATATTGTTTTTAATATATATTTAGGTTTCCCCTTGTCTACCTTTTTATTTTTATTTTTTTATTATTTTTTTCCTCCTTTGGCGACGTGGCGCCACTTTATCATTTTTACAAAAAATCATAATTTTCTTTAGAAATAAACAGATTAAAAAAAAAACCTCAAATATAAAAATGATCCACCTACTTAATCTCATTTATACTCATGCATTTTTTTATAGAGGAAATGATAGTAGACTTCATTAATTGAAAATCATGTTATAAAATGGAAAAGAGAAAAATGACATTAAACAATAACCTCCTAAATTCCTAAAATTAAGTAATCTACTAGGTTTTTTTAATTTTTAATTTTTTTTATATAACAATCTTCTCGGCATTCAAATAGAAATCTTATCAAAAACAAAGAAATCCAACAATAGAATCACTCATATTCGATTAAAAAAAAAAAAAAAGGCACTAAAACATTAATTAACTGCATTTCAAGGTGAATACTGAATAGTGCGAACTGTGGCAGACATGGTTTTGAAAACCGGACCGGACCGTACGGTTCGACTGGGAAAACCGTGAACCTCTAACAATCATGATTCTTTTAGGCATAAGAACTTGTCTATGCCCAAAAAGCAGGGAACCATTCAAACCGCGGTTCAACCGCACGGTTCTGAGAACCGTGATCAGACCGCTTCTCACGGTTCCCTTTGAATCTGAACCTCTAAAAAAAAAAAAAAAAAACCAAAAGAAAAAGAAAACGTTTGATTTGACCCAAAAGACATCTGATCTTTGTTTCAGTCTCTTTGCTTCACTCTCAAAAAAAGTCTCACATAATCCAAACACAAAACACAAAACAAAATCAAATTCTTACAATCAAGTTGAATCAGAACAAGCAAATATGAAAAAAAAAAAAAAAAGAAAAAAAAAAGAAAAAGAAAAATGAAGAACAATTCGATCTGACCCAGTCGGTGGTGGGGAGGAGGACGAACGGCAGTGGGGTGGCGGACGAGGCCTTCGATCTCCACGATCTCCACCAGCGCCGCTTCAGATTCTTCTCTCTCTCTCTCTTTCTCTCTCTCTCTCTTCTCTTTTCTCTGATGTGTGAATATGTTTTTTTTTTTTTAGAAAACCTGATGTGAGTATGTGAGTGGGATAAGTGATAACTGTGAAGTAAATGTGAGGTTGGTGAGAGTTGAGTAATAAATTGGGTTCGTATAAAAATGTGTGGTGGTCTTTATCCCTAGTTTATTTTATTTAATTTTTTTATGTAATCAGTGTGGTTTTTTTTATTTTTTTATTTTTTTTTTCAAACGTGTGGTATTTAATATTAAGAAATGGCCATTAAGAAATATTACCACAATATTTTCACAATAAATTTTAAGTAATAGATTGTTATTAGCTAATATTGGTAAGTAAAAAAATAATTTCAGTAGTGAGTTCAAATTAGAACTAGTAACAATTTTTCACATAAGATTTTGATGTGATTCTTGTAAAAATATTGCGACAAATATTGTGGATATAACATCACAATTCTTTCTTCATCTACTTTTGTTTGTATTGCTTTTTTATCTCTTCCTTTAATTTCATTCACTTTTGTTTCTAGTGCTTTTTTAGGTTTGTGAATGTGAGCTCGACAGCTAGTCACGTGAGCATTGGAAAGTGAAACTTAGAAAGACAATCTAATATTTTTAATTTTCTTTTTATAAAAAAAAATGGTTATTATTATTATTGGATAGATATTTCATATTTGGGCTATAGATGGATATATTAGACATAGTTAAAATATGGATTTATAGTTTTAATTGGACTATTTTAGTTAATTTTTCTATTTTTTGCTAATTTAATATTTTATATATATTTAAAATAATTATTAAATTAATTATGACGTCATCACGGTTCGACCTCAAAAACCTTGAACCTCCCTTTTGGTCCGGGTCTGAAAACCTTAGTGGCAGATATAAGCCGGTTTGGCTAAATGAGATTTTAAAACTTGTTCTCAATGAGTCAATTGACGCTATTTTAAAAATATTTAAGGGAATGAGCATTTTTGAAAATCTTGATTTTGGATAATTTTGCTCATAAATTTTTTTAATTTTTAGTATTTGGCAAAATAGAAAGACAACAAGGGTAGTGTAGTGATTTTATCATACTATGTGTGTTTACAAACTTAAAAATTACATGATATATTGACTGATATAGATAGACATGTTTCATGTCTATTCAATAATGTAAGTATCGTTTTGATCAAATAAAAATGCAAATATCCTTCAATTATTTTTTACATTATTGAGTGTGTGTTTTTAAATTTATTTATTTTTATAATTTTGTTAGACTTTGTTTTAATTGTTGCAAAAGCAATAAAATTTGAACAAGGATATCATATTTCAGATCAAAATTTTCACACGAATATTTGAAAAATAATATCAAATTTTCATTATACATAAATAATTAATACATCACTTAAAATAATTAATATAAAAAATAAATATAGTTATCTTATTAGCAATTTTTAATTATATAGAATAAATACTAAAATTTTGACTCTCCCCTATAGGAAAATGTTTCTCTCTAAGTTAGTTTGGAGACAAACCCTTCAAAAGTCTCCTATACGTTTTTATTGAATGTGAATTTTGAAAATTCAATTGGATTGCTTGTTTTTATTATATCCTCCATGCTTGCAAGATTTCAAGAAGATCAAAGATTAATAGATATTTCATCAATCAAAATGTTTAAATTTTAAGTTTTTGTAATATAAATTTATACATAAAAAATAAGTTTATTGATCGAATAGTAAATAATATCCAATTTGAACAAAATTTGACATGTGTGTTAAGAACATAAGGAAATGTAATTCAATGGTTAAATTTTCAATATTCACATCAAATTAAATGATATAGGATGAGTTTAAAGGATTTTTCTTCACCACAAAATCATAAGATTAATTTTAGTGATTTTCATAAATATTTAGCTTTGATGGATTTTGTGTCAATTGTTGTCAAACCAACTAAACATGAGGATGAGTGTCATGTCATATTATAAATTTATTATTATTATTTCAAATAAAAATAGATTTTTTTTTATAAAATTTATAAAAATAATTATATCGATTTATTAATATAAATAATTAATATGTGCATTTACTTCATTGGTTGATTTAATAAACTAATACTTTGATATAAATGTAAACTTTGATAAGTGGAACCATAATTAAAAAGAATCTCAAATAATGCGCCACATTACAGAATCTCATACTTTCTCATATGAAGTATCTACTTTTATGTATATAAGACAATTAATTTTTCACCCAAAAAAAAGGCAATTAACCATTACTCTGATCCTAAAGGCCAATAGAATAGGAACAAAATCTTATGCCTGTTCATTTGATTAATTTATTTTTTCTCGAATACGAGTCAAGTTTGAGTTTGTCACCAAATTAGTTTATAGGTTCAAACTTCGTTCATTTTCTTGCCAAATAATGTTGAACTAGTTCACGAGTTATTTGATTACTTTATTCTTTTCTCATATATAGTAACACAACTACTAAACTTGTTTATCCCTTTCAAATCTATGCTAATACTTAATAACTAAATTATAGTTGAAATTATATTATTTTAGTTAATTAGAAAAAATATTTTCATATATGAACTTACAAAAATTAGACTCACCAACCTTGTATTGTTAAAAAAATTATATAACTCTCACTATAAAAATGGACTAGTTACATCAATATAAATTAATTTTTTTTTATATCTAATGAATTTATTTACAAAATTACATGATCCAATCTAAAGTCTATTTTGTTGTGAAATGATGGAAATATATATAAAACAAAGTAAAAGGAACAAGAAATATATATTGATAAACTCTTATATTCAAGTGGTCATCCACAATTCTTTTGATCTTTCTTAGATGTGTACAATAACAGTAAAGAAATCTCACATATATATAGGACCTTAGAATGCTTGTAGAGTTTATGAGATAAGATTCTAATAATGAGTACAATTATGGACATTCATCTCCCCTGTAGGCTTTACACATTTCAACCTTTACACATCCCAAATAAACTTTTCATTGCCTAAACTTTACACATTCCAATCAAACTTTATTTCTAACATATTTGAGTATATCTTTAGACATAGATACATAATTATATATATACATAAATTGAGTCTTATATTTACAAACTTGTTTACAAACACATTAATATATTTGAATTAAATTTTTTAATAATGGAGCCTAGACTTAGTCGTATAATTGGCCCATTCATTAAATAAACAATTATAATTTTTGTTTTTTGAACCGAGCCATAAATTGTTCATAAATAATTCGGTTAATTTATATCTTTATCCAATGGTCCCTTAAAACTTGCCATATTTAAATTTAATTATATTTGACTCAGGCATGGTTCAAACTTGGATTATTTGCTAAATAAATGAACATTTTCTCCAAAATTGTACATATATAAATAATCTCTAAACGCGGCCGTTTCATAGAGAGCAAAACGTGCCGTTTTTGTCTTCTCCCAAAAGCGGAAAGCCAGACAAAAATCTGAAGGCGCTTGTAGTTGTAGAAGAGTAGCAAATAAAAACTAAAAAGTCGAATCCTGCATACATATTTTGAAAATAGAGGAACAGAAGCAAAGCCATTTTTTGATGGTAGAATAGAATAGATTTCAATATGAAATGCCAGGTTTCAAATCCCATAAATCAAATTCAACTCCCAATCCCAAAACCCCCCGCTAAAACCCTTCTCACCCACTGCCACTGCCACTGCCACTGTCACTACCCATCACATTTCTTATCCTATACTAGAAAAACTAATGCTTTTAGTTCTAGAGCCAAATTACGCTCCAGCTCCAATAGTCTCTCAGTGCTTTTAAATAACCACAGCAAGCTGAGAATTAGTGCTTGCAATGCTTCGTCTTCTGACTCACTTGTAGTATCCACAGATGCAGAGGAAGATGCTGAGTCTGCTCAGATATTTGAGGTTTTTTTTCTTTTATTTATTTATTTTTTAAATTTATTTTCTGGGTTTGTTGAGTAATGGCAAAATTGATTTAACTAAGGTAATTAGGATTAGGATTGGTTAAGCTGAATTGGGTTTATGACATTTGGTGTGTTTTTTATTTTATTTTCAGTAAGTGAACTTTGTTCTAAAATTTTTTCTCTTTTTCTTTTTGGGGTTTTCGAGTGAATTCAACTAAGCTAAGCAGGATTAAGCTTAGTTGAGTTGATTAGGTGTATGAAATCTACTTTCACTGTGTTTGTGTAATTATGAGAGGGTACCCTTGTTTTTCGTAATTAGTAAAAAGAGTATTATTTGGATTGAAAAATTTATCGTAATGGAGATTGTTTGATCTTATGGTTTGGCCGTTGCATAGCATTAGAAGTTGTACTATTTTGCTCATGCAAAAGTGTCCACACGATGCACAGTGGAGCCGTTTTCCAAGCTTTAGAATTTCCATGATTCAGCAAATGAGCTTAGCATTTGAACTGCCATCCTTGGCATAACTCATTGATACTCAAAATAGCGTCCATACAAAAGACCAAATATCCCTAGCCATACAATGGAGTAGAACACGTTTAACTGATTCCCTGCTATTCTCACACATAAAGTACCAATCAATAATTAATTTTTTATGTTTCTGGAGATTATCCACTGTTATTATTCTGTCTAAAGCTGCTGTCCATGCAAAAAAAGTAACCTTTCAAGTTACCTTAGCACCCTGAATACTCCTCCAATCAAAGTTAGCCCCTATAACACCCCTCAAAGCTTCATGATAAGAGTGCACTCCAAAATTTCCAACCTTCACAAGTTTTCACACTATTTGATCCTCCTCTAATCTACCAGGGAAATTAGAATATAACAAATCCAAGAAATTATCCACAGACTCTGATTCCCAATTGTGTGGTGATCAGGTAAACTGAGGATTCCGTTAGGATGCATGGATACTTCATTTGGGGTGCCATACTATTGTCGTATCCATGTCGTACCCGTGTTGTAATGGTGTCCTATTTACTGTGTCATGTTATAATTTTTCAAAAATGCTCGTGTTGCGTACCCATACCGTGTCCGTATTCGTCTCCATGTCCATGCATCCTAGATTCCAATTACTTTCTCCACCCAAATAGGAGGCAACTGAGACATTCCTATCAGTTTATGTGTCTATCAATTAATAAAGGATGCTATAAAAACATGTGTAAATTATATTCACATTTCATTTTTTTGTTATTTGTAGCATGCTAAATTTAGGGACCATAGTAATTGCAAAATCTGTCATCCCTGCTGTTTACTAGTTTGTGTTTTGGGAAAAATGTTTGACATACTCATTTGGCAGAATGTATAAATCATTTGGATTTCTCAATTTCTAACAATTTCCAGTTTTGGCAATGTTTCAGAAATTGAAGGATACAGAGAGACAACGAATAAATAAGATGGAGGAACTTGAGAACAAGGCTAATATGCAGTTAGAGAGGCAGCTTGTCATGGCTTCAGATTGGAGCAGGGCCTTGTTGGCTATGCGTGGAAAATTGAAAGGAACACAGTGGGATCCTGAGAACTCGCACAGGATTGAATTTAGCGATTTCTGGAAACTTCTTAACTCAAACAATGTCCAGTTCGTGGAGTACTCAAATTATGGTCAAACAATATCAGGTTGGAAGTTTTTTTTAACTGGTGTTATTCATTACGTAAATCTTAAACTCTTTTGGTGGTCATTTTTGTGTGTAACTTCTCATCATGAGATTTTTTTCTTAGCATTGTTGGTTTGCAAAAGTTTGCGAACTTGTCAATTTTTTAGGTGATTAAATTGGCAAAATGTCATGAACTATAGTCTGTATACAAACAATCAGAAAAAGTTATAGCTGGGATTCATGTGGGAATGTATACCTTTAATTTTAAAGAGAGGATTCGAAAACATATTTATTCTGACTCAAAGGGAGAAATGCATTGGAGTATTTTGTACGTGTAATCATGTTTCAACTCTACCTATCTACGTTAATAATTTATATGGGAACATTTTGGTTGTTGTAGGTGTGAGGATAATAAACTTACTAAACTCAATTAAACTCAATTAAGCCTTAATCCCAATTAATTGGGGCTAAGTGAAGACCAGTTTATTAATTTTTTTTGATAGGATCATTCCTGAAGCAAATGAAAATTTGAGGTTTTGAGATAATAAAAGGGAATAAGTGTCAATTTATTAATAAGGAGAAATTGATAGAGTGGCCCTGGTTGGTGGTGAACTTTTTATTTTTGAGTCTGGTGTTCAAGATTGATATAAATTCTTTCTAGAATATTTATATAATGATTTAACAAAAATGCACCTAGAATGCCTCTAGTGATGCAAATATTAGTGGTTTGGGCACGAATTCTTCCTAAGTTGCTTCAACCAGATGATTTCTGCACAAATGAATTTATCAACGTGGAGTTTGACCAGATAAATTTACATTAGAGAATTGGTTCGGCGGTTTGTCTGCACATTCGTTATGCTTTTAGCTAAAGTACTATCCAACTGTCAATTGAAGCACATAACTCTGTACATCAACTTGTAGTTCATAGAGAAATATGCAATGAAGACTAAAAGAGGCAGATGTAGTAACCTAAATATAAATGAACTGTAGGTGAAGTCAGAACCTGTGTGGTTACAGATTATTTGCATTGCCTCTTTGTCAGCCTTGTAGAATTTGTTGGACATGCTAGAATTGGAATTCACAGGTTAAAGTTATGCAGAAGATCAAATCATATGGGGATACTTAAGACTATGTCAAACATTGTTTAGTCTAGTGAAACTTAGAATTCCATATCATGGTCTTTTCCCTAAATTCCATATTGCATCTGGCATTTCACTTTTCCTTTTCCTTTCGGTAATTTGATGCGCATGCACATATTTACTACTGTGCCTTCAAGTTCTGGCATCCGGTCAATTTTACACTTAAAAGTTCGATTGGGTTATCCAAGTGGTACATCTGAGCAGTTTTGGGGTTCAAGGGATACCCCAGTGGTTCCAGCACCTCTTGTGATGCTTGAGCACTGTGGTTCGAAATTGTTCTCTGAGCAGTTCACTTGTCATTATAGTGTTTTAGCTAGCTTAGCCTCTAGAAATAAATATGTTGTTCTTGTGTCTCTAATGGCAACTTTTAATGCCAAAAGACTGCCTAGAACTTTGTCACCATTCATGGGTCATCTTTATTTCCTTGAAGTACTCTGCTGATGATTTATTGTTCTGTTTCCACAGTAATTCTACCATACTACAGAGATGGAAAAATGGAAGGAACAAAAGGGAATTCAAAGAAAGATATTGTTTTCCGGCGTCATGTTGTGGACCGTATGCCGATTGATTGCTGGAATGATGTTTGGCACAAGTTGCATCAGCAAATGGTAAATGTTGATGTTTTTAATGTGGACACAGTACCTGCAGAAGTGTACTCAACTGTTGCAACTGCAGTCATATGGTCCATGCGGCTTGCCTTATCTGTTGCGTTATATCTCTGGATTGATAGCATGATGAGACCAATTTATGCAAAGTTAATACCTTGTGACTTGGGAAGTCCTAGTAAAACAACCAGGCAGCCACTGAAGCGCCGTGCACTTGGATCCTTAGGCAAGAGTCGGTAAGTAGAGAGTGATTTCTTGGTAATTTGGTTTTGGGTATTAAATTTTGTTTCATTTCATGCTATGGATAGCTGGTTGATATTAGTCATTTTGCCTTTTGTGGCTATATGTTTAAAAGTAGGGAAATCTGATTTCTCTTATAGCATCATTATTGCCAATCCTAGTAGAGTTGCTCTTGTAATAGTATTTGTGTATGCTAATTGTATCTTTATCATTTTTCTGGTATTAATTTCTTCAAACTTTTCATACTACAGAATTATGACTAAGGGTTCTTCTCTAATAAGCCATTGCCTTGGTGTTTTGAGTCATAGGGGTTTTTGCAATTAGATCATTAAAACTTTACATAACAGATTTTATTAGTATTACTTTTGTTTATAAGTGGCAAACGGACATATTTCTAATGTGAACATAGCTGGGGAATGATTCTTGCAACCGAACACTATGGATCTAACTTTTAGCTACCTTTCCACCAGGGCAAAATTTATATCTGCTGAAGAATCTACGGGTGTTACATTTGATGATTTTGCTGGCCAGGAATATATAAAGAAAGAACTACAGGAGATTGTAAGGATTTTAAAAAATGATGAAGACTTCCAAGACAAAGGCATCTACAGCCCAAAAGGTGTTCTTCTCCATGGACCTCCTGGAACTGGTAAAACACTGTTGGCTAAAGCTATAGCTGGTGAAGCTGGACTTCCTTTCTTTGCAGCAAATGGCACTGATTTTGTTGAGGTGAGGCCTGATGTTTCTTAATGTTAAAGGTTATATAAACTGGAAGGATGGTAGTTGGTGTAGAAAAATGTTGTAGGATAATTTAAGCCCAAAGGGAATAAAAGGCCCATTGGTACATTGTCTTTTATTTCTCTAAATTATTGTTATTATTATGTCATGAGTATTTTAAAATATCATGGGACTAGCATGTGACTATTAATGAAGTTGGGTGGTTAGGATTTATTTGTTATATGTAAGATAAATGTTTAGGATTCTAGGGTTACCAAAGGTTGTTATAAATAGCCTCTTCTGAGTTATTGTAGGCACCCTTTTGTTATCTATTTCATGAAATTTCAGATTTGAGCATTTCTTGAGCTCTTTGAGACTAGAAATTGATATTTGATTTGATATATAACTGATTTTCCTAAAAGCTTAAGATGTTAGGAAAATGTGAATTTATTCATTTAACCAATATTCTTACACTCACGGTCACCCTTGCATTTGGGCTTGGACTCCACCTTAATAAGTGGGGCCCAACACATGAGATTTTTAAATTTTTAAATGGGAGGTAGAGATGGGGTTTGAACTTAACCATTTACTCTGATACCTTGATAAAGTATTGATTGTCCCAAAAGTTTCAGCTATTACGAAATGATGAATTTAATTAGTTAACTAACATTCTAACTTGATTGTTCCAACTTCAATCTTATTATCATTTTATTACTTTAATCTTGTTTGTTTCTGTAATTTCTTCTTAACCTTTTTTTGATCAAATCTATTTCTGCATAACTATCATAGCCTGGAATAATAAAGACCCCATTTGGAAATCTTATATAAATAAAATCATTTTATTTGTTTACCATAGATTCTGAGGTCATTCTAGGTACAACTCTTCAACAGAATGGAGTGATTGAAGAATATGGAATCATCACTACAAATGATCCTATATATGCATGATGCTTGGACGAAATACAACAATACAAAAGATTGAAATATGGTGGTATAGCGATAAAATTGGAATGATAAAGAGAAGATTAGCGTGGCCCTTGTGCAAGGATGACACGCATAAATCGAGAAATGTTCGAACTTTTTTCTTATAAAAAAAAGGGTGTTAAAGCGATACTTATAAAACAACTCTTCATAGTGAAACTTTATTTTGTAGCCAAGAACATGGTTGACATGTGATTTCGCATTTGTCTCAGTCTGAACAGGTAATAAAAAGTTATAATATTGCCTTGTAAGATTATAATAAATACACATATAACCTAAGGGTAGCACAATCAGCTGGGAACCATGTCATATGAAGCGGAGGTCACTAGTTTGAATATTTCCTTCCCCATTCCGTTGGGGTCAAATCTAACTCATCAAAAAAATTTGAAATAAAAATATACCCCAATATGTTTCTGTAAGCATATATTTTTCTTATTGAGGACATTTAGCTGAAATAAATTCAACTTCAGAGAAAGGTTTTTAATATGTAGAAAAAAGAGGATCATTGGTTTTTACCAATATGGACTAATTTTTATTTATTTATTTATTTATTTTTTGGGGGGAGAGGGGGGGGAGGGGGTTGGGGGAGGGAAGGAGGAAGATTCTAGGGGGCCTCATGGAGTTAGCCGTTGGAAGCATATATGAAATTTGTGGGATTAATTCTTGAGATTTATTCAGTTTGATGTCAGAGGTGGCTTGACAAAGTTTTTGACATGATCGTTGCTGTGGGGACAGATTGCTCAAGGATGCTTATCCTTAGTTTTACTACATTGCAAGGGATAGAAGTGGAAGGTTCGCAAAATACTTAGAATGGACAAATTGAGGTATTCCATGGACCTGGAGCCCCACTTTGATCCTTCCTTTACAAGACTGGGAATTAGATCCTATGACTAATTTTTAAGAGGACTTAAATGTTGTGTGTCAATGTAAGGGGTGAGGATAGTTTAACTTGGCTCCCATCGAGAAGTAAGGGTCTCTAAGTTAAAAATTAATTTAAATATTTCCTCAGAAAATCATTTGGAAGGTTAAGGCGCCACTTAGAGTGGCTTTCTTTGTCTGGACGGTGGTGTTGGGTAAAAGATTTTTTTTGATAAGTAATAAGTTTTATTGATATCAAAAAAGGAACACCATAGTACACAGGGAGCGTACAAGGTGTCAACAAATCAAGTACATGTGTTGGGTAAAAGATAACTTGCGTAGAAGGGGTATTTTGATCATGGACTAGTGCTGCATGTGCATGGCAGATCCAATTAATGGATCATGTATTTCTCAATTGTAATGTTGCTCATGAATTGTGGAATATGGCGTTCTGCTTGGATGTTAGGAAGGGAGGTTTGGTAAGCACGAAGGAATAATGCTTGGAAGGCCCTCCCATATGTTTGATGTGTATTTGGAAAGACCAGAATGCATGAATGTTTGAGGGAAAGGAGACAATTGATAGATAGATTGAAGAATGTTTTTTTAAATGGCACTTCATGAATGGATCAGAGCTATGCTTCCAGCTACCTCATCCGGTTTTATTGAGTTTTTAGATATGTTGAATTTTCATACTTGTATCTTGGTTTAGTGGTTTTGCTCTTGTATACATCCTGTGTATTGGGGTGAAGCCTACTGGTTTTTTTCTTTCCTTTACCATTAATGAAATTGTTTATTACTTATAAAAAAAATTATGTTTGCTTTAATTGATTGACATTCTTCTCAAAGAAGCGTAATCTGCCGTCATTTCTTAGATCCTTAGTGCCTTAACTTGAACTATTTGGCCAACCACATTACAATTGCCTCATTCTCCATTTATTTTGTTGGATGGTCATTGAAATGATCTGTTTAATTCTATTCCAGCATTTAGCTACTTGCTACTGATGGTGGTTATCATCTTTGTTTTGGTTCAAGTAATTTGGATTGTTGGAAATTAAATGAGACTTGGCTGACAGAATAGCTTTTTCCAGATGTTTGTAGGTGTTGCAGCATCTCGTGTTAAGGATCTTTTTGCTAGTGCCAGATCGTTTGCACCTTCCATTATATTTATTGATGAGATAGATGCTATTGGTAGCAAGCGTGGTGGACCTGATATTGGTGGGGTAAGATATAATTTAGAAATATTGCTTACTTGACTTCTTGGTTAATGAACATCACTCCTTTGTGGTTTCATTTTCTATAAATGCTATTTTGACTATAAACTACATGTAGAGTTGTCTTTGTATTTAAATGCTATATGCACAATCTTCTAAGATTGCAAATATTGATTCATTTGTGATTATGGCTCAATTTTTTTTTTTTTTGGGACATGTTCATTACATTTTTAGATTGGGCACAAGTTAAAAAAAAGAGAGAATATTCTGTTAAAAAAACAATTTAATGGAAATTTTTTATAGTGGTGGGCAATTTGCTTATTACCAACCAATCAGGGGGACATTGCTTTTTAAATTTTAAGAGGGAAATTGAGATTGACCCCATAGTTTAGGGAGGCAAAGTGCAATTAGCCCTAAAATTTTTGTTACTTAACAAAAAAAAAAATGTTTAGGGGATTAATGGAATTTCAATATATAAGTTACATCAAAGCTCTTAAAATAGCATCTCTAAATTATAAGAAATACCATGGAGACTACAATTGCTGACTTTATGCCTTCCAAATTTGTATTTGTATCAACCATTAGTTATAACAGTTTAGTTTTGTCACCTATTAAAAAAAAAAAAACAGTTTAGTTTTGTTGATCCGTTATGAGTGGTCTTTCAACTCCTATTCTTTCTCTGTGAATTCTTTGTTGGAGTTGTTAGATAATAGATATTTTACTTGTTAGCCGATAAATTCTAGGCCTGTATATTTTTCTTTGGGAAAGTTTTGCTGCATACTAGCATGCAGCAAAATATTTCTCTTTTTTCTTCTCTATTTCTTAGTTGTTTTCCTTTTTATTTATTCTATGTGTTGTTGTATACATCCTGTATGCACTTTCTGAGTTTTAATGAATTTCTAATACTTATCCAAAAAAAAAAAAAGTTAAAGGGTAGAGGGTTAAGTTACAAGTGCAATCTCTTGTGGATGCAGAAGTTGTGTATTTACCTATATAGGAAAAACAAAGTATAGAGATGATAAGTTTAGAGAAACAGTGAAAATGACAATTTATATGGCCGATTTTTAATGTTTTTGTATAGCATATGGCCTACCAGGTAACTTGACATTAGAGCAAACTAAATAGCGTCCAACGTATTCTAAACAGGAGCTTTGCTATGTATCTGGAAGTGGGAATTTATTTTCAACAATTTTCTTCGACACTGAAAATCTCACCCTAAGTTTATAACTTGTCTGATGTGTTTCTCCTTCTATCCAAACACATTCTTAATATATGTCATACCATATGAAGCTATGTTAACTGGAAATCTAAATGAGATTGTTGTGAACACTATACCATGTTAATTTTAGAATCTAGACGTAGTTTTACATATATTTTTTTTTGCTGAATAGATATGGCTTTACATGTGCCCTTATGTTTTTCATAGTCATAATCCTTAATCACACCAGCAGAATATTTATCACAGTACAAAGCTCCAGACTGCCTTTACAGCCTTGACCATTTCATTGCTTTATGTATAGGGTGGTGCAGAAAGGGAACAAGGCCTACTTCAGATACTGACTGAAATGGATGGATTTAAAGTTTCTACATCACAGGTACGCTTTTATATCTCTTCCTGGAAAAGAAAGATTATCTGGTTTAACTGGCATGCTTGGTCTTGTCAGGTGCTAGTCATAGGTGCAACAAATAGACTAGATATTCTTGATCCTGCTCTCTTGAGAAAGGGCCGTTTTGACAAGATCATAAGAGTTGGTTTGCCATCGAAAGATGGTAGATTGGCCATATTAAAGGTATTTCCCTTAATATCTTTTCATTACAAAAATTCTAGCTTTTTTCACTTGATATCTCTAGCAGTGTTGTCAATCCTGTCAGGCATTGGTTTGTACTGGCCAGTACACATTATTCTTAAAAAATCTGGGATGGTTAATCTGTTCCACACTGTCTTGCATATTGTTTATACTGGCCTATACCAGCCATAACGGATTGTGTCTGCTTGTACTACTCATTACTATCCTAATGTCTTGCTATCTTTAAAGTCTCTTAAAAATTTTAAATTTTTTTTGACACATATATTTTTTCTTTTAACTACAAAAGATAAATAAGTCGAGGTTGAATTGAATAGTATATAAAATTCCTACAATCAATGACTTATATTAATATTTTTTCTTGTTTTATATGTTAGGTTGAGTTCTCTTGTATGTGTGTAATGTTATTGTCACGCCCTGAGGAAAGTGCTAGCCAAATCAGCATTTTACCTCTAAAAGTCAAGTTTTAATTAGGGCTTGTAATTGCTTATATAGCTTTGATTGACGTAGTGCAAGTCCGATATGAGACTTTTTTTGATAAGTAATAAGATATATTGATATCAAAAGGGAAACACCCTAGTACACAGGGAGTGAACAAGGAGCCAACAAATCAAAAACAAAAATTGCAAGAATCTAGGAAAACAAAAAGAGAAGGGAAAGATTTGTTTTGCAAAGCAAACAACCAATCCATCAAAGTTCTAAAAAGAAAAGCTTGAGGTCCGGAATAGATCTCTCAATATCTTCGAAACAACGACTATTCCTCTCCCTCCAAAGACAACACATTAAGCCATGAGGAACGATGGACCAAATATAACCATTTCGATGACGACCAAAGCTGCCTTGCCAACACCCTAACAGCCCCAAAACAGTATGAGGCATAACCCAAGATTCTCCGAATAAACCCAAAACCATAGACCAAAGATCCATAGCAACGGGACAATGAAGGAAGAGATGGTCAACCGATTCACCATTACTCTTGCACATGAAGCACCAATCCAAAATCCACACCTTCCTTTTTCACAAATTATCAATCGTCAAGCATTTCCCTAAGGCAGCAGACCATACAAAGAAAGCTACTCTAGAGGGAATCTTTTGCTTCCAAATACTTCTCCAAGAGAAACTGAAGATAGTAGGACCAGCTAGAATTCTATAATAATCTTTCACCAAGAACCCCTTAGCTTTGTTAGGAATCCAACACATCTTGTCCTCTCCAACAGGCATATGTTAAGTCCGATATGAGACTTAACATATGCCTGTACAACACATGAACACACTCATCTAATCTAGTCCAATATCCAATTCATTTGGGTTGCCTTGGTTAGTAGCATGTGTTGTGGCTCAGGGGCACTCTAGCAATGTGGGCCCTGATGAGGAAATTAGAAATTTAAAGGAAATTGTGATAATCCAAATGGATTTGAGATTGGATTGGATTGGATTGGATTAGAGCATTGTGTTTTGAGTTTCACATCGGGTGTGTACCCTAATTATTATATAAGCAATTATGATGAACCCTAATTGTAAAATGGTTAGTCCTTTTGGAGTATAGTGTAGATGTAGTTAACAGTTTCCTTGGGTCATGACATTTTGAAGTAGGACAACCAGAAAAATTGAACAAAAAAATTGATAGACAGGAAAATATAGGGAATGACCTTGCTTCCAAATATTAAAATACTAATAGCGTAATAAACTACTAGGATTGAAAACATAAAAAATATAATTGACTTGCAAACATATATAATACTAAATCAAAATAAAAGTCTTCTTGTGTCTTCTGCATTACATTTACAATTGGTTTACTTTTTGTATGTAAATACATGTTTAAAAAAAACACCAATTTTATGCCATCAAACTAGAAGGGTATGGTGCCTTGTACATAGACAAATTGAGATGCTGTCTTGGTATTGACAACATGTTTCATATGGGGGTGTACAAATTACAGATGTCACTGAGCTGAATTGATGTTGCCAAGCTACCATGACTGCTTATGGTAGTTGCTGACATGCTTGGTGGCAGTGGCTGGTGGCACTTTTTCTTTTTCTTTTTCTTTTTTTTTTTTTTCCTGTCCAATGGGATTGGTGAGCTTGTCGATAGGGATATTTCAAAACTGACATAACTACACCAACCACCCTTGACACACACACACACACACACACATATTCAGATTTGCTATTGAAAACCCTTCTTTCCCTCCTTTTCCTCCTTTTCCTCCTCTCCCTAACACTCATATCTTCGACCACCATTGAGCCGCCACAACCATCATCCAATCCACCAAAACCCCCAAATAGAAAATCATTTGTGGAAATTGTTTGTTACTTTTTTTAATCTTTATTTTCTGCGAAACAGGTGCATGCCAGAAATAAGTATTTTCATTCTGAGGAGGAAAAGGAAGTTCTCCTTCAGGAAATTGCAGAGCTTACAGAAGATTTTACTGGGGCAGAGTTGCAGAATATACTGTAATCTATTCTTTGTCCATTTATCCTCTCTGAAGTCAACATCAGAAGCTTGAGCCTGATGCTTTCTTGAATTGAATGACAGGAATGAAGCTGGAATTTTGACTGCCCGGAAAGATTTGGACTACATTGGACGAGAAGAGTTGCTAGAGGCTTTGAAAAGGGTCAGTTGTGCCTTTCGCGTTTTCTCTCTCTTACTGGGGAAGATTGAGCCCTTCCCTTACATCATGTGTAACTAATGATTAATTTCAAATAATGCACTCTCATTTGCACTCTTTACATTTAATGAATTGCAGCAAAAAGGCACATTTGAAACAGGCCAAGAAGATAGTAAAGAAATTCCAGAGGAATTAAAGCTGAGATTGGCATATAGAGAAGCAGCTGTTGCTGTTCTTGCATGCTACTTCCCAGATCCCTACAGACCCTTCACTGAGGTCAATTGTCATGTTATCTCATTCAGTCAAAAGTTTGCTCCCTACCTAGAAACATGTTAAACTCATGTTTGTACATAGCTTTTGCAGACAGATATAAAGTCCATTCGTAGCCAGCCAAATATGCAGTATACCGAAGTTTCAGGAAGGGTTTTCTCAAGAAAATCAGATTATGTGAACTCAATTGTGCGTGCATGTGCTCGTAAGTTATGAAAACATTTACCTTGTTTTGCAAAATTGTCTTTGATAGCTCCCTGTAGCTTTTATTTTATTTATAATTGGGTTTTTTTATTTTTTTAAATAATTCAATCTGAGTTATGGTATAAAATATTCTTTCCATCTTTATTTTTTTATTTATTCCTCTCTCTCTCTCTCTCTCTCTCTCCCTCTCGGGAGAGGTTGAGGTTGTGGGTTCAAAACCCATTGGGTGCTTGCGTAAATTAAAAAACTATTTCTTTTCGGCTTTCTAATGGAACGCATAGATGTAGTTCCTTGAGTGTGGCTTCACTTGAGTTCCAAGAAGTTTGAACTTGTATTGGGTAGATAATTACATTCCTTTAAACTTTGGACTATTTGTTGATTGTCAAATTCTCGCAAGTAAAAATTCATTATGCATTCTTTTAGGTTTCATTGCATTTAATATACATAAAATATGGTTGTTGTAAATGGATGACAATGGTTCTGTTGCTTTTGTTCATTTAGGATTGAAGTAGCACAATATCCTGAGCCTTATTTTGTTAATCAGTTTGAAACTTGCAAGTTACTAAATTTTCCAGAATTTTGAATTTGCATGGTCTATATGGTTAAGTAGTGTTTTGATTATTGTCATGGTAAAAATTTTACATTGTATTCATCACAGCATGACAATGTTTGTGTTACAAATTATTTGTTGCAACTCTGAGCTTTGCAGCCCATACCCCAAGTTGACTAGGCCTGACTTTGTGAGCCATTTGAGAGAGGTTCTTTTACTTCACTGCAAGAGTACAACTCCCCTAATTAGTACCACATGGAAAACACTTTTGGGTTGAGACTAGAAGAAGTTTTTGCTTCTTGATTTTATAGTTATTAATATACTAATGGGCATAGCATGACTAGTTAGTGTCTCATGTGCAGGAAAAAGTAACCTGATTAGCGAGGAATGGTGCTTCACTGAATATGTTATTTGCATGTTTATTTTTAATTTTTGCTTTTTGGTCAATGTGATTATATATTACTGATATCACCAATTTGTAGCAAGAGTAATTGAGGAGGAGACGTTTGGGGTTGACAACGTGTGTTGGATCTCTGCAAAGGCCACATTAGAAGCTTCGAAGCGTGCAGAATTCTTGATTCTGCAGACAGGAATGACTGCATTTGGGAAAGCATACTACAGGAATCAACGTGATCTTGTGCCAAATGTACATTTGAGGGATCTGGCTAACAAAATTTTAATATATATATATATATATATATGTGCTATTGTTAGAACAAGAGCTTTTCTGAAGTACATATCTATTTATTAGTAACTTTTAATATTTTTACAGCTTGCAGCCAAGCTACAAGCACTTAGAGATGAATACATGCGTTATGCTGTGGAAAAATGCTCATCAGTGTTGAGAGAATACCATTCAGCTGTAGAGACAATCACAGGTCATGTTAATATTTTATTCACATATTTACTAAATTGAACAATCCATTGCATGTGGTTTGTCAGTCAATAGTTGTCTTCTGAGTTGGTAACCTTAAAAATTTTAATGAAATGGTTTAATGTTATAATTTCGTGTTATAAAAGAGTTGCAGTCTGCATATAGTTGGTATTGACAGGCTGCAAGTTTTAATGCAGATATTTTACTCGAGAAGGGAGAGATTAAGGCTGAGGAAATTTGGGACATATATAAGAGGGCTCCACAAATACCTCAGGTACTTGAATTTAGGGGTTCTGTTTAATTACATTTGGTATACATTCAGTTCTTGTTGGGGAGGTTTTTTTCTGGCAGGAGAAGAATACAATGTTACTCTATGGTATAACTAGTGAGATTATTTGTGTTAATTTATTGCTCCTTGCTGTCATATCTGCTTAAAACTACTTTGAGATACTCTTTAATGTTAATCCCTGTATGTAATGTATGTTGCTTTTCAGCTATTGCTTTATATTTGATAACTGTAAACTCACAGAGAGAGAGAGAGAGAGAGTCTCACTTATAATGAAAAACCAATCTTTCTCCTCTTGTTCCCCCCACCCCAAAAAAAAAAAGTTGTCATGTTCAATAGATTATTTGGAAGTTCTACTGGTCTGCATCATGTTTTGACCTGACATGTTAAGTTCTTAGTCACACATTTTTAAAAAAAAAATAAATTGGAATGCAAGTTTGATTGAGGATTGGAGAGGAGAGGTGAAATAAAAGGCTCAGGATGTGTAAACTATAAGAACAAGTCATGGTGGAATGTCCTACAGTAGCACTTCTGCTTATTACCTCTACCAATGGCGATTAATTGAATTTTACTTTACTACACACATCTGTGTACTAAAGTTCTTCCTTTCTTGATTATTTTTCAGTGAAAACCTTTCACTTTTTGGGGAAAAAAATTAAAATGATGCCAAAGGGATGCAATCCAAGTGCACATAAAGTTTACTAGAGAGGAGCACCTCAAACAATACAAAACATAAATAGAAAGAACGTTTGATGAAATTTAGCTATGCTGTACATTACAAAAAAGAAAGTCTATTTGCACTTTTTTTTGTTGGTCAATTACACGCACCAAATGGGTTTTGAATCTAAAACCTCACCCTCCTCCCATGAGTCAAATGAGGAATTGCCATTTGAGCCAGGGATATTTGTAATCATTTTCTCAAAAATGAAATGACAAAGTGAATAATCACAGATTAAACTTTTCACATGCTCACTATATGAACCCAAATATTTGTACTGCAATTTTGCATATTAATTCTCTGAGACATCTGTGGAAGCAAAAATATATGCTTTAGCAATAATTCATTTCTAGATTATTAGAATTATATGTATTTTTTTAATAAAGAAAATATTGGATCTGTTTCATGAAAATTTCACATTCTGCCATTGAGTACTGAGAGTATAATGTTTTGTTGCTTACATTCTGCCATTACAATATCTGGACAATAAAATATTTATAGATTTTTTACTGCCTTTGATACTATGAGAACCTTTTGGTTAAAATGATGTGAATGTCTGAGGTATTCACTCCTTTGCTCCTTGTTCAGCCAGCTGTGAATCCAGTCGATGAATATGGAGCCCTAATTTATGCTGGACGATGGGGAATCCATGGAATCACACTTCCTGGGAGGGTTACATTTGCTCCCGGAAATGTTGGATTTTCAACCTTTGGTGCACCCCGCCCAATGGAGGTATGTGAAAATGTATTCTTTTGAGTACTGCTATGCATTCATAGAATCTTACCTTATCATAAGTCCAAGTAATTCTTTTGTGCAGACTCAAATCATAAGGGATGAAACTTGGAAGCTAATAGATGGAATCTGGGATAAAAGGGTTGAGGAAATAAGAGCTGAAGCTTCCATGGAAGTTGAAGAAGACAAAGAAAAACCACAACTTTTGATGGCCAGCCATTTCCTTTGAAAGCAGATCATGCTTTTCTTCCTGGTGTGTAGCAGTTTCTTCTTGAAAATGCTAGTTTTATTACTTATTTTTATTATTATTCTTGTTAGAAGTATGTGGTTAAATGATTAAATTTACCATATCCAATAACTTAAACTTTTGGGACAATCGGTAATTTAACATGGTATTAGAGCAGAAGGTCTTGAGTTCAATCCCTGTCTCCTCCACTCTCCTTCCATTTAAATTTCCACGTGTTGGGCCTTTCGGCTTACACGTGAGGGAGTGTTAGAAGTATCTGGTTAAATGATTAAATTTACCATATCTCAATAGCTTAAGCTTTTGGGACAATCGGTAATTTAACAATTCTGTTTTGTGCGATCCCACATTTTTATCATGGACTCTCTCCAGTCAAAGGAAGCCAATGAGCTTTAGCCTAAATGACATTTCCTTCTCATTTAAGAATAGAAGGAAATGTGAATTAGGGTCAATTAACTTTTTAATCTTAAGCATTGTGGTTTACACTATAAAATAGAAAGAAGTTGCAGAATGCTTTAAGATTTTCAAATATGTTGGACCATAAGCCTTTGATTTACTTGAATATTTACCTTGGATGGGGTCAATTGGGGATGTAGAAAGCTCTTTAGCATAGGTTGCATGCCTATACTGTGCTCAGGAGGTGTTCAGCCTACATCAATCTAACTGGGAGAGTATGATATGATTTGAGGTAGTTGGGCCTGCATTTCCTTGTCCTCCCTTTTCATCTTCTTTATTAATTACCCCTTTTGTATATCTTGTATAGGATAAAGATGAGAAGTTTTGTGTATAAAATTGGAGCTCTCAGCTTCCATGTGGAGTTGGACTATTTTTCATCAGATGAAAAACTGACATGTCTCCAATGTTGGTGGATGTGTTGCTTGGCTGGAGTTTTTGTTGCTGAATAAAAGCAACATGAAGTTGACAGACCTGAGAAGGCCTTCAATCTTAATTTATTCTCAAAGATACAAGCTAGAGGTAGTGGTTGAACCAAAGTGGTTGAATTTCATGAGAGGGTCACTGTTGTATACTGAGATTATGTCACTGAGGTCCTTTGTGCGAAGAGAGAGTTTTGAAAGGAAGAACATTGTTTTCATTTTTGTTGCTGATGAGTTTGAAGTGAATGCATTACTGATGATGTCAAGGGAAATATCTATTTCAGCAATTTGTAAATTAATTCTTTGGTTTCATGTATATGGCTAAAAATACATACTCTTGCGATAGGTTGGTGAAAGAATTACAAATTTTATAACAAGGTTCTCTTATACAAAAATAGTATTGGTTTTCTACACAAAAAACAATATCAGTTGCCTTTTGCCTGATTCCCTTTTTGTTCCAATTTTATGTTTCTCTGAAGAGGCTCCAGCTGCCTAACTAGACCCTGAAGTGGAGGTTGATATCTATGTCCTCTGGAAGCCTACGCTGAGAAGGGAACTTGGGGAGGAGACTAGCAATGTACTTAGCCGCTTCCAAATATGCTGTAAACTTGTTTATGGTCTCAATTTGTTTAGCTCGCACATTGTCATATGCTTTTGAATTGTAATGTCCCTTTATCACTGCATGCATAGCACTGGTCACTGGCAAGATGTGAACAGTGCAGTTGTTTTCCTTGCTGAGTAACTCCTTTGCTACCTTCTTCCTAAAAGACCAGCTACCGGTTCTAAAATTGAAGTGATATAGAGGAAGGAACCGTTGCCCATAAATAGCTAAAAATTCCATTGCAGCTAAAATAAACTCAAATTCCTCATGGGACATGTAGTAGGGGAAGCTGATCCTAGTCCATCCTGGTTTTACTCCAACATAGCCCTATAAAAATACAAGAAAATTTTAGCTCAATATAATGCCTCTCTACCTCATAGATTTTAGATTTAGGGAGTATAATATTTACCTTTTGAATGGCAGCTCTGATGGCAAGTGAATAAGTGGCATCCAAGTTAAGCAGAGAGTGACCATAGGGTCCAGCACAAGCACACCCACCTCGAGCCTGGATGCCAAACAGGTCATTGAGGAGTTTTGCTACAAATGGTCCATGAAGAGGCTTATCTCTCTTGTTCCCTGTCTCTCTCCACATGTCCGTATTACCCCCATTTTTGGGGCTAGCCAAAGGAGAAATGCTAGTACTATAAATGATGAAAGACAATATAGCTTGGCGCTTGGCACTTGTATTTCCTAAAATGAGTATATTTTGATTCGAGAGAAGCCTTTGAAGCGCTTTCTCTATGTGGGTGTGCTCCTGTTTTTCTATCACATGGCAACCAATGTAATCCTTTACCCAGAATGCCAATGCTGCTCTAACTGTCTGGATTATTTGAGGAGTCCCACCATTTTCCCTTTCTTCTATGTCATCCAAATATATTGTGTCCTGCAATTGATGATAGTTGATTAACAAGTGATAATGGTAAGAGTAAAGAGTCCTTCGGTAGGGCTTTAAAGTAATTTACCCTTATCAAGTTTCCTCATGGTATTTTCGTTTGGAACTATTTTAAAAAATTGCCACCATTTTCCTTTCTTCTATGTCATCCAAATATATTGGTTAAGGCCTGAGTGTTACCATTTTAGTTAGGAGTTGATTTTATGCTCATGTACTCAATAATCGATTCCAAGAGGAGGGGGTGTGTGTGTTGGGGTGGTCATTCCCCTTGCATTAGATATGGGTAGTTTCTGTTTTGATCAAGCAATTGATTATTCCAATAGCCATAATAAAATCTATTTGATTGTAAAGTTATCTTTTTTTCTTTTTTTAATATTGGTTGGGGAGGGGGGGTAATTAAGAAACTATAAATGATATAGTGGGACTTTGTAATATATATATATATATATATATTTTTTGGGTGGAAAATCTTTGTAATAAATAATACTAGCTTGTGACCCTATGTATCTATATGTGATACATTTACAAATTAGCATAACTAAATGCGTTATAAAATTTTACCAAGTTTATATATAATATATATAATGTTTGAAAATATAGATAACTACAAATAAATTAAATATAAGTTTATTTGAAACAAGCAAAGAAAAAATCATTTAAATTTTTATCCATGAAATTCTAAATTTTAGTTTGTCCAATCTTTATTGTTGTATAATAATAATAATAATGATGATGATTTATTTTCAAGATTTATTAATTTTGATTCTATGATTTTTATTTTTTTAGTTTATAACTCATTAAACACAAAAATTAAGAAAATTAAATTAGATTTTCCGATTTTTGTAGTGTAGTAAATAGTTGCACCAAAATTAAGAAAATTAGATGGGACACAAGATATAAAATTATATTCTGATTTAAAATCTAATTAAATTTTCTCTAACAAGGGTTTTTTTTTTTTTTTTTTTTTTTTTTTTTTTTTTTTTTTTTTTTTTTTTTTCGAGAATGTTCGTACTAGTTAAAGTTATGTTTTCTCTTATATCCACAACATTTTCAGAAGAAATCATAGGTGGAAAGTTGTTATTAGTTTTAATTTGAATTTAAAACTTAAATTACTTTTTTACCCATTTATAACAACCAATAACAACTTATTATTTAAAATTTGTTATGAAAATGTTGTGGACATAGAGGGTCCGTTTGGATAGAACTTATTTTGCTGAAATTGAAAACTGAAACTGAAAATACTGTAGTAAAATAATTTTTAAATGTGTGAATAGTGTCGGAGACCCATTTTTAATGAAAAAGTTGTTGAAAAGTGAGATTTGTGGGTCTCATGAACAGTGCACGAGACCCCCTGATGTGATAAAAGTGACGAAAAGTAGAAAAAAAAAACACAGAAGCAAGTTTAATTGGTATCCAAACCCCACCAGAATTTCTCTTTTTTTAATCAAACATTCTCTCAATTGCCATTTTTACATTTTGTATGTTGAATTTTAGAAAAGAGGTTCAATTACCTCTTCATTGAAGCCATTGACATAATTAACAGTTCCACCTCCACAAGTTGACGGTGGAGAAGATTCCAGTTGATAGAGGACCTTTCTCATCAAAAGTATGCCAGGTGATCCAGGCCCACCAAGGAACTTATGTGGACTAAGGAAAATGGCATCATAGCCATCAATCTCCCCAGATCTCATGTCAATCTCCACATAAGGGCCACTGAGCACGTAAAAATTTTTTAGTTTTTGATGCCAAAAACCAAAAAAAAAGAAAAAAAAAGCTAAAGCATGAACTATATATGCACAAATTAAATGTACGTACCTTGCTGCAAAATCAAAGCATACAAAACCACCATATTGATGAAGAAGTTTAGCAATTGCACGAGTTTCCGAATAAATTCCAGTCACGTTACTACAAGCTGAAAAAGAACCCAAAATTGGACGGTTGGCATATTTATAAGTCTCAAGTTGTAGTTTTAGAGCTTCCATGTCTATTAAACCACTGTCATCTAAACCAATCTCTACTACTTCAGCCAAGCTTTGCCGCCATGAGAGAACGTTGGAGTGGTGCTCATAAGGACCCACAAAAACCACCCACCTTTCTTCACTACGAAGGCATTTAAGTACCCTATCTCTCAAAATGGATGGCACTGCAATTCCCATTACTTCTTGAAGCCTTTTGATAGCAGCAGTTGTGCCCGAGCCACAGAACAAGAGTGCATCTTCTTGTCCACCGCCTAAGCTTTTCTTGATGTAACTGGTTGCTTCGTGCACCATTTTTGTTGTCCAGTGCCCCACGTAGCTGTCACTAGTGTGAGTGTTCCCTTCACGCATATTCAAAAGGTCAAAAACATTTTACCAATTGTATGAAAAAAAAGAGAGCAAATACTTGAAAATTCAGATGCAGCCATTGTCTTAAACATATAAAATGTGGGCACAATGAATTTAGGAGAAACTACAAATTTTATTACATGTATATTACAGACAATCGTTCGTTAAATAATACATTTTTTAAAAATTATTTGTTAAAATAAAAATTAATATTATAAAATTATTTTGCAAAATTGGCTTTTCGTGAACAAGTTCCACATGGGTTCTACTAAATCAACAAAAGTGTAGTCATGTTTAAGAAACTCAAATTTAGGAAAGACGAATTTCACTTAGAACATAAACACATGATAACGCCAGATTAGCCAAGACGAGTTCAATTTGTAAGTATTTTATAATAAAATCCTAAGCTTAGCATTTTCCTTAATAAATGAATAATTTGATCAATAAGTTACTATTCTAAAGACTTTAATAGAACGAAAAGAGGAAAAAAAAAAAAATTTACCGTAAAAAGGAAGAACATTTTTGTTGATGAAATTTTCGATACATTGAAGAGACCGGCCAGAGGCAGTGTGATCAGCATAGGTGAGTCTTCTTTTTCCAAAGAGAGAATCAACTTCAGCATCAACACCAATGATTTGAGAACGCAGCCAAAATAGTTTTTTCTCCGTTGAGTTCTTCCTTGGCACACCCATTTGAAGTGTCCAAAAGGATTCAAAGCGACGCCTAGAACTACTTCTGCTATTTTTGTGCTTCACTTTTTGAGCACCAGGAGCTTCTCTCAACATGGGTTGCTCCAATTCCATTTTTTAAGAAGATATAAAAGAAATGAATCAAAAAATGTGGAGGAGGATATAAAATAATTGGAGGAGGAGAAACTGAAGAAGAAGAAGAAGAAGAAGAAGAAGAAGAATATGACTTAGAGGAAAGAAATAAGCATGGTATTTAAATAGAAAAGAAACTGATTTCCAATGGGTTAGAAAGTAAGAGGAAGCATGAAATCAACTGCACCATAATACACATTGTATATTCAATTCAGGTGGTACCACCTTTTCTATGCACTGCATATATAGTGGTAATTAAAGAGTTAATTAGAGTAGTGAAAAAGGACCAGATCGAGTGAGGAGACAGTTGGCACGGAACAAGACATTGTATTCGAAACCAACCAGCAATACCCCTCCTCTCAAGTCTACTCTCTAACACACCCGCCGCGTTTTTTTTTTTTTAAACTAGCCACGAGGACATTGTATGCGTATTGACCTTGACTTTATAAGATATAAAAAATGGTGTGAGATGATATATTTAAGATTGATTGTCTATTTACACACGCCAATTTTGAAGGCACTTTAAAACAATGTATGTAACATATATGTGCAAAATAGACATTTTCCTTAATAAATATAAGCAAAGTTAAACAGTGGCGACGCCACATGCCTAGGAACACCCTAATCTGAAAAAAACCTGAATTTTTTTTTAAATTTTTTATATTTGCTCTGTATTAGGAACACCCTCAATTACAGAATTAGGAACACCGTCAAATTAAAAAAAAAAAAAATTTATATGTTCTACTTTCAAGCCTGTTCGGGGCCATTTTTCGATTCCTCGGCCACGTGTGGTCCGTTGGAGGGATGACCTTACTAGGCCCGGGTTCTTTTTGGGGAGTTGCGTCCGGAACTCAACATTGGGCCACGTGGCCCAACGGCTACTGGCTTATTTTTAAGCCTACAAAATCATTAAGGCCAAAATCTAAGAACCACGATAATGGTTGAGTAAATATGTAATATGCGTTTGATATGATAGCTTTGATTAGTAGTTGTAATAACAATTGAAATAAAGTAGTATTTATTTAGAGGTAAAGTAATCATACTCAATGAAGTAAATTTAAAGATTAGGAAGCAAAGTCACTTATCTTTGTGTGGTTTGTAGCCCAGCTGTGCAGCATCAGTGAGCTGATAGGATTCTAGCAGAATGCCAGCGGTAGAGGCTAGTTAAACTTGTTCCTCTTATCATGCATTTAAATGAGTTTAAGCCTTAGTCAATAGTTGTAATGGTAGTTGAAATAAAGTAATATGTATTCAAATGTGAAGCAATCATATATTCAATGATATAAATTTAAAGATAAGGAAGCAAAGTCACTTATCTTTGTATGGTTTGTAGCCCCAATTGTACAGCTTCTGTGAGCTGATAATGTTCCAGCAGAATGCCAGTGGTAGAGACTAGTTAAGCTTGCTCTTCTTATCCTTTGATGATTTGCAGCCCCAACTGTATAGCTTCTGTGAGCTGATAATGTCCCAGCAGAGTGACCCTAGCGGTAGAGAGACAGTTTGCCATGATAACTTCAAGATTGAGGGGAAAAAATGGGTGCAACTGGAGGGAGAGAGAGTATACCCAGCTGTGTGTAGGGGCTGGTTAAGCATGCTCCTCTTATCATGCACTTAAATGAGTTTTCCCCTTTGATAATGCTCTTTTAGTTTTTGTGAGGTTATAATAGTGTTGTCTTCAATGAGAATGGCTTTTGTATGGAGTATATGTGCCTTCTAAGAGAAGGGTTTTGATATGAGATCTTTGTACCTTCTAGGAGAAAGGCCTTAGTAATAGAAGTTCATGCCTTCCATGAGAAGGACTTTTAGTATGAGTGATTGATATCTCTTGAGAAGTATGGAGATGTGTTTAGGTATTTGGAGATAGGAGCAGTGAGATAGGTGTATTTCTGAATATAGAGAATGAGAGAATGAGTATAAGAGGAGTAATAGTATTGTAGTGTGTTAACAATGTTGCTGGGATTTACTACTGGGATTTACTGCTGGGATCTTTTGCTGAGGAGTAGTAGAGATTGCTTTCCAAGAGGAGAGATTTTGTAAGAGAAGAGTATGGAGATGTGTTTATGGGCAGCAAGATATATGTATTTTCAGAATATGGAGAGTGAGATGATAAGTATAAGAGAGTAATAGTATTGTAGTGTGTTTAGCCAAGCTGCTGGGAATTTCTGCTGGGATTGTACGAAGGCTTATGAATGGCATTTGTAAGCTAAACGTTGAAGAGTTTAGTTCCCCATTTAGAAACTAAAAATAACTCAGAAGTTCAACACTTCATTAATGGGTTAAGAAGATGATTCAAGGGAGAAAGAATAGGGAAGCTTATGAGAGAGTTGTCCTCCTTTAGTGTTGATGAAGGGTTCCCTTTAGAGTTGAGTTTAAGGGGATATTTTAGCAAATAATCTCAGCCAAAATCTGTCCCAAACAACAATGAATTTTTAGAGAATCCATTTTAAGATTTGGCCAAAAATGGTATGTTTAGCTTTAAGGTATTCTTGCTATTTCGGGTAAGAGTTGCTGGGGAAAAAGGTAGCAGAAAAGGAAAATATTTTAGCAAGAGAAAGGTAGTTCCAATAGTTGGTTTTGGTTTTAACCAAAAGTGAAAAAAATCAGTAATGCTCAAGCTGTTGGGTCAACTGTCACAGCTGTTCTGAAAAGGCTGTCCCAGCTGTCAGCAAAAGCTGTGACAGCTATTATGAAAAAGCTGTCCCAGCTGTTAGCAAAAGCTGTGACAGCTATCATGAAAAAGCTGTTTGCTTTAGGCAGAACCAATGAGGTCAAATGGGTCATTTCAGACTGCTGGGGAGGTCATTTCAAGGATTTGGCTGAAAAATGGTAAGACCTCTTTGGAGGGTATCTTACTATTTTGGGTATAATAACTGGCTGCTGGGATTTCAACATTAAATGGCTGATAATGTCACTCCCAGCTAGGTGTCAAGTGCTGAATGCACTGCTAGGGTTCAGCTGGAAATGCTTCCTTTTTGGGTGTTTGTGTTTTTGGTGCAAGGTTCCATTACAACACATTTCTAGCAAATAATAGAAGGGTTGGTTGATAGTCAAAGAAGCTTTAGAGATTTAGTCAAGGTCTCATTGTGTTGTGACATAATCTTGGAGAGCAAGAAGAGTATTTATTGCTTTGCTCTGGCAGCTGACAGAGAAATATATGGACAGATTGTGGCAGACAACAGCTGGGTATGAGAGATGTCATGAATATTTTGCATAGAGAGAGATAAAAGATAGCTAATCAGATTAGGCCATGTGTTTGAGTTGGATTTTAGCTGAAAGTAGTAATAAGATTTATGTAGAATAATATAATGAAGTTTCTAAATTTGTATAGCAATGGCTAGGGATTGAATGAACAGTTATTTTTCTAGCAATTAGATGGTTGGAGATATTGAGCATTTGTCATATGATGAATATCAAGTTTTAGGAAAAGAGCAATAGGGAATTTTATCATTTTAAGTGCTATGTGATAAGAGATGCTTACCATATGTTACCCGTTACACACAGACTCGTCAGAGTTTAGGGAGTTGAAGAAGACATGCCAAGCAACATGTTTCTTTTATCAACTTTAAACCGCTGGAGCTTTACTGAACATACCTCTTGGCCCTCCAAACCACGACTTCCAAAGTTTCCCCAAAGAGACTTATGAGTTTGGGTCATAAGCCGAAGATGAGATGACGTACCTCGGGTTTCGTTGTCATTTTGTGTAAATATGGGCTCTTGTTAAAGAAGCTGCTTGTCATGAGTGTAAGAGAGGTAATATGGGCCATAAGCTTTGATTCATTACCTAAGCCCAATTCATATGTTGATGTTGATGATGTCGTGGGGTTATGATCCCAATTGATGAAGATGAAATGTGGATCTTGAATCCGCCTCTTGAAGTAAGGATCTCGTGGGCCATGTGAGCCAAATCCATGTAGTTGAGTGAGATATGAGCTTACTTTGAGCTTTAAATAGATTTACCCAAAGAATCAATAATATTTTGACGCGGCATGGGTTGCTAATGAAGTAATGCCACGTGGGCCGATAAAATGGTCCTCAATAAAGCCAAAAAAAAAAAAAAGTTGTAACAGAGCCAAGCCCACAGCCCACGGCAAGCCCAACAGATTACAGAGGTAGGCAGGTAGCAAACCCACGAATTATCCAAAAAAAAAAAAAAAAAGAAACCACTAAAGGCCTAAAGCAAACCTAAACTCAATCCCTCAGAGTAACGCCGCTTGAGCCTCAAGCCAACAGACGGATATCGGATCGGTCACAGCTCGCTCGTCGGAGATTGGCCCAGTCTAGCTCGCTCGTCAGAGATCGGTCACAGCTCGCTCACCCCGCCACGTTGTCGCTAACCCTCATCATCATCGGAGGATGGAGATCGGCAGATCGGTCGTCACCTCGTCACTACCTCAACGACCTCAGCCTTCAGGCCTCCCTACTCGGCTGCTCCGGTGCTCCCTCCCTCAAGGTATTTCATTTTCTCTCTCAGTCTCTCTCTATCTGAATTGAAATGAATGAAAATTATGAAACTCTCTCTGTCTCTCTCTCTCTCTCTCTTTTGAACTGAGTCTGTGATTGGTTGACCAAACTTTAGCTTTATTAATATATTTTTTTTGTTTTTGACTTTTTGAATTTGGCTTTATTGGTGTGTGTAGTGTGTTGGTGTTGGTGAGATATTAATTGTCTTTTAGTGTATTGTGTGATTGTGAAATTTTCTGATTGGCAGGGGCATCAGGCATAAGGCGTGCTTGTGTGTTGAGTGGGGTGGGGGTAGATGGGCACATGGGGGGTTAAGCTGCACATTACACTGCTTTAGTGCTTCAATTATTGTGCTACACATGGGATGTGTAATGTGCACATCAATGGCTCTTTTAGTGTAATTTGCACATGGGGCTAAACAATATAACAAATTAAACTATTAAAGCAATATAATTAATGACAAATAAATTAAAGCAATATAGTTTATTGTTAGGCTAAACAACAATAATTAAAGCAGTATAATTAATTAACCAATACATTATAAAAGACAAACAAATTAAATTATGTTAAGCTAAACAATAATTAATAATTTTATAATTAATGAAACAACAATATAACAAATTATAGTTTATAAAAGACAAACAAATTAATGAAACAACTAAACAACAATAATTAATAATTTTATTAATATTTCAAATGAACTTATAGTTTATTGTTTATTCTTTTGCTAGAATTATGGACAAATATTTGATAAGAAAACCACGTACCCAAGATTCATCTCCTGTGCAAGATTCATTTCTTGTGCAAGATTCATCTTCATCTTTTAAGTGAATTCGTGTTGACTTTAACTTAGAAAATCTTCCTTCAAATCCTGGGTTACGACAAAAGATATCATCTTATCATCCTAATAATCATGATGAAATAAAAGGATATTATTTAGCAAAAGGCCCTTGTCAACCTGTTCATGATTACCCCGTATCATGTTTTTCTGGAAAGCCTCGTCAATTTAGATCTGAATGGTATGTAAATAGAGAGTGGTTGGAATATAGTATAGACAAGGATGCGGCATTTTGTTTTTATTGCTACCTATTTGGTCAAGATGTTGGTAAGCAAGGAGGAGGTGAGACTTTTGTAACGAAGGGATTCAAACTTTGGAATCAGCTTGTGAATTTAGATTCCCATGTTGGAGGAGTTAATAGTGCTTATAACCAAGCTATCAAGAAGAGTGAAGATCTACTGAAGGAAAAGCAACACATTCAAAGTGTTTTGGTTAAGCAATCAAAAAAAGATAAAACTGAATATTGGATTCAATTAAATGCAATAGTTGATTGCATAAGATTCTTTTTATGCCGGGGATTAGCTTTTCGTGGTCACGATGAATCTCAAGGTTCAAGTGATAAAGGAAATTTCCTTAAACTTTTACAATTTTTGGGGGATCACAATGAATCTATCAATGAAGTGTTGCAAAAAGCTTGGAAAAATTGCAAGCTTACCCACTCTGATATTCAAAAAGAGATTGTGAATGCAATTGCACGTGAAATATCCAAAGTCATCATCATTGATCTTGACAATGGGTTCTTTTCAATATTAGTTGGTGAGTCACATGATATCTCAGTGAAAGAACAAATGGCCCTTGTTCTTCGTTATGTGAACAAAGAAGGAATTATTATAAAGTGGTTCCTTGGTATTGTACATGTAGCAAGTATAACCGCTTTATCACTCAAACATGCTATTGAATGTTTACTTTGTGAACATAATTTGAGTTTATTGAACCTATGTGGGCAAGGTTATGACGGGGCTAGTAATATGCAAGGTGATATCAATGGTCTCAAAACTTTAATTTTGAAAGAGAACAAGTCAGCGTTTTATATCTATTGTTTTGCTCATCAACTTCAATTGACACTTGTTGTTGTTGCTAAATATCACATTAACATTGCTGAATTTTTTTTATGTGGTTAGTAATTTGGTAACTGTTGTTGGAGGCTTTTGTAAGAGACGAGATGCTCTTCGAGATTCACAATTTGCCAAAATTAAAGAAGATTTAGAGAATGGTGTATGTAGAAGTGGGCAAGTTTGAATCAAGAGACAAATCTTAAACGCCTTGGTGATACACGTTGGGGATCATATTATGGGACTATTCTCAACTTGATTTTGATGTTCTCTGCTATTGTTGATGTACTTGAGATTGTTGAAGAAGATGGCCTCTCCGACTAAAAAGTTGAAGCTCGACACTTGATGAGGTCAATTCTATCTTTTGAATTTGTCTTTGCTCTACACTTGATGAAAAACATTTTAGGAATCACAAATGAGTTGTCAATAGCATTGCAAAAAAAAAAAAAAAAAAAAAAAAATCAAGATATAGTAAATGCTATGGATCTTGTTAAAGTGTCTAAGCAATGATTGCAAGTGATGAGAGATGATGAATAGATATGTTTATTGGCTGAAGTGTCTTCATTTTGTACCTCACATGATATTTCTATCTTGAACATGGATGAAATGTTTGTAGTTAGTGGGAGGCTGCGACGCAACACCCAACAAAATACAAATTTACATCATTATTGTGTTGAGCTATTCTACACAGTCATAGATATGTAACTTCAAGAGCTTAACAACCATTTTTCAGAGGCGAATACCGATTTGCTACTTTGTATGGCTTGCTTGAATCCAAGTAATTCATTTGTGGCTTTTGATAAGGAAAAGTTGATACGTCTAGCTAAGTTCTATCCATTTGATTTTCTTGGGACAAATATCTTGGCACTTGACTGTCAACTTTAGAATTACATTTTTTATATGCGCAATAATGACTTCTTTTTAGAGCTTCAAGGAGTTAGTGAACTTGCTGAAAAATTAGTTAACACAAGGAAGCATGAGACTTATCCATTAGTCTATTTGCTTGTGAAGTTAGCTTTGACCCTTCCTATTGCTACTGCAACAGTAGAAAGAAGTTTTTCAGCAATGAAATATATAAAGAATGAACTGCGCAATCGAATGGAAGATCAGTGGATGAATAATTGCTTGGTTATATATATTGAAAAAGATATAGCTTGTAGCATTGATAATGAGACTATCATGCAACGATTTCAAAATATAAAAACTCGTAGAAGACAATTGTAAATTTTATGTATTTGCAAGTTTTTTTTTATTGTTGTTATTGTCAATATATAAAATTTTCTTTTTATTAGATTGTGTAATTTGTGCTTTTTGAGAAACACTCTGGAAAAAATTCCTAGAGTCGCCACTGAAGTTAAACACAGCTGGTCACACAAGTGTACCAATATAATCGCTCTTTTACAGAGGGATTTGGACCAAGTAGGTTTCAATTAACTCAATTGATAAATTTGTTTATTATCAAATAAAAGATTGATGTCTTGTCTTGATAATAAAAAATAATTATCATACAGTAATGCCATATATTAAAATTATATCATATATAACCCAAAAAAAGGAGAGGGAGGAAAGCATACTTAACTAAATACAGGGACAGAGCTATTTTAGGACAAGTGTGTCATGGCCCCCACCATACCGATACAATTATTTGGTGACATGTAACCCTCCTCCCCAAAACAAAGTTTATAACTTTTTTTAATATAAAAAAGATGCTATTTTCTATGTTTTCTGTGTGTCTCATGTAGCTTAATAATTGTGTAGTAAACAAAATATCATTTCATAATCAGGAAAAATTAAGAGAAAACCAAGATATAAGAAACAAGTTTTTTGGGTTAGAAAAAAGAAAACTATTCTTAAGAATAGAAAACATGTGAAAGAAACAGTTAACAAACATACCCTAAAGATTTTCAAACAATATTTTTTATTTATTTATATTTTAAGATAATTCCTTGCTTTTGAATATGCATGTTTGTTTCTTTTTTCTTCAATATATTCCTAATGGTTTTTTTTTTTTTTTCCTAAAATTTTTGATGGGGGGTGATAGTAAATCCAAGGCACAAATATGTGACTTATTGATCATAATTTTTTTTTTTTTTTTTTTTGAGAATTGTTCTAAATGGATGGTAAAGACTAAAGAGAAGTCGAACAATCTATTTACTTATTTATAGAGCTATTGTATTTGTTCTTACTTTTGTTATGATTCTACTTCGTAGTGCAATTATGAAATGAAAAGGTTCAGTCACGAATATTGATTGATAAAATTGAGCTTTGCAACATAAAAAAAATAAATAAATAAAAAAAATCTAAAGGAGTGTTTAATTTTGTACATTGAAAGAAAAATTGCTAGAAAATTTAATACAGAATCAATCATATATGATTCTTAGGATTTAAAAGAATGCTGAGCTGTGGATGCCTCGGATTTCACGGCGGATTGAGTTTTCCTTGGTGAGGAAAAAGAGAAATGATATGTCCACAACATTTTTACAACAAATCCTAAGTGGCAGGTTGTTACTAGTTGTTATTGTTGGGGTAAAAAAGTAATCTTAGTGTTAGGTTCAAATTTGAACTTATAACAACTAATCACCTGTGATTTGTTGTGAAAATATTATAAAAATGTTGTGGACGTAGCATCTCTCAATAAAAAAACCCCACAACTCCCCCACATTGAAGGGTGCATTTTTGTTGCTATTTTTTTTTTAAAGAAAAAAATAAAAAATAAAAGCACTACTTGCTTCTTTTCTTTGCTTGGGGATGTGTGTATTTGTGTCATTAGAATGACGTGTTTGCGAGTAAGTCTCTCTAATAATTTAATTTTATGGAGTCTTCACCAAATATTGGTTTATTCTAGGAGTTATTGGTCACTTATTGTCTAATTCATTTTAATCACCTAATTAACTAAAATTCATTCCTAAGGGCTCTTTAGCTAAATAAGGTAATAAAAGTCTCGAATCAAAGATTCTTGAACTCGTAAGTTTCGTTACATGGGGAAGTTGCTAGGCACCCCGCACCGCCTATCCAAAGAGTAGTACCTTATTTTAATCTAACTTAAACAATTCAGATTGTGAAATGTAACTTAAATGATTGGAATTTATTTTTTAAAAGAATTTTGTACAAAAAATATATACATAGCATGTGAATATAGTATTTACATATAAATAAAATGTGATATTCTTTGCAAAGAATATGTACAGAGGAACAAGTGAAAATATTTATAAATATCATGTGAAAACTATTTACTACATTGTTGGAAATAATATACATAGCTAGAATGTGAGTATTTAATAGATATCTATCATGTGAATATTATTCTACAACATAATAAAAAGGAATACAAGTATAAAAATGTTACATTTCACCTTTAAAAGTAACTTAAAGCAAATTTATTCCCCAAGTATCATTTTCATGCACAAAACAACAATAAACCAAGATGATTAATGTAGAGGAGAGGGGAAATGTTAGATTGATTGGTTGCCATTAGCTCAATTGGGGTGAACTATGGACACGTCACACTCTCTTGAAATTATGCCTTTAAGAAAAATCATTTTGTGTCTTGGTTTAATGATAAAGAGCTATCATTAGAAGCGGATGCTATAGGTTGAAACTTTCTCCAAAAAAAAAAAAAAATTGAAATAATTTTTTGATGTGAAACGGTCCTTCCATTGGGAAAAAAAAAGGTTTTTATTGTTGAAAAAGTGAGAAAATTCCTTGTATCCCTTTATTTTAAAAGATGATTATTTTAATTTATCTTTGAATATCTCATAAGTTTTTGAAAAGGGTTATTTTAAAAAGGGTCATCTCATGAGTTTTTGAGGAAAGAGATTTTATTAAAAATATGAGTATTTTATCTTTAAAAATTTGAAATGATTAAATAAAAAGGGTTATCTCATAAGTTTTTTTTTTTTTTTTGAGAAAGGGATTTTGATGGGGAAATCCCTAAAGAAAGAACAACTTCTTTTAGAGAGAGAGAGAGAGAGGAAAAAAAAAAAAAAGAAGAAGAAGAAGAAGAATTTTCATGTACTTTAGAAAATCGTTTCCAAGATTAAATTCCAAGCCTTTGTTAAAAGAGGGTTTTTTAATGAAAACTTCTCCATGGTTTTATATAAAAGAAGGGGTCTTTTTAGGGATAAAAATCCATGACCTTTTGTAAGTCTTTTGTAAAAATTCAAATTTCAGGCTCTTTGGAACTCGATTTAGAAGGTGATTTTGTAAAGTGCATCTATCAAGAATTTATTTAAAAATGCTAATTTGGAGGGTTTTGATCTAAGGGTAAACTTGAAAAGTTCTCTTGTTTAGTTATTTGAAATACCCATTTTAAAAAAGGATGGCTTTGGAAGCTTTTTGAAAAATTATTTATTAAAACTTTTTAAAAACACATTTTTTTTAAGAGTTTGTTTGAATCAAGCTATTCATTATTTGGTGGGATAGTGTTTATGGTCCTAGCTAAAGAGCTAGTACCTTTAAATCTTTTTTCCTATGAGAAATGTAACAAGGATTAAAAAAAAGGGTTAAAGTAGCAATAATGGAAATAAGGTTTCTCTCTCTTGACCATTTTTTCTCTTTGAAGAGAGCTAAATGTCTCTTTTTTTTTTTTAGGTAGAGAAAGGACCATTTCCTTGTTTGTTTAACCGCCACTTGTCCACCCAACTTGGAGAGTTAGGGTTTGTTTGGAATCTGCTTATTTTGTCGAAATTGAAAACTTTTTGCTGAAAGTACGGTAGATAAAAGTAAAAGTTAGCTACAATAGTACAGTGTGACCCATGAATCGTACCAAAAAGTGCAGTGGGACTCATAAATAGTAGCAAAAATAAGCTTAATAGTAAAATAAGTTGGCAAAAATTATTTTTGCCAAACACACACTTAATTAGAAACCAACTCCATTAACCTCTAGTTAAAAACATTTAACTCCTTATTTTTTTGAGAAGAATATAACTCTTTATTAAATCTATAACATAAATTTTTTTTTGAAACAAACCTGAAGTTATCAAATGGTACAATATAGTCTTATATTGATATTTTTTTTTTTCCAACTTAATATTTATGTTCGATGAAGCATATTTAATGCAAACTTGTAATTACTTTTTTTTTTTTTTAATTTAAATTGTGTGATATAGATTTTTGGCGGAAGGGCAGATGATTTCAGAGTGAAGCCGGTTAAGTTATTAGAAATGAAATAGACGGAGGATTACAGAGAAGTTAGTGCAAGAGTGAGAATATCAACAAAAGAAAACTTGAAAAGTTCTCTTTGTACTTTTTTTTTTTGTGTGGAGAGAGTATCAACCTATGACGTCCGCTCCTGATGATAGTTTTTTATAATCAGACTAAGACAACAATTAGTTTTTGGTGTAGGTGGGGATTGAACCCCCAAATCTCTTATACAACTATAAAAAACTTTACCAGTTGAGTTAACTGGAATCCACAAGTTCTCTTTGTACTTGATTTATCATTAAGGTTGTTAATAATATGGATGTTATCAAAATCATTAGTTTTTTATTTTATTTTTTATTATCCAAGTGCTATCAAATTAAAAAGTCACTACTAAAAACGCAGCTTAAACTACTGACCTATAGCGGCTATAGGTAAAGTCTATAGTCGCGTTTCTTAGTGGTTTTAACCGCGGTTTTTTGGATAGGGCCTATTGCCACGTTTAAGAAGTGTGGCTTTAGGTCCAACCAAATATATATATATATATATATATATATATATTTTTAAAAAAAAGAGGACCTATACCCGCGTTTAAAAAACGTGGCCATAGCCAACCTAAAGCCGCGTTTTTAACAAATGCAGCTTAAAGTCTTGACCTATAGCAGCGATTAGAAAGTGCGACATTAAGTGAGGTCTATGGATGCGTTATTTAGGGTCTTCAGCCACGTGTTTGTGCATTGCTTTGGTTTTTTCATATTAACAACTTTCCTCTTTTGCTCTTCACCCGTCTTTCATTTTAAAATGAATAGTTTGAACAAATGTTAAGTGTACATAATATGTTTAAACGTAGTTTTATTAGGCTAATATATTATAATATTTCTTATTTTATTGCAAAAATGGATATCGTGTTTTGGCCTCTAGCAAAGGATGGGAAATATACTTGCAAGTCTGGTTATGTTTTTTGTAGGAAGAGGTAGAGTTTGAGTGACATGAAGACTCTAAGCTTCAAGATAAACATCTTTGGATGGAGATTTGGTCTCTACATGTTCCCAACAAGGTGAAGAATTTTATTTGGAGAGCATGTCGAAACTTGCTGCCTACAAAAATGAATTTGGTTCGTTGTACAATAATCTCTGATCCTACCTATGAAAGATGTTGTGAAATGCCAGAAAAGATTCTCCACGCTCTTTGGTTCGCATGACCACTCAATTTTTGGACTTTAAAGAGTTACTGTCATGGATTTTGAAGGAGCATCAGCATCCTGAACTTTTTGCTTTCATGGTGTGGTCAATTTGGAACCAAAGAAATCAAACCCGAGTCTCTCAACCAAGTTGCAGTTTTCATCAGCTAGCTCAAGTTAGTAAGGAACGTTTGGATGAGTTTCTGTCTATTCACTCACGGCCACCACCTCGTCCCCTACAACCCCGAGTTTATTGGAAACCTCCCCCAAACGATTTAGTCAAGATTAATTTCAACGACACTATTTTCTCAAAGGTGAACCAGTCAGGTATTGGTGTGGTTGTTCGTGATAAAAATTGTTTGGTGCTTGCTTCTCTTTCACAACAACTTTCCCTTGTTCATACCCTAGAGGATATAAAAGCCTTAGTACCTTCCAAGGCTCTTTGATTTGCTTTAGAACATGGGGTCAGACGTGATGTTCTTGAGGGGGATTCACAGGTCTTAATGTCCAGGTTGATATATGATACTGAGGTCCTGTCAGGGAATGGAGTGCTTATTGAAGATATACGGTGTAGTTCTAGTTTATTTACTCAATTACATTACTATCATGTAAAGAGAGAAAGTAATAATGTAGCTCATAGTCTTGCTAAGTATGATATATATGCATATTTTAGACTTTCTTGTGTGGATGGAGAATGTTCCACCACAGTTGCTTCTACGAACCAGCTTATTGAAATGGATTTGGACAGCAACTTAGATCAGATTATGCAGCACAGTTCAGATTATGCAGCACAGTTGTTACTATCTCTTGGCTGCTTTGGATGAGTGTTATTTGCTGCACAAGATTGGTTCTAACTTGTTGAAGTTATCTGATTGTTTAGGATTTGTTTAGGAGTTATTAATGGTTATCTTATTTATGTTTATAGGGTTGTTTTTCAAATAATGACTCTACTTGGGTGTGTCCAACAAAGATAGGAGTTGAAAATAGGATAGGACTTGATGTTATTTTATCTTCATTATTAGGAACGCATTGTATGCTCAGTTGGAGGCTATTTATAGTCTATGTTTATTAATAAGAAGTCATCTGAATATTCCAGTAAAACAATCAAGCTTTTGCTTGTTAAGGAGGTCCCTGTTATCCCTCGAAGCATAACCAAAAATTTATCCTTCTTCTTTTCTGTTAAATTTTAGAATTTCCTCGATCTAACCATAGCCCCACGTGGGAAAAAAGGTGCTACACGCGGCCGAGGCAGGGGTAGTATCAGTTTGGTATCAGAGCAGGATATGGCTGAGGATCGTGTGGGTAGATTGGAAGGTGAGGTTAACAACTTGACTTCCATGGTTTCGGAACAACAGAAGGTGATGAAGGAGATACAAGAGATGCTTGCTGCAATGCATACTTGTTCTGAAAGGCATACGAGTACTCATAGCAGCAAAAGGGCAGAGAGTTCTCATCGGCATGGTGAGGGAGAAAGATTTTTAGGTAGATTCAACTTAGGATAGTGGGGCTCAAATGGCTCGGTTATCCCAAAGGTAACCAAACTTGACTTTCCACACTTTAACGGCATGGAAGATCCCACTAGTTGGGTGTGTAGAGCCGAACAATTTTTTGAGTTTTAAAAAATTCCCATAGAAGAGCAGTTACCTTTGGCTACTTACCACCTGGAGGGAGAAGCTCAGCTGTGGTGTCAATTACTTAAGGATGAAGGGGAGGAACTCACATGGACTACACTCAAGGAAGGGTTGTACACAAGGTATGGGCCAACTAAATATGCAGATTTCTTTGGTGATTTGACTAAACTCAAACAAACTGGAATAGTACGGGAGTATCAGAGTCAATTTAAGAGACTACTTAGTAGAGTAGGCAAATAGCCAAGTCCTCAACAAGTTGGGTGTTTTATTAGCAGTCTTAAAGACTACCTGAGAGTTGACGTTCAAGCACTCAAGCCTACAACTCTAACATCTGTAGTGGGGTTGGCTCGGTTATATGAGGCCAAAAATCAAAACCAACGAAGGGTGTGTAGGGAATTCAACCCGAAATCCCAACCTGTGAGAAACAAAAAAATAGAGAAAACACACGCCAAAGAAAACAATCACACACACAAGACAGTATTTACGTGGTTTGGCAATTTGCCTACGTCCATGGAGTTGCAGGGATTTCACTATTATCAGGGAAAAATACAAAGCGCGGCAACAGTGTTTCTCTCTCTCTCTCTCTCTGAAACACAACAACAGTAACAAACCCTAATCACAAAAGTGGCTTTTATATCCTACGCACAGGATTACAATGGACTACAAAACGGGCCAAAAATAAACTAGGCTCCACAAAGCCCAACAAATCTCCCACTTGGAGACTAGTTCAATCACCAACATCATCCGCTATCCTCCAAAAACAATCCCTCATCCCTGCAACTCATCCTCCTGTCCTCAAGCTAGAAGACCAATTGAAGCTGCACACAGCTTCAACTTCTCAATAGTGACACCCTTAGTCAACATGTCTGCTGGGTTCTTAGATCCACAAATCTTCTCAAGTATTACTAGTTTATCTTCAACAAGGTAACAGATAAAGTGGTATTTTGTCTGTATGTGCTTTGACTTTGAATGAAAAGCCGAATTTTTGGCAAGAAATATTGCACTCTGACTGTCACTGTGTAGAATGCCCATCTCCTGTTTCTTACCCAATTCATCTAAGAAACCATGTAGCCAAATCATCTCATTTTTAGCTTCAGTTGCTGCAACATACTCAGCTTCTGTAGTAGACAAAATAACAATCTTTTGTAGATTTAAAGCCTATGATATAGCTGTACCACCCAGAGTAAAAACAAACCCAGTAGTACTCTTTCTATTATCAATGTCACCAGCAAAATCAGCATCTACATAACCCTGCAGTTTCAAACTTGCACCTGTGAAGCAAAGACATGTATCTGATGAACCTTTCAGATATCTCAGAATCCACTTGATTGCCTCCCAATGCTGCTTTCCAGGCCTACTCATGAATCTGCTCATAACTCCCACTGCATGTGCAATGTCTGGCCTTGTACACACCATAGTATACATCAAGCTGCCAATAGCTGAGGCATAGGGCACCTTGCTCATATGGTCCCTTTCTTCTTCTGTCTTCGGTGACTGTTCTCTGTTCAGTTTGAAATGGCTACCCAAGGGTGTGCTTATTGGTTTAGCTTCATTCATGTTGAACCTGCTGAGAACTTTCTTCACATACTCTGACTATGAAAGCTTCAATGTACCATTAGCCTTGTCTCTAATTATTCTCATACCAAGGATTTGCTTTGCAGCTCCCAAATCTTTCATTACAAACTGTTTTGACAATTGTTTCTTCAGATTATTAATCTCTTCAATGCTGGATACTGTAATGAGCATATCATCTACATACAACAGTAAAATGATATAAGAATTGTCAAAAAATTTGACATAGCAACAATGATCAGCTTCACATCTCTTGAACCCAATTTTATGCATAAAACTGTCAAATTTCTTGTACCATTGTCTTGGAGCTTGTTCTAAGCCATACAAGCTTTTTCTCAGTTTGCAGACTAGATTCTTTTGTCCCTGAACAATGAACCCTTCTGGCTGAATCATGTAAAGGTCTTCCTCCAAATCACCATGAAGAAATGCCGTCTTCACATCTAACTGCTCAAGATGTAAATTTTCTGCAGCCACCATTCCCAGCACCAGTCTAATTGTTGATATCTTCACAACTGGAGAAAATATCTCTGTGTAGTCAATGCCTTCCTTCTACTGGAACCTTTTAACAACTAATCTGGCCTTATAACGTTTGCTACCATCATGCTCATTCTTTATTCTGTATACCCACTTGTTGTGCAAAGCCTTCTTTCCTACTGGCAATTCAGTCAGTTCCCATGTCTGATTCCCCAACAAGGAATCCATCTCATCCTTCATGGCTAACTCCCACTTGCTTGAATTCTCATCTTGCAAGGCTTCTTTATAACACTCTGGCTCACCACCATCAGTCAACAGGAGATAATTTAGAGTAGGTGAATAACGATGTGGAGGTCTAATGTTCCTAGAAGATCTGCGAATTTCAGCTACAGGTGTACTCTGATCTACCTGTGAATCTGCATTCTCCTTATTTTTTTCACCCCTTTTCTGGACAGTACTTTCAGTCAGTTCATCTAAGTTGACAAATTCAGATTTCTTTTGATCTATCTCTGTAACATCTGACACTACAGTTACCTGTCCTTGTACATAATTTGTTCATTAAATATCACATTTCTACTTCTGATAATTTTCCTGTTTTGTTCATCCCAAAACCTATAGCCAAATTTCTCATCACCATAGCCAATAAAAAAACATATTTTAGACTTTGCATCAAGTTTACTACGAGCATCAGAATCAATATGAACATAAGAAACACAACAAAAAACTTTTAAATGTGAAAACTTTACCTTTTTACCGCTCCAAACCTCCTCGGGAAGTCTGAAATCCATAGGAACTGATGGTCCTCGGTTTATCAGGTAAGCTGCAATGCTAACAGCATCAGCCTAGAAGGTTTTTGGTAGTCCATCATGCAACCTCATACTCCTAGCACGCTCATTGAGTGTTCTGTTCATGCGCTCAGCCACACCATTCTGTTGTGGTGTTCTGGAAATGGTCTTCTCCATCCTAATTCCCTGTGCAGCACAATACTCACTGAACCCTCCATCTATGTACTCTCCTTCATTATCTGACCTCAAACATTTTACTTTCAAACCTGTTTCTGTCTCAACCATGGCCTTCTACCTCTTTAAGGTTTCAAATACATCAGATTTATTTTTCAGAAAATAAACTCATACCTTTCTGCTTGAGTCATCAATGAAAGTGATGTAGTACCTTGAACCTCCAAGAGATGCAACCAGCGAAGGCCCCCACAAATCAGTGTGTACTAACTCCAATTTTTCAGCCTTCGGTGTCCTGCCAGTTTTCAAGAAGCTCACCTTTTTCTCCTTTCCTAAGATGCAGCTTTCACACATGTCAAAATCAATTGAATTCAATTCTGGTAGTTTTCCTTTTGACAGCAGCATCTTCATCCCTTTCTCACTCATGTGACCAAGCCTGCGGTGCCATAGGTTTGTATCAGTACTTGCATCAGTAACTGCAATTGTGTCTCTTGGACTTGAGGTCATATATAGAGTACCAGTCTTCTTTCCACGAGCCAATATTCTAGCTCCCTTTGTAACCTTCCAAGTACCACCAACAAATAGTATTGCATGCCCTTCATCATCAAGTTGTCCAATAGAAATCAGATTCCTCCTCAGGTAAGGAATGTGTCGAACCTTCTCCAATAACCAAACAGATCCATTGGGCAACAATATCAGGACATCTCCCATACCCACAACATCCAAGGCTGAACCATCAGCCAAATACACCTTACCAAAATCACCTGCAACATAATTCTGTATGATTTCTCAGTGTGGAGTGGTATGAAACGAAGCTCCTGAATCCAAAACCCAATCATCAAGTGGGCTGTCTACTACAAGAAGTAATGCATCCTGTACCTCTTCTGTTACAGCATTAGCAGAATCATCTTCATTATTCTTCTTAGGACTTTTGCACTGGTTCCTAAAGTGACCTATTTTGCCATAATTCCAGCATTGTACTTGTTGGCCTGATCTAGATTTACTTCTGTTCCGATTAGAATTTCTGGATTTTGATCTGCCCCGATTTGAATTTCTGTTATTACCTCTGCCTCTTGTCTCAAGGTTTAGGGCAGAACCAGATCCTGAGGTTTCACCTGCATATCTTTTGTGAATCTCCTCAGCCAGAATTAAATCTCGTATATTATTGTACTTGAGCTTTTCTTTTCCTGTAGAATTGCTTACTTACTGTCATCCTCATTGCCTCCCAACTGTTTGGCAAAGAAGCCAAACGATTAGAGCACGAATCTCATCATCAAAATCAAATTCTACAGACGACAATTGATTTGTGATAGTGTTAAATTCGTTCAGATGTTGTGCTACTGATGCATTCTCTGCCATCTTCAAATTAAACAGTTTCTTCATCAGATGCACCTTGTTGTTTGTCGACGGCTTTTCATACATTCCAGACAAAGCCTTCATCAAATCTGCTGTGGTTTTCCCCTTCACAACATTGTGTGCAACAGACCTAGACAGAGTTAACCTAATAACTCCCAGTACCTGTCTGTCAAGAATAGCCCATTCCTTAGCCTTCATTGCCTCAGGTTTTGTCCCTAAAAGAGGCAGATGCAATTTCCTCCCATAGAGATAATCTTCAATTTGCATCCTCCAATACGCAAAGTCTGTGCCATCGAACTTTTCTATTCTAGACGCCTTTCCTGCTTCCTCTGCCATTGCTCCCACTTAAACCTAACCCTAGGCTCTGATACCACTTGTATGGAATTCAACCCGAAATCCCAACCTATGAGAAACAAAAAAATAGAGAAAACGCACGCCAAAGAAAACAATCACACGCACAAGACAGTATTTACGTGGTTCGGCAATTTGCCTACGTCCACGGAGTTGCAGGGATTTCATTATTATCAGAGAAAAATACAAAGTGCGGCTACAATGTTTCTCTCTCTCTCTCTCTCTTTCTGAAACACAACAACAGTAACAAAGCCTAATCACAAAAGTGGCTTTTATATCCTGCGCACAGGATTATAATGGGCTACAAAACGGGCCAAAAATAAACTAGGCTTCACAAAGCCCAACAGGGTGTTCAATACATCAGATAATAAGAAGCCAGTTACATCATCTAATTCAAGCCCGCACCAATCAATGGCTGCTAACAAGACCATCCGGAGGCTGAATCTGACGGAAATCAAGGAACGGCGAGACAAAGGTCTGTGCTTTTATTGTGATGAAAAGTTTGGGCCTGGTCATCATTGTAAACGTCTCTTTTCCATTGAAGCATGTTGGCCTGACGATGAAACAAAAGTAGAGGGTTAAGAAGATGAAGAGGAACAAACAAGGTCTACCGAGGGAGCACTTGGCATTTCTCTACATGCCATAGTAGGGACACTTGCTCCTCAAACTATGCGGGTCAAGGCTCTAATGAAGGAAAGGTTACTCACAATTTTGATAGATTCGGGGAGCTCCCATAATTTCTTGAGTGAAGCCATGGCAAATAGATTAAAGCTACAGCCATGTAAAGCGGGCAGATTTGATGTGACAGTAGCAAATGGAGAGAAGTTGATGAGTGGGGGAAGATGTCAAGGGGTGTAGGTAGAAATGCAAGGTAATGCCTTTGTCTCTGATTTTTATTTATTACCATTGGAGGGGTTTGATGCAGTTTTGGGAGCACAGTGGTTAATTACTCTAGGCCTTATACGATGGGATTTCTCAAGAATGAACATGAAGTTTAGGATGGAAGGAAAGACAATAGAGTTGCAGGGTCTAACAAAACCAACTAATAGATTGGTTAATGAAAAGGAAATTAAACAAGAGATCAAGAAAGAGAAACGGGGAATTTTGCTGCAATTGTTCTCTCTTTGTGCAAGTGCACCAACAACACAGGTTGGTAATTTTGCAGATACAGGATCGCTCTCACAGCAGGTGCTGTCTTCATTCTAAGATCTCTTTGTCAAACCTAAGGGGCTTCCACCTTCAAGAACCCATGATCACTGGATTCCCTTGACACTAGGAAGTCAACCAGTTTCGGTGAGACCATATCGTTATCCTCATTTTCAAAAAGCTGAAATTGAAAAATTAATTTCAAAGATGTTGGAATCAGGAGTAATCCGGCTAAGCCACAGTCTTTACTCCTCTCCTGTCATTCTTGTGAAGAAACACAATGGGTCTTGGAGGCTTTGCATTGATTATAGGGCCTTGAATCAAATCACGGTTAAGGATAAATTTCCCATACCAGTGATCGATGAGTTGCTTGACGAGTTGCATGGAGCTTGCTGCTTCTCCAAACTAGATTTGAGATCCGGATACCATCAAATCCGAATGCACCTGGAGGATATCCCAAAAACCGTATTTCGTACTCAGCAAGGCCACTATGAGTTCCTCGAAATTTTCAAGAAGTACTTATGAAAGTTCGTCTTAGTATTTTTTGATGATATTCTAATTTACAGCAAAAATTGGGATGAGCATTGGATTCATGTCGAAAAGGTACTGTCCATTTTAAGAGATCATAAGTTGTTTATCAAGAAGGAAAAATGTCAGTTTGGCCAAGAATGTATTCATTACCTTGGTCATGTGATTTCAAGGAAAGGAGTAGCGGTAGACCTAGAGAAGGTGTAGGCCATGTTGAAATGGCCAAAGCCAAAGACACTTAAGGCTCTTAGAGGATTCCTGGGGTTAACTGGATACTATAGGAAATTTATTTAGGGCTATGGGAAGATTGTTGGTCCTCTCACATCCATGTTAAAAAAAGATTCATTCGCCTGGAACTAGGAGGCAGAGAAGGCTTTCGAACACCTCAAACATGCTGTGACTTAAGCACCAGTGCTAGCTCTTCCGGATTTCACTCAACCATTCATAGTTGAATGTGATGCATTAGGCACGGGTATTGGAGCGGTTCTCATGCAAAATAAGAAACCAATTGCATTTCTAAGTCAAGCTTTGCATGGAAAGAATCTGGCATTATCAACTTATGACAAAGAAATGTTGGCCTTGGTGTATTTAGCAGTGAAGAGGTGGTGACCGTATCTCACGGGGCATCGGTTCATAGTAAGGACAGATCAAAAAAGCTTGAAATATCTCTGGGAGCAGAAAATCAACACAGCAAAAATGGCTCACAAAATTGATGGGCTATGACTTTGTCATTGAGTATAAGCGTGGAAGTGAAAATGTTGTTGCTGACGCCTTGTCATGTTGTGCAGAAAATGGTGAACTCATAGCATTGTCTCAACCTAAGCCATCATGGTTGGAACCCATCAAGCAGGAGGTCCAATCACAACCACAGTAACAACGGTTAGTCAAGCTATGTGAAGAATGGGAGGTAGTGGGCCCATGGTTGTTTCAAGAAGGAATTCTTTTCTTCCAGAAGAGGATTTATTTATGGGAGCAATCCCCATTAATAACATCCATAATTGAAGAAATTAATTCCAGCACTCATGAAGGTTATCAGAAAACATTACAGCGGGTTCGATCAATTTTTTATTGGAAGGGGATGAAGAAACATGTAACAAAGTTTATTCAGCAATGTGATGTCTGCCAACGCAATAAGGTTGAGAATCTCTCTCCAGCCGGCCTACTTCAATCGTTACCAATTCCCACTCAAGTTTGGTCAGATATATCCATGTATTTCATTGATGGTCTTCCTATTTCACAAGGTAAGACTACTATTTTTGTGGTTGTGGATAGACTATCAAAGTATGCACATTTTGTACCTATCTCTCACCCTTACACTGTAGTTGGTGTGGCACAAGTATTTTTTGAACAATTTTTTCGATTGCATGGCATGCCACAGTCTATTGTTTATGATAGAGATGTAGCTTTTACCAGTGCCTTCTGGAAGGAATTATTTCGATTGCAGGGAACTCATTTTAATTTCAGCTCTTCATATCATCCATAAATTGATGGACAAACGGAGGTTGTCAATCGAACCTTGGAGATGTATCTGCGTTGTTTTACAGGTACAAGACCCAAAGAATGGGTACGATGGATCCCGTGAGCTGAGTTTTGCTATAACTCGAGTGTTCATTTGTCAACAAAAAAGATCCCGTTCGAAGTAGTCTATGGAAGGAAGCCACCTACCCTGCTGTCATATGTTCCTGGTACAGCAAAGATTGAAGCTGTGGAAAAGGAATTGCAAACTCGGGATGAAGTTTTGCAGGAGCTCCGTCAGAATATCAAGGCTGCCCAAGCACGGATGAAGCAAAATGCAGACAAACATCGTAGGGAAAAGGATTTTAAGATTGGTGATTGTGTGTATTTAAGGCTCCAACCTTGCAGGCAAAACTCAGTAGCTTTTCGTAAGAATCTCAAGCTGTCACCCCGCTATTATGGTCCTTTCCACATCATTGAATGGGTAGGAGATGTGTCTTATAAACTTAAGTTACCTGAAGGGTCAAAAATTCATCCGGTGTTTCATGTTTCAAACCTCAAGGAGAAGTTAGGTGAATAGGATAAAATGAATCCAGAGTTGCCTCACTTGGATGTCACTGACAGTATCAATCCCACTCCACAAGCAATTTTGGATAGGCGAACCAGGCAAAGGAAAGAAGAGGTTCTGGTACATTAACAAGGGTTATCACCAGCGATGCCACATGGGAAGAAGTTGAAGGTTTACGCATCCAATTTCTTAATCTGTCCCTTGAGGACAAGGGAATTCTTTAAGGGGAAGGGAGTGTTACGGACAAGCTTGTTGAAATGGATTTGGACAACAGCTCAGATCAGATTATGCAGCACAGTTGTTACTATCTCTTGGCTGCTTTGGATGAGTGTTATCTACTGCACAAGATTGGTTCTTACTTGTTGAAATTATCTAATTGTTTAGGATTTGTTTAGGAGTTATTAATGGTTATCTTATTTATGTTTATAGGGTTGCTTTTCAAATAATGACTCTGCTTGGGTGTGTCCAATAGAGATAGGAGTTGGAAATAGGATAGGACTTGATGTTATTTTGTCTTTATTGTTAGGAACACATTGTATGCTCAGTTGGAGGCTATTTATAGTCTACGCTTATTAATAAGAAGTCATCTGAATATTCCAGTAAAACAATCAAGCTTTTGCTTGTTAAGGAAGTCCCGGTTATCCCTCGAAGCATAACCAGAAATTTATCCTTTTTCTTTTCTGTTAAATTCCAGAATTTCCTCGATCTAACCATAGCCCCACGCGGGAAAAGAGGTGCTACACGTGGCCGAGGCGGGGGTCGTATTAGTTGCTTTCTATAATCCTATCCGACTTAGCTGGTTTTTCTTAATAATATTACATTGTCTTCTTTAAACAAACCACTTTTCAACCCCCTAAGCTAGCCAAAAAATAATTTTATATATAATTTTCTAATTTTTTATATTTGAACCCTCTTAAAATAAAATTTTGAATATCTTGGATTTAATTTTTATTAATCCCAGTTGAAATAAACTTGAATATGATCATCTTGACAATATCTTGGTCTTTTTAAACCCAAAAAAAAAAAAAAAAAAAAAAAACTTATAACAAATCAACCTGTTCTAAAATATGGGGGATGGAAATAATAAACCAAACAACAAAATTATAAATTTGTTTATCTTAAATCCAAAAAAAAAAAAAAAAACCTATTTAGATCTTAACAAATTTGAAATAAACTAATACAAAAATTTTTATTGTATTTAGATCTCGCTTGGAGTTCACTTAATAACAATAATCAATATGTTTATTGTATTTAAAAACAATGGATGATTTTTAAGATTTAATCTTAGCAACAATAGTTAGTATCTTCATTGTATTAATAAACAATATGTAATGAACTTATATTTCATCTTATATGAGAAATGGTATGTTCACAGAATTTCAGTAGTGAGTTTAAATTAGAACTAATAACAACTTATCACCAAAGATTTTTTTTTTTTTTTTTTTGAGAGATAATTACAACATGTTGCTAACCCCGCAGCTCGAACCCTTTTTCCCCTAGACCCCCAAGCACTTTGTGCATGGAGAGGTGCCAATTCAGCTACAAGGCCTTTATCACCAACGATTTGTTAGGAAAGTGTTATGAAAATATTGTGGCCATAACACTTCTCATCTTTTTTTTTCTTGCTAGTACATACTATGGACAACTTATCGCAAGATTCATTTTTTTTTTTTTTTTTGACCCAAAATGCATCTTCTTACTGACCCCCTAAAAATATATCTTGAAGCTGCCACTAGTGGTTGATTTATTTTTTAGTGACCATAGCTGGTCACACAAGCATACTGCAAATAAAAATTGTTGGCTCAAAAAAATGACTTAAAATTAACAACTAGTTACATAATGTATAACATGATATGACCCTAGATTTAATTAATGGTTACAATCACATGTAACAAGATGGTCTTTAATTCATTTGACTAAATTTATAACTGAGATCAACTAAGAATTTTTTTTTTTGAATTTTTTTTTTTTGGAAAATCAGAAATACTATGTATATATATATATAAAAAGATAAACTAAATTGCAATGGTTCTATAGTACACTTGCTCAAAAAATGTCTGCATGTAATAAACTAACACGTTCATCTACTATAAAAGAAAAGGGGGGAAGGGGGGCGGGGGTGGGGAAGTTGAGGTTGGTCTCTTCTCGTGTGATAACTTATCAGCCATCAACTTCTTTGTAACAATGCTTGACATGTAATTGTAAAAGCCCTGCAGTAATGACCAGCTAATTTAATCCACAGGTTGTTGAGGTCCTTGAGGATAAGATTTTTGTTAAAGTGAAAGGGTATTGGTTAATTGGTTAAATTGTTAATTAAGTGGCTGGTAACCATTTAGAGCCTATCACGAAGGTCCGTGCTTGGCTACTATTCTAAATGGTATACCTAAGTTTCAAAAGAATTTTAGAACCCAACCCAACTCATAAACCCACAAAAACGACTCTCAAGTATTAGGAGAGTTGGGTTTATCGGGTTGGTGAGTTAAATGCACAATCTGAGGATTATGCCATTTTTTTTATTAAGAGATTAAAGACATGGCCCACAAAATAGCGAAGTTGGAGCTATGATGGACCTTTAAAGGGGAATCATGATGTGAGTCAATATAATTATTGAATAGATAAGAGGGAGAGATTTTGAGGCCTATCTCCCAAAGGCTCAAACAACATCAATAATCAGTATTTGAGTTAATGACTTTATGTGAATTTTAATTTGAATAGTGTTTATTACATACATTGTGTGCATTTGTGTACCACTTATTTTGCTGAAAACTGAAAGCAATAAAAAATCATTTTCCGGTTACTATTCACTTTTAAAATTATTGTTTATAAGCCTAAATGCACTGTTCATGTCCCATGAATAGTATACTAGGCATTGGAATTAAAAAAAAAAAAAAAAAAAAAGAAGCAGCCAAAAACGTGTTTGCGTGAAAATGCAGACGCAATCCAAACAAAGCTAAGGGTCCATTTGGATACCGCGCAAAAGAAGCAGCCAAAAACGCGTATGCATGAAAATGCAGACGCAATCCAAACAAAGCTAAAGGTCCGTTTGGATACCGCGCAAAAGAAGCAGCCAAAAATGCATATGCATGAAAATGCAGACGCAATCCAAACAAAGCTAAGGGTCTGTTTGGATACCATGCAAACCAAACGCTCATTAAGTGTGCAAATACACACCCCAATATTTTGGGCCGTATGTGCAATAGATTTTTCCAATTTATTTTTATCTGGGATTGAGCCCCAAAGAAAAGGCTTGTTGAGATGGTCTCAAACTTCGTCTAAACATGCATTGCATATAATGCATGAGTGTGACTCTGCCAGTGCCAAAGGGCCAACCACTATGGGAGGTCACAAACTCTTTCCAAAATGAATCTTCTAAAGCCTGAAGCATGCCTGGGAGAACTAATTCTCAGTTTATGTTTTTTACACACAAGCCAATGAATATATGCTCTCCCAAAGCGTGAAATAATGCAACCTTTTGACTTAATCCCAACTTCACACCGTTTGAAATCCACATAGACCTTCAAAAACAAAAAAAAAATTAATAATTTTTTGGGTTGAATAATCAACATAGATAAGATCATCGATAGACCTCACCTACTTCAAAATGATATTAGTTAATCTGTAACACTCTTAAACAATGGGGTTTATATATAGTATTATATTTAGAGTCTAGACTCAAGAGAAGTTCCAATCAGTGGATAACGAGTGCTTAAACGAAATGTATATATAAAGTGCATGTTGTAGAGAAAACCAGATGCTGGGAATTAAGAAAACCAGATGCTATGAATTAAGAATACATAGAAAGCTCTTACCCAACAAAAGAAAAGAAAAAAAGAATACATAGAAAGTAATAAAAAAGTTTATCGAAAAAGGAAACGTACAAAGGAGCTGTTGGTTACTGTCTTTTGAAAACCAGCGATACCACATCATGGTTTTGCCTCCCGGAGTTGGAACCTTATTGGAAGGCAAATATATGGGAACCCTCTGTGTTCTAAACGCTATAAATACCCTCACAGAACACACCCATTTCTGCACAACAAATTCAAGCAATCTCTGTTCAAACATCAAAGTCAATAAAGAGTGAAGAAAATTCAAAAACATGTCTTCAACCACTGCTGCTCAAGTCATACGTTGCAAAGGTACTTTCTTTTCATTATTCTGACATGCTTTGTTGTTGTTCTCGTTGTTTCCTAGTTTTAGTCATGTAATTGTTCAACGGGTTTCTTTCCATTTCTTTGTTCTTTTAATATACCATTTGTTATGATTATCTCAACTCTTTGTCCCTTGTTGGGTTGTCACTTTTTTCTTTATTTTAGAGGGTTTTGTTTAATTGCTAATTCTTGAGCTGTTTCTAGTTTTAGGATGTGCCATGAGCTTTTGTCGTTCCCAAAAACTAGAATTTTTGGAATAGGATATATTATTTGTGTACCAAAAATAATAATCAATACAACGACATGTTTTGCTTTTGATTGTCCCATACAAATTGAACTCCTGTGTGTTTGACACAAGATAATAACAAGGAAAAACAGTTACCATTAGAAACAGGGCTACTTAAGAAGTTTGAAGCAGGTACCGGAATTGACTGAATGTGACCATTTTCTATTATCGTCTTGTTTAGGATGATACATTCGTAGTTTGTAAATAAAGTTTCTCTAAATTTAGGCTTTACATTGCAATTTCAGTATGAAGTCCAATTGTCCAAACAAGCCAGGTTTGTCCAATGTTTTGGAAGAAATTTGAGGGCATTCCATCTTTGTTCTTAACAGTAGCCATACTTTTTAGCTTTCCCCAAGCTGGCAGTCTTATGTTTTAGCAGTGTCAAAACTACATCCTATTTATTTTTATTTTTCGAAAACTAAGTATTTGATGGATGTGCATTGCAGCTGCTGTAGCATGGGAAGCTGGAAAGCCACTAGTGATAGAAGAAGTGGAAGTGGCACCACCACAGGCCATGGAGGTTCGTCTCAAGATCCTCTTCACCTCCCTCTGCCACACTGATGTTTATTTCTGGGAAGCAAAGGTAATCACATTTTGATCATATATATATATATATATATATATAATTTATGCATGTTTATAGAAATGTGTTATTCTGGTGAATAATTACTTTATGTTCTAGATATTCTTAAACCGATTGATTTTTGAATATGCAGGGACAGACTCCATTGTTTCCTCGCATATTTGGTCATGAAGCTGGCGGGTAAGGACATTTCAAGAAAAGAAATAAGATTTAGAACATACTAGCTACAATCAAATAGTTTAATTATGTTTCAGTTCCTTTCATATACAATTGAATACATTTATCTAACAATGTAGTTGTGTTTCTGGTGGTTTTGGTACTTAGGATTGTTGAGAGCATTGGTGAGGGTGTGACGGACCTCAAACCTGGTGACCATGTGCTTCCTGTCTTCACCGGAGAGTGCAAGGAGTGTCGGCACTGCAAATCAGAGGAGAGTAACATGTGTGACCTCCTGAGGATAAACACTGACCGAGGCGTGATGCTCAATGATGGCAAGTCGAGATTTTCAATTAATGGACAACCCATATACCATTTTGTTGGGACTTCCACCTTTAGTGAATACACTGTGGTACATGTTGGTTGTGTTGCCAAAATTAATCCTGCTGCTCCTCTAGACAAAGTTTGTGTTCTCAGCTGTGGAATCTCAACAGGTCAGCATTAGAAGCATTTCTGTTATTTCATATTATGTAACATGATTGTCTATTTCTTTTTCTTATTAGTTCAAATTGAGTTTTGTAGGTCTTGGTGCTACCTTGAATGTTGCAAAACCAAAAAAAGGGTCAACAGTAGCAATTTTTGGATTGGGGGCTGTTGGTCTAGCTGTGAGTCTCTCCTCTCTTGCACAACAGTAGCAATTTTTGGATTTTGGATTGAAGCTCTTTTGGTGTACCTCTTTTTGGAATTCTCTGTTGCTTGTGCTAATTAGAAGACTAATTTTGTTGTTTTACATGATTAGGCTGCTGAAGGGGCTAGAATTGCTGGTGCTTCAAGGATTATTGGGGTTGATCTGAATGCTAAGCGTTTTGATGAAGGTTAGTGAGATACAAGATCAACATGCAATGTGTTATTAGGGAGTTTTGTTTTCTGTTTTTCTTATATGCTCATTTTACTTTTTCTTGTCAACACAACAGCCAAGAAATTCGGTGTCACTGAGTTTGTTAACCCAAAAGACCATGACAAGCCTGTTCAAGAGGTTGGTTTTCCTTGTATATATACATTGTCAAAGTTGGTTCTGTGATGAATAAGCAAATAGGAACTTCACAATTTCTCTATGACATTTTTTCTTGTCTTTAGGTGATTGCTGAAATGACTGGTGGGGGAGTTGACAGAAGTGTTGAGTGTACTGGAAGTATCAATGCCATGATTTCTGCATTCGAATGTGTTCATGATGTAATTCCCTATGAGCTCTTTCTCTAGTTATTTGATGAAAATTATGGTGAAAGATTTAGGACGCAGTGCATGTTTCTTTGTAGGGATGGGGTGTTGCAGTACTTGTTGGCGTCCCGAACAAAGATGATGCATTCAAAACTCATCCAATGAATATCTTAAATGAGAAGACTCTCAAGGGTACGTTTTTTGGCAATTACAAACCACGATCTGACCTACCTTCTGTGGTTGAAAGGTACATGAACAAGGTATGCTGATCCTCCTATAAATTGTTTATAAAAAAAAAAAAAAAAATCCTCCTATAAATTAATTCAGTATGATTTATTGGATCATTTTGCATACTAATAAATACGTGTTGAAATTCATCTTGGAGTAAGAATTTGGTTCCAATGAGCATCACTGCCTGCACTATTTAATTAGATAAGGACATTAAAATGATTAGTAGAATGTTATGCAAGTTTCAACTGTGCTTTGGCCGTGCAAATCTAAAGAGAGTAAAAGAAAACAAAAAACTAAGAATATAAAATGAAATTGAAGTGGATCTCTTTAAATTCCGAAATAGCATCAGTGCTTTTTTCTTTTCTTTTTTTGTTCTCTGAATTTGTTTATTTACTCATTATTTCAAAGAATCACCTGCACAGTACATGACTTGGTTTTTTTAGTAAATATATAAAGTCAAATTGAAAAGGCCTTTGTCTTTTTTTTACCCTGCTCAAAAGGATTGTGTTGTTTGCTCTCACTCTTACCATTTATAATGTAAACAGGAGCTTGATCTGGAGAAGTTCATTACCCATGAAGTCCCATTCTCGGAGATCAACAAGGCCTTTGAGTATATGCTTAAAGGTGATGGTCTCCGGTGTATCATCCGCATGGATGCATAGAATAGAATTGAGATGATAAGCACTTAGTGTAACTAAAAAAAATAACTTTATTGCTTCTTGTGGGAAAATTGGTTGATTCTAATGTCTCTCATTTGCACTGTGTATAAAAGAATCGAAATCCCTATTTGCAGCTTGTATAATAAAGTCAAGTATTTTCACAATTCTGTAATGAATTTCAGCCTATTTTCTGTTGTTGTCTCTTCATGACTTTATTCATATGTAAGAAATAGACTTTGCAGTGGAATTTAAATAATCGGTTTTTTCTGGCATTTCTCTCTTGGCCTAAACCGACGATCACCCAGGAACTTTGAGGTTGTTCTACGCTGTCCAGAGTCAGCCTCCATGCAGACCAGCTATCTAAACACGTTTTGAATTCTAGTTTGTGTAACCCATGAACTAAAAACGTTTATCCGACGGTGTTGCACACTACTAGAGTGTTGCAAACATAACCCACAACCTAAGAGCCTCACAACACTCTATAAACACTATGAGAAATGCAGAATTCGTCCACACTCCAATGGGTACCATTCTTGGTGTTTATATAGACTCCACTCCATTAATATTGAGTAGGATAACGGATTAGTGGGGTAGTGTAACGGTCTAATACCATTACTCCTAAATGTTACAATCTGAAGCAAATAGAGGGACATGCTCACATTGGGTGTCTATCCATATTCTTTCAGTTTCTAACATCATATCCTCATGAAAATGCAAGATGAACTTATTTTTTTGAAGTATGAATTTGTTTTGTTTGTGTAGTCCGGTTAGATAAAGATTACGTAATTGTGTGCACCCCTTTCAAATAGACCCGGTCTCTGTTAAAGGACAAACGAAAAACTACAAATGAGTGTCCATTTTCAAGGAAAAATTTTGCTAAATAGTATAATTTTAGGAAACTTTTGTTAAATAGCATTGGACCAAACTTATTTAGTTATATAGCATATTTTTGGAATTTGAGTATATTAAACTCGAGTTCCAAGCATTATATTTGATCAAATTGCCATAATGCCTAGAACTCGAATTTGACAAATTTGAGTTCCAAAAAACATGTCATATAACTAAATAAGTTTGACTGGATGCTTTTTTCCTAAATATTTTCAAAATTCATGTTGTTTGGCAAAAAAGGCCCATTTTCAAGTGAAATGGTGAGTTTCTATATGTGGGTCATGATTTAAAGTTGAGTAAATCTAGGGTTTAGATTGAGCCAACTCATTTAAAAACTTATTATTTTGGTTTAGTTTAACCATAGTTAAATTTTAAATACATTGGCACAATCTAGACCTTAAAATTTACTCTACTTTAAATCGTGACCCTTAAATAGATACTTCCATTTCAGTTTGAAATGGAAAGGATCCTTATCCCAAACTGCATTACTCCGAAATAGGCAATGTGATCTACTAAAAAAAACAAAGAAACAAACTAGTAATGTAATCTAAATGACGGTTAATGAAATAAAAGAGTAATTAGTTTGCCAACTCTCCGTTTTCAAATTACAAAACATGTTTTGTTTTCAATCAACCTCAACAAATTAAATCCATTGACGACACCCCCCTTGTTGATGCATGCACAATATCATGGGATAGGAGTTCCCAAGGCTAAATCAAATGCTTTAATTTATTTTACGTTGAATAGTACAAGGGATGGACTAAATTAGTAACCATCTTTTGACGGAAGTCGTAACCTGAATGGTGTCTACCACGAGAAATTATTAGGTCCACCAGGAGGACGGCTGACGTGGTTCACTCTGACCTTCTAACTAATAAAATGCTGTTATTTATGCAAATGTGACATCATCTGGTAATTTTTATTTTTTATTCATTGTGCTGATTAAGAAGCTCACATATACATTTGTATAGATGGCATCATCTCATTGGTCAAGGAAGACCACATTAGCAGTCCTCCAAGTGTAAATAATAATTTCTCGTCTATCACCTCCTTCATGCTTAATCAATGCCTTGATTTTATGCTTTTGGTTTAAGGCATAATTTTATCTAGTTTAGGTTAAAGGACCTCAGGACCCTTAAAACTAAGATTGGTGGTGACTCCATTTCTTATACTTGTTTCCAAACACCACCTAACACTTGCACATACACAGTCATCAGCATTGAACGAGTGGTGGGACGGAAAAACCTGATATTGAACAAATATCGTATTATTTTAATTTAACTAATAAAAATATTAATTTTCTCATATAATTAATTAAATGGTGATTCAAATGCAAATATCTCTATTTAATTTATGAGGATTGCCATCCATAATAGAACTTGAATAATTGTGGTCCATTGGTTACAGATCTCACAATTGTAAACTTTTTTCACTTTTCGGCCAATTAATCCACCATAGGCCGCTGATTTCTTTCTTAGCTGGTCGCACTAGCATACTTCGAATAAAAATTGTTGGCTCAATTTTTATGATGATTCTAAATTTTTGATACATTGGTTGACTAACCAAGCCAAGGGAGCCTATAAAGGTGGAAATGATTATACTAATTCAATGATACTCCAAAAAGTGAGAGATGCTACGTCTACAACATTTTTACAACAAATCTGGTTAGTTGTTATTGGTTCAAATTTGAAATTAACACTAAGATTACTTTTTTGCCCCAACAATAATAACCAGTAACAACTTGCCACTTAGAATTTGTTGTAAAAATGTTGTAGACATATCATTTCTCAAAATTTTAAGGCAAAATATCAACATGATCCTTTACCCTATTTTGAGTGTTCCACTTTAATTTGGTCATTTGCACTTGAAACGGTAGTTTAAATTAAAATACCTAAACTTTCAATTAATAAAAACAATCCCTTTTCATAAGTTTTTGCAAACGCTTAAAAGTTAAAACTACTATTTAAAAAAAAAATGCACTTTCTAAAATAGTTTATTCAAACCGGTTCCTTATACTCTACAAATAACAAATTGACATATCTTTTTTTTTTCTTTTTTTCTTTTTTCATTTTTTTTTCACTCCTTATAAAGTAACTAAAATTTAAAATGAAAAATAAAATTCTAACACATAACATAGTGACATACTATAATTGGTGGAATATAAAATGAAACAACTAGTGTGGGATAGAGGATTTCTATTCAATATGAATAGCTATCCCATCTATAAAATGTTGAAATTTCAAAGAAAAAAATTTTGTATTTTAAAATTATATACAAACTCGAGTTTATAAATTGAATAATAAATAACATCTAGTTAATACACAATTTGGAGTGCATGTGAAAAACAAATAAAATAAGTATCTAAATTTAGGATTTTTTGAAATATTAATCTAATAAAAAGTTACTAAATAACATGAAATTAACAAATAATTACATAATGTATGATATGACCCTAGATTTAATTCATGTTTACTATCAAAACATGTAAGATAGGGATGGCAATGGGGCGGGGCGGGGTCGAAGGATAGGATCTTCGTCCCCGCCCCGCATTATTTTGTCTTGCCTCATCCCCGCCCCGCATGACAGGGAAAACTTTCTCACCCCATCCCCCACCCCTTGGGGCCCCGCGAAGCCCCGCCCCACCCCGTAAAACTCTACTTTTTGTTAATTTTTCCTACAATTAGTACAAATTTTTTTAATGAAACCTATTTCATTAATAAAAATATACTTGAAATTATAACTAAATTTATCCCATCAAATCAAATCAATTTTTAGAAAAAATTGAATAGTATATCTAAGTGTTTAACAAGACAATCATAAAATAAAAAAAAAATAAAAAAAAAAAAAAAAAACCTCATAGTATAACACATAACAAAATAAAGGTAAAGAACCACATTAGGGAGAATAAAATAAGCTAATATTAATATGTTATTTAAATAGTAAAGTTTTAGGGTATGAAAATTTACAATTATAACCCTTAGCAATGCGGGCGGGGACGGGGAGGGGCGGGGCAGGGCGGGTCTAAAAAGTCTAAACCCATCCCTGCCCCGCCCCGTCCCGTGGTGCGGGGCTAAAATCTTGTCCCATCCCCGCCCCATCACCTTTGCGGGGCGGGGAAAACCTGTGCAGGGCGAAGCGGGGGAGGGGTGGGTTAAGCGGGGCGGAGCAAAATTGACATCCCTAATGTAAGATGGTCTTTTTTATTCACATAACTAAAATTATAAATGAGATCAACTAAGAAATGTTTTTTGGCAAATTAGGGGGAAAAAAAAAGAACTAAATAGCAATAGTTCGATATAGCACACACTAACTCTGAAAAAGTCTGCATGAAGTAAACTTAACACGTTCATCTAACTTAAAAAAATAAAAAAATAAAAAAAATAAAAAAATTTCATCTAACAGAAAAGGAAAGGAAAATAAAGTTGAGGTGGGTCTCTTCCCATGTTTGCCAAGTGCTAACTACAACACTCATAAGCTTCTTTGTGACAAGCCTACGTTACTAGTCTCAGCAATTTTTGTTAATGTCAAAGGGTATTAATTGCACATCGTAGATCAAGTTAAATAATTAAATTCGGCAATTAGTACCCTTTGACGTCAACAACCATTTAAAGCCCTCCATGAAAGCCCGATCTCGGCTGCTATCTTAATGGTATACCCAATTGCCTTTGAAAATCCTTTTAGCCAACTCACATTAAAATTCCAAATCAAACTTCCACAACTAGCTTTACTTGGGTTCCTCTGGACTAATGAGGTGGTCTAGTGATAAGAAATTTTTGTGATTCATTATACTTGTGAGTTTAGAAATTGTAGATTCAAGTAGTGACAAGTCTCATTAGTGTCAGACATTAGTGCTAGGGTAGTCCAATGTCATGATGTAATGCGGAGTTTAATTAGTATGAGGGTAGTAACCAAACCTGAGAGCCCATTTTTTGGATTGAGCCATTTCACTGTTAGCTGAGAGCAAGCCTTTTGGCTAGTTTTGAAAAAGGAAATGCCTAGAAGTTTGTGACTGTAAGGCGATAGAGTGTGGATCAAGGTTTCGAGGGGTAAGGAGCACGTAGGGAAAGGGGGATTAAGGCCTGTGTGTGAAATCATGATAATTCAAGATCCTAGAATTTATATTATGGTTGTTTATAATTTAACAACATAAAGAAAACATTTACATGTGGTATCAGAACTTGTGTTTTAGAATTATTATGTTTTTACATTAAAAGATTTATAAACAATTAGAGTTTTCATTATCATGATTGTGATTTTGGATTTGTGAAAGCAATTAACGTCTTCTATATGATCATGGTTCAAGTTTGGATAATATGAAATTTGTTTTTCCATTAGTTAATAACTTTGGGGCATTACAAATTTCTACGATATTTGGTTCTAGTCTATTTAATTGTTTATTTAAAAATTAACAACTTTAGTGTTTAATGTTAAAAACTCAAATCTTAAATTGAGAATATAATATCATCTGACATTCATGAATAGTTATGGTATGAACTCTTTTATACTTTGAGATTGTCAATTATTGTTTTTATTAATTTTTTTGCCTTTTGTTCACTCTTTTAAAGGCAATGAATGTTGAATTGTTGAATTTAGTTTATTTAATATTGTAATAAACTACTAATATTTTCAAGACTATAACTTACTGTTCTATCAAGTATTTCATTGATGTCTTTTATGAAAGAAGGGACTTATTTGTTTTGATGTAAATATGTATAGCACAAACGTTTATATTTGTATTGCTATAATATATCCCATTAATTTAATATTATGCAAAGCCATTAATTTTGATTTGGAACCTGTATTTTGATACGTATTGGTAGTCATCAAAGTGGCCCAATCGGAAAGACACATAGATAACAAGTCAAAATAATTGAAATTCAACACATATTCCCTAGTGTTAAAAATTAGTGACTTTGCAAATCACAGTTTTTAATCACAAGAATATTAGGTTGGCCCAAAGGTGCACCACTTTCAAGTGATTAATAAATTGGAATAGGATAGTTGATGGATATTCATGGTTGAGATTGAAACAGATACCTAAGGGTAACAGACCAACTTAATTATGAATATTTTATTAATTAGTCCTATTAGGTGAAAGGGAATCACCATAACTATTTAATAGTATACCATAAGAATAGCCCAGAGGTAATCACGGTAATACTATTTATCATTGTTTAAACATGTGTTTCATTTTGGTTTATTGTTCCTTAAACAATAACTCTTAGCACTAATGTAGTGAGCATATATTATTACTTTGTTTATAGTATCAGTCCCTATTTCACTACATTCGCATGCTTCATCTATTCCCATGCTAAATGAAACAAACTTCTTAGATTGGAAAGAACAAGTTCAGTTTCACCTCGGTGTACTGGATCTTGATATAGCACTTGGATCTGAGAAACCGTCTGCTCTTATTGATACAAAGCATGGGAAAAATCAAATAGACTAAGTATTATGTTTATGCAAATGACCATAGCAAACAATATCAAGACAACACTTCCTAAAACTGGCAATGCAAAAGAATGCCTTTCAAATGTGGAAGACCGTTTCAAAATAGCTAACAAATCCCTTGCAAGGACATTAATGGCTAAACTTACCACCATGAAATTTGATGGTAAGCGTGGGATACAGGAGCATGCCATTGAAATGACTAATTTGGCTGCTCAATTAGAGACTCTAGGGATGAATGTAAATAAGTTTTTTCTCATTCAATTTATATTGAATTCCTTACCTCCTCAGTATGGGCAATTTCAAATTAATTACAATGCTATGAAAGATAAGTGGAATGTAAATCAATTGGCCATTATGCTTAATCAAGAAGAGGCAAGACTCAAGCAACTTGAGCAACATTCAATTCATCTTATAAATCAAGAAGCTAAAAGAAAATGGGGGAAGCCTAAAAAAGGCTTAAAGCATGGATCACGCAAAGCAAGTGATCCTAATCCAATTGGTCAGCCTCAATAGAAGGAAAATGGCGATTATAAATGTCACTTTTGTAAAAAGTTGGGACATTTTAAGAAAGATTGCCCAAAACATAGGCAATGGTTCAAAAGAAAAGGAAAATCTTTGATTAAAAGTTATATTTATGTACGTTTTGAATCAAACCTAACTAAAGTTCCTTCTAATACTTGGTGGCTTGATTCTGGGGCTACTACTCATATTTCAAATATGATGCAAAGATTTCTTTCAATCTAGACCATAAATCCAAATGAGAATTTTGTATTGATGGGAAATCGGGTGAAAGAACCAATTGAAGTTATTAGTACTTATCGTTTATTTCTAGATACCAATAAACACATAGATTTATTCCAAACATTTTATGTTCCTTCTCTTTCTAGAAATTTAGTCTCTTTGCCTAAACTTGATCTTGATGATATTTCATAGGCGTAAATGCACTTTTCGTCTCTACATTTTGGGGTCATTTCTATTTTGGTCCCTACATTTTCATTTTATCACTTTTAGTCCATACCGTTAGCCAACTAACGAGAAAAGCTGAGGTGACAGATGGAACACCCTATTAGTTGACGTGGCACTGTTGTGGCACTGATGTGGTGATTAAAATATTATTAAAAAAATATTATTGGCATTTTTATATGCCACGTCAGCATTTTAATTTTTTATAAAAAGCCACATTAGAAAATTTAAACCAAAAAAAAAAAAAAACTTAAATTTTTTTTTTTTTTTTTTTTTTTTTACTTTCAATTATTTTTTCATAAGAAGATGTTCTTCGTGTTCTTCCTAAATCCATGAAATAAACCAATCTCCAGCAAACCCCAAATCCAAATCCAGCAACCAAATCTACTCCATCAAATCCAGAAAAATAAGAAATAAATCCAAGAAACCAAACCAAACCATAACTAAATCGAAGAAATAAACCCATAAGCCCAAATCTGAATAAACTTAGTCACACAAGTCTCAAACAAACCTAGATACCCACTCATGCAAGTTTCAAACAAACCCAGATATCCACTCGTGGGCAATGGATTCTCTTCTTGATCCACGACCACCACCGGCAATGTTCCCATTTTCCATCCAAACACCATCCTCCACCGAAACCTCCAACAAATCAAACCCATAAACCCAGAAAAATCATCAAACCCACAAAAAAAACAAACCCAGAAATTTAAAACAAACCAACACCCACATGGAAAAACAAACCCAGGTCAGAGAGATCGTGACTAACACCAACCGATTTGTGAATGCCCCGATCTAATGACAGAGCACCGCGTGTGGTGACGCTGATCTCGAGGCGACAACATCGACTTGGTATCAAAGCATCCAATCCTTTCAAACCCACTCCAAATTTGTCCAAGCATAAACAGCCACCACCAGATTTGCTCACCCAAACCAGAAGAAGAAAAAAAAAAAAAAAAGTCATCGTGTTTTCCACCACCAAAAACCCATCCACCACACCACTGAAAAAAAAACCACCTTCTGTTGCCATGGAAACACCTCACCTACCAGCAGCCGAGAACCCCACCAGCCAAACACTCAACCCAAAAATATCTTCCGTTAACCCATGACACCATCAAGCCCACAACGCACTCAATGACGCTGCAACACCACTGTACCATTGGATCTGAAGCTGACGCTGTCACTTTTGCCTAGCGCTGCCGCTGCAATCCCCGCCGTTAGTTTCGCTCCTCGCTTCCTCTTTTATTTTTTTGAGTTCTTTGAATTGTTTTAGGGTTGTAAACGTGCTACCTTTTTCATCAATATGTTTGTCACAGGTTTTTGAGATTATTCAAAAAATCAAGAGCCAAAGCAATATTGGGATATAAAAAATTTATTTTCTTTAATTTTTTTTTTGTTTAAATTTTCTGACGTGGCTTTTTATAAAAAATTAAAATGCTGTCGTGGCATATAAAAATACCAAATAATGTTTTTTAATAATATTTTAATTGCCACATTAGCGCCACAATAGTGCCACGTCAGCTAATAGGGTGTTCCGTTTGCCACCTCAGCTTTTCCCATTAGTTGGCTGACGGTAAGGACTTAAATGTCATGCGTTAATTAGTTTAGGAACTAAAAGTAGTAAAATGAAAATGTAAGGACCAAAATAGAAATGACCTCAAAATATAGGGACTAAAATTGCATTTACGCCTATTTCATAAAATTTGGTAATAAAAGTTTTACTTTATTTAAGAATACCTCTTTTGTTGGTTTTGGTATTCTTTCTGATGGTTTGTACTAATTTAACCTTCATGATGAATTTGTTGAAACCCTTCTCACCTTGCATCATAGTATTGGCACTAAACGTGGCCTAATTAATGAAAATTCCTTAAATTTATGGCATAAAAGGCTGGGACACATTTCCAGAGAAAAGTTAGAGAGACTAGTAAAAGATTGGATTCTCCCAAACCTAGATTTTATTGATCTCGATGTGTGTGTGGATTGTATTAAGGGCAAACAAACCAAACACACTAAGAAAGGTGCCACAAGAAGTATAGAGCTTCTTGAAATTATCCATACAGACATTTGTGGGCCTTTTGATGCTCCATCTTTCGGTAAAGAAAAATATTGTATCACCTTTATACATGATTTTTCATGTTGCACTTATATTTATTTATTGCATGAAAAATCTCAAGCAGTGGATGCCCTTGTGGAGTACATTACTAAGGTAGAAAGGCAATTAGAAAGAAAAGTGAAAATCATTAGATCAAATAAAGGTGGTGAATATTATGGAAAGTATTATGAATCAGGGTAATGCCTAGGCCTATTTGCTAAACTCCTTGAAAAGCATGGCATTTGTGCACAATACACTATGCCAAGAACACCATAACAAAATGGTGTAGTTGAAAGACGCAATCATACTTTAATGAATATGGTTAGGAGTATGTTAAGTAATTCCACATTACCCTTATCATTGTGGATGTATGCTCTTAAGACCGCTGTATACTTATTAAATTGGGTTCCTAGTATGGCAGTTCCAAAAACCCGTTTTGAATTGTGGCCATGAAGGAAACCGAGTTTAAGACACCTGCATGTTTGGGGTTGTTCAGCGGAGGCTAGAATTTATAATCCACATGAAAAGAAATTAAACTCAAGAAAAATCAGTGGTTATATTTCTGATTGTTCTTGAGTCTAATTTCTTTCAAGTGGATTATAAATTCTAGCCTCCACTAAACAACCCCAAACATGCAAGTGTCTTAAACCCGATTTCCTTCCTGTCCACAGTTCAAAAAGGGCTTTTAGAACTGCCTTACTGGGAACCCAATTTAATAAGTATACAGCGGTCTTAAGAGCATACATCCACAATGATAAGGGTAATATGGAATTACTTAACATACTCCTAACCATATCCATTAGAGTACGATTGCGTCTTTCAGCTACACTATTTAATTGTGGTGTTCCTGGCATAGTGTATTGTGCACAAATGCCATGCTTTAAGGAGTTTAGCAAATGGGCCTGGGCATTGCCCTGATTCATCATACTTTCCATAATATTCACCACCTCTATCTGATCTAATGATTTTCACTTTTCTTTCTAATTGCCTTTCTACCTTAGTAATGCACACCGCAAGGGATTCCACTACTTGAGATTTTTCATGCAATAAATAAATATAAGTGTAACGTGAAAAATAATCTACAAAGGTGATAAAATATTTTTCTTTACCGAAAGATGGAGCATCAAAAGGCCCACAAATGTCTGTATGGATAATTTCAAGAAGCTCTATACTTCTTATGGCACTTTTCTTAATGTGTTCTGTTTGTTTGCCCTTAATACAATCCACACACATACATCAAGATTAGTAAAATCTATGTTTGGGAGAATCCCATCTTTTACTAGTCTCTCTAACCTTTCTTTGGAAATGTATCCCAACCTTTTATGCCACAAATTTGAGGAATTTTCATTAATTAGGCTACATTTAGTACCGATACTACGATGCAAGGTGAGAAGGGTTTTAGCAAATTCATCATGAAGGTTAAGTTTGTACAAACCATCAAAAAGAATACCGAAACCAACAAAAGAGGTATTCTTAAATAAAGTAAAACTTTTATTCCCAAATTTTATGAAATATCCATCAAGATCAAGTTTAGGAAAAGAGACTAAATTTCTAGAAAGAGAAGGAACATAAAATGTTTGAAACAAATCTATGTGTTTATTAGTATCTAGAAATAAATGATAAGTCTCAATTGCTTCAATTGGTGCTTTGACCCAATTTGCCATCAATACGAAATTTTCATTTGGATTTATGGTCTGGATTGAAAGAAATCCCTGCATCGTATTTGAAATATGAGTAGTAGCTCCAGAATCAAGCCACCAAGTAATAGAAGGAATTTTAGTTAGGTTTGATTTGAAACATACAGAAATATAACCTTTAATTAAAGATTTACCTTTTCTTTCGAACCATTGCCTACGTTTTGGGCAATCCTTCTTAAAATGTTTCGACTTTTTATAGAAGTGACATTAATAATCACCATTTTCCTTCTCTTGAGGCTGACCGGTTGGATTAGGATCACTTGCTTTGCGTGATCCATGCTTTAAGCCTTTTTTAGGCTTCCTCCATTTTCTTTCAACTTCTTGATTTATGAGATGAATTGAATGTTACTCAAGTTGCTTGAGTCTTGCATCTTCTTGATTAAGCATAATGGCCAATTGATTTACATTCCACTTATCTTTCATAGTGTTGTAATCAATTTGAAATGGCCTATACTGTGGAGGCAAGGAATTCAATATAAATTTAACGAGAAAAAGCTCATCCACATTCATCCATAGAGTCTTTAACTGAGCAGCAAAATTTGTCATTTCAATGGCATGCTCCTGTGTCCCACGCTTACCATCAAATTTTATGGTAGTAAGTTTAGTCATTAATGTCCCTGCAAGGGACTTGTCAGCTGTTTTGGAACGATCTTCCACATTTGAAAGGAATTCTTTTGCACTATTAGTTTTAGGAAGTGTTGTCTTGATATTGTTTGCAATGGTCATTCGCATAAACATGATACTTAGTCTATTAGATTTTCTCATGCTTTACAGAAAGCCTTTTCTTCTGCACTGCTTGTATCAGTAAGAGCAGACGGTTTCTCAAATCCAAGTGCTATATCAAGATCCAATACACCGAGGTGAAACTGAACTTGTTCTTTCCAAGCTGAGAAGTTTGTTCCAATTAGCATGCGAATGTAGTGAAACAAGGACTGATACTGTAAACAAAGTAATAATATATGCTCACTACATTAGTGCTAAGAGTTATCGATTAACGAACAATAGACCAAAATGAAACACATGTTTAAACAATGATAAATAGTATTATCGTGATCACCTTTGGGCTATTCTTATGGTAAACTATTAAACAGTTATGATGATTCCCTTTCACATAATAGGACTAATTAATAAAATATTCATAATTAAGTTGTTCTGTTACCTTTGGGTATCTGTTCCAATCTCAACCATGAATATCCATCAACTATCCTATTCCAAATTATTGATCACTTGAAAGTGGTGCACCTTTGGGCCAACCTATGATTAAAAAATTGTGATTTGCAAAGTCACTAATTTTTAACACTGGGAATATGTGTTAAATTTCAATTATTTTGACTTGTTATCTATGAGTCTTTTCGATTGGGCCACTTTAGTGACTACCAAAACGTATCAAAATACAAACTCCAAATCAAAATTAATGACCTTGCGTAAACATTAAATTAATGGAATACATTAAAGTAATACAGATATAAAAGTTTGTGCCATACATGTTTACATTGAAAAATATAAGTCCCTTCTTTCATAAAAGACATCAATGAAATACCTGATAGAACTGTAAGTTATAACCTTGATAATATTAGTAGTTTATTACAATATTAAATAAACTAAATTCAGCAATTAAACATTCATTGTATTTAAAAGAGTGAATAGAAAAATTAATAAAGAACAATAATTGACAATCTCAAAGTATAAAAGAGTTTATACCATAAATATTCATGAATGTCAGATGATATTATATTCTCAATTTAGGATTTGAGTTTTTAACATTAAGCATTAAAGTTGTTAATCTTTAAATAAACAATTAAATAGACTAGAACCAAATATCGTAGAAATTTGAAATGCTCCAAAGTTATTAACTAATGGAAAAACAAATTTCAAATTATCCAAACTTGAACCATGATCATATAGAAGACGTTAATTGCTTTCACAAATCCAAAATCACAATCATGATAATGGAAACTATAATTGCTTATAAATCTTTTAATGGAAAAACATGATAATTCTAAAACACAAGCACATGTAAAAATGTTTTCTTCATGTTGTTAGATTATAAACAACCATAATATAAATTCTAGGATCTTGAATTATCATGATTTCACAACTATACAAATTAATTGTAAATCTTACCTTGATCTATTGCTGAAATTTTCTTAAGATCAAGTCTTAGTATAAAAGCCACTTAATTCTTATAGAATTGGTTTCTCTCTCTTGACCCTCTTTTCTCTTTTACTATTCAGTGTATGTGATGGGGTAGCTGAATGTCTCTTTTATAGGTAGAGAGATGACCAAATTCCTTGTATCTATAACCTCCACTTGCCCATTAAAGTTGGAGTTACTTAGAAAATTTACTTCTCCATTAACCAATAGTTTAAGGACATGTAACATCTTATTAAACCATAACATATATGAAGTTATCAAATGGATACCTTATCAAATGAAACAATTTATTCTTACAGTCCAAAGATAGAATTGAGTTCTTGGGATGGTGAAAATCTTCCAAATTCAATCAAATCCATGGTAACTCTAACCAGTAACCCAACCCAACTTGTAGGGATTCAAATCAGGTGAGGCCATTTTGCCAAGCCTAATAATAAATAGGGTTTATTCCACTACTTGAGTCTATTATTCAATAAATGATATCAATTTACATAATTGGGAATAATATTCTAATTTAATCAAAATTAATTCTAAAATACCAAAATAAATTAAACTAATAAATCGAAACAAAGTCCCAAAATACAAAGTAATTGAAACTAAAAAATTTAATATATATTATAATTTATAAACTACTAATAACATGGTTGGAAATTTTACACCCCACACCACTCAAACTTCAAAACGATTTTTGAATACAACCTAACTCATCAATTCACAAAACCAATCTAGGGTAGGATGTGCATAGGTCGGGTTAGACATGTGGAGGGTAATATTTTTAACCAACTCGTCAATGGTGGGTTGGGAAAATTTAGTCCGCCGCCGACACACCAAACTATAAATTCGACGGGTCTGTTGAAATTCTTAATGGTTTCAACTCAGTAGGTTGGACGAGTTGACAAATTCAATTGACTAGATTAAATTATTTTAATTAAATTGGATAATTTTTTACTCTCTCAAACAAAACAAAAAAAAGAGGAAAGAAAAATTTTCAATTTTTATTAAAAATAATTACAAATATTACGTAATTTTTATTGGAATGACTAAAATTTTAATACATTAAAATGAAAAACATTTCAAAATCTGAAATTAGTCGTGTACAAAAGTAAGAATAATAACAAAATCTTAAAGAGAGTGACTAGAGTTTATTAGGAAAGAGAAATGTGAAAATGAAGAAAAATATATAAAGAAAGAGAAAGAGATGAGAGAAATAAAGTGGATGTGTATGCGAGAGAAAGACATGAGAGAGAAGTGGGTGGGTTGGGTTGTGGTGGGTTAGAAATAACTTAACCCGTTATTCAATCCGATATGCTAAATTATCTATTTAACTCGCCCAATTTGACCCACTTAATGGACATACATATAGGGGTGTTCATGGTGTGGTGCGGTGCAGTTTGAAGCTATTTTTAACACTGCACTTTGTTGTGCGGTTTAGCTAAAATCATAACAACACCGCATCTTATTTTTGTAGTTATGTGTGTGGTACAGTGCGGTTTAGAGTTTAGTCAAAACCATAACTGCACCGTACCTCATTTTTTCGGTCACATGTGTAGTATGGTGTATAAGATGCGGTTTGAAGTACATTTTTCAAATTTTGGGCTTTTCCTACCCAGTCCAAAACTTATTTTTCCCTTTGTTTCGGGCCAAATTTTAAACTATTGAGCTAGTTTTTCTTTATTTTGGGTTGACTTTCTTAGTCAACACTTGCTAGGTTATCAAACTTTTTTTTTTTTTTTTGAAAACTAGGTTTATTAAACTATTAATAAATATTTAAATTAAAAATAAATAAATATAGTAATATATAGAGAGAGGCAGTGTGGTGCGGTTTGTGCAATTTTCTTTTTTTAAAACTGCAAACTGCACCGCAGTGCAGTGTATTGTTACTTGCGATGCGGTGCAGTTATGTCATTTTGCGGGCGGTTTTGGTGCGGCTTTTGCGGTTTGTGCAGTTTGATGAACACCACTACATACATATGTTGGACAAGGTTGGTTCGGATCAAGTGGATTGATGGGTTAGTCATTATTATTATTATTATTATTTCTGCATAGCCCTATTCTAGGGAATTACCATTTTTTATTATGAGATTGAAGACATGGCCGACGGTATAGCAAAGTCGAAGTTATGATGGACTAAAAAAGGCATATCACGAGAGACATGTTTTTACTCCTAGCCACCAAAAGGCCCAGACAACGTTGGCATCTGGGCTAGGTGACTTTAGAGTCCAAATCTTCTGTCCCACTTTTCCTGCTCTACTGTATACTCCACCAATAAATATTTGCCACGTGTTCACCTAATTAATTAAATATTACTATTAATTAATAACTGTAGTATTAATAAGTCAATAATGATAGTATTTAATTAATTAGGTGAACACATGGCAAATATTTATTAGTGGAATATAGAGTGGAGCAGAAAAAGTGGGACAAAAGATTTGGACTCATGACTTTATCCCAACCCAAGCAACAAAATGAATTTTTTTTTTTTAAGGGTAAATTATGATTTTCGTTGTTCAAATATATTAGTTTGGTTACCTACATTTTGGTATCGGTATGGTGTCAAAATAGCCTATATAGTTAAATAATTGATAAAAAATTAATATTAACATTATTAGCAAACGTATTAGTTTTGTTTTCAATTTTTTTTGATACTGTCTCTAAATAGTTTTTGCTGCGGTGAGTAAAATACGCTAACATCATTAACAGATATTAAAATATTGTTTTCTCTGGGTTGCCACATAATCTGCCATACGTCGTTCATTAAAAAAGACACATGACATGGATGAATTGAGGGTGGCTCTATCAGTGCCAAGTGCCAACCATTGAGAAAAGTTAAACTTGTTTTTTTATGTGTTCGAGAACCAACTTTCAGATTTTTTTTTCTTTTTAAAATGATATTATTTAATTTGTAACACTATAAATTTTAAAAAGTTGAGTTTAAAATATAAAATTTTAATATCTCTATATATTAAAAGAATTTAAAAAATTAGTTATGACTTCTAAAAAATATAAAAATAGTCATAATCTAATTAGGTTAGTTTTCAATTTTTTGATATTGTGTCTAATTAGTTTTTGTTGCGGTGAGTAAAATACGCTGACATCATTAACATACATTAAAATATTGTTTTCTCTGGGTTGCCACATAATCTGCCATACGTCGTTCATTAAAAAAGACACATGACATGGATGAATTGAGGGTGGCTCCATCGGTGCCAAGTGCCAACCATTGAGAAAAGTTAAACTTGTTTTTTTATGTGTTCGAGAACCAACTTTCATATTTTTTTTTCTTTTTAAAATGATATTATTTAATTTGTAACACTTTAAATTTTAAAAAGTTGAGTTTAAAATATAAAATTTTATTATCTCTATATATTAAGAGAATTTAAAAAAAATTAGTTATGACTTCAAAAAAATATAAAAATACTCATAATCTAATTAGGTAATTTTTATTTTTTAAAAATAAAAAATAGGGTTAAATTGTAATTCAAAAAAATTCAAAAAAAAAAAAAAAAACTACGAGAGAAGCTTTTTGAGAGATGTTACATCCACAACATTTTTACAATATTTTCACAACAAATCACAGGTGATTAGTTGTTATTGGTTCAAATTTGAACCAAACAATAAGTTACTTTTTTGCCCCAACAATAACAACCAGAAACAACTTGCCACTTAGGATTTGTTGTAAAAATATTGTGATGCCACATAATCTGCCATATGTCGTTCATTAAAAAAGACACATGACACGGATGAATTGAGGGTGGCTCTATTGGTGCCAAGTGCCAACCATTGAGAAAAGTTAAACTTGTTTTTTTATGTGTTCGAGAACCAACTTTCATTTTTTTTTTCTTTTTAAAATGATATTATTTAATTTGTAACACATTAAATTTTAAAAAGTTGAGTTTAAAATATAAAATTTTATTATCTCTATATATTAAGAGAATTTAAAAAATTAGTTATGACTTCAAAAAATATATATAAAAATGCTCATAATCTAATTAGGTAATTTTTATTTTTTAAAAATAAAAAATAAGGTTAAATTGTAATTCAACAAAATTCAAAAAAAAAAAAAAAAAAACTACAAGAGAAACTTTTTGAGAGGCGCTACGTTCACAACATTTTTACAATATTTTCACAACAAATCATAAGTGATTAGTTGTTATTGGTTCAAATTTGAATCTAACAATAAGTTACTATTTTGCCCCAACAATAACAACCAGTAACAACTTGCCACTTAAGATTTGTTGTAAAAATATTGTGATGCCACATAATCTGCCATACGTCGTTCATTAAAAAAGACACATGATATGGATGAATTGAGGGTGGCTCTATCGATGCCAAGTGCCAACCATTGAGAAAAGTTAAACTTGTCTTTTTATGTGTTCGAGAACCAACTTTCAGATTTTTTTTTTCTTTTTAAAATGATATTATTTAATTTGTAACACTTTAAATTTTAAAAAGTTGAGTTTAAAATATAAAATTTTAATATCTCTATATTTAAAGAGAATTTAAAAAATTAGTTATGACTTCTAAAAAATATAAAATTAGCCATAATCTAATTAGGTTAGTTTTCAATTTTTTGATATTGTGTCTAATTAGTTTTTGTTGCGGTGAGTGAAATACGCTGACATCATTAACATACATTAAAATATTGTTTTCTCTGGGTTGACATAATCTACCATACGTCGTTCATTAAAAAAGACACATGACATGGATGAATTGAGGGTGGCTCTATTGGTGCCAAGTGCCAACCATTGAGAAAAGTTAAACTTGTTTTTTTATGTGTTCAAGAACCAACTTTCAGTTTTTTTTTTTTTTAAATGATATTATTTAATTTGTAATACTTTAAATTTTAAAAAGTTAAGTTGAAAATATAAAATCTTATTATCTCTATATATTAAGAGAATTTAAAAAATTAATTATGACTTAAAAAAAATATAAAAATACTCATAATCTAATTATGTAATTTTTATTTTTAAAAAATAAAAAATAAGGTTAAATTGTAATTCAACGAAATTCAAAATTAAGAAAAAAAACTACAACAAAAACTTTTTGAGAGATGCTACGTCCACAACATTTTTACAATATTTTCACAACAAATCACAGGTGATTAGTTGTTATTGGTTCAAATTTGAACCTAACAATAAGTTACTATTTTGCCCCAACAATAACAACCATTAACAACTTGCCACTTAAGATTTGTTGTAAAAATATTATGATGCCACATAATCTGCCACACGTTGTTTATTAAAAAAGACACATGACATGGATGAATTGAGGGTGGCTCCATCGGTGCCAAGTGCCAACCATTGAGAAAAGTTAAACTTGTTTTTTTATGTGTTTGAGAACCAACTTTTAGATTTTTTTTTTCTTTTTAAAATGATATTATTTAATTTGTAACACTTTAAATTTTAAAAAGTTGAGTTTAAAATATAAAATTTTATTATCTCTATATATTAAGAGAATTTAAAAAATTAGTTATGACTTCAAAAAAAATATAAAAATACTCATAATTTAATTAGGTAATTTTTATTTTTAAAAAATAAAAAATAAGGTTAAATTGTAATTCAACAAAATTAAAAAAAAAAAAAAAAAAAAAAAAAAAAAACTACAAGTGAAACTTTTTGAGAGATGTTATGTTTACAACATTTTCACAACAAATTACAGGTGATTAGTTATTATTGGTTCAAATTTGAACCTAACAATAAGTTACTTTTTTGCTCCAACAATAACAACCAGTAACAACCTGTCACTTAAGATTTGTTGTAAAAATGTTGTGATGCCACATAATCTGCCACACGTCGTTCATTAAAAAAGACACATGTCATGGATGAATTGAGGGTGGCTTTATCGGTGCCAAGTGCCTACCATTGAGAAAAGTTAAACTTGTTTTTTTTATGTGTTCGAGAACCAACTTTTAGATTTTTTTTTCTTTTTAAAATGATATTATTTAATTTGTAACACTTTAAATTTTAAAAAGTTGAGTTTAAAATACAAAATTTTATTATCTCTATATATTAAGAGAATTTAAAAAATTAGTTATGACTTCAAAAAAAATATAAAAATACTCATAATCTAATTAGGTAATTTTTATTTTTAAAAAATAAAAAATAAGGTTAAATTGTAATTCAACAAAATAAAAAATAAATAAATAAATAAAACTACAAGAGAAACTTTTTGAGAGATGCTATGTACACAACATTTTTACAACAAATCACAGGTGATTAGTTGTTATTGGTTCAAATTTGAACCTAAGAATAAGTTACTTTTTTGCCCTAACAATAACAACCAATAACAACCTGCCATTTAGGATTTGTTGTAAAAATGTTATGAAAATGTTGTGGACGTATCATTTCTTAAACTTTTTTCCTAAAAATTAACACACTCTTTATTAAACTAGCTTTATCACATGTGCTTTGCGCGTGTGATGATGTTTTTTTTTTTTTTTTTAGTATCATATTTTTTCATTAATTCTTATTTAAGTTTACATGTTTTCTTATTAATATTACGCATTTAGAATTTATAAGTGGATTGTCATTTAGTTTTATCTCTACTTAAATATAAGGGTATAGGGGCATTTTTGAACTAAAAAATTGAAGATCTTAAATAAGAGAAACCCCTTAAATAATAGTATAGATATATCTCATGCACGTTTAATATATTTTTTTCCTAAAAACTATCACATACTAAACCCAATAATTTACTCCATTTTAAATCTTAAATTTTAGTTTCTTAAAAATTTCTTACCGTGTAACCTCACTAATTATAGATTTCAAATCAAAATATTATATTAAACTAAAAAAAATGCCTCATCATAAGTAACGAGGATAGTCATTATTATTATTATTATTTTGTCTTGGTTGTGCTAATTACTTATTAGTCAACAACAAATATAAAAATTACCATGCTTTTTTCTACTGCCGAAAAGCAACAATACTTTATTAATAAAAAATAAATAAATTTTAACGGGTTCTGAACAGTACTGTTAATAAAAGTTTTTTTTGAAGTGATATGTCCATAATATTTTTACAACAAATATTAAGTGACAGGTTGTTATTAGTTGTAATTATCGGGGTAAAAAAGTAATCTTAGTGTTTAGTTCAAATTTTAACTTATAACAACTAGGATTCACATCCAGTGCAATTGCTAGGGTATTGCACGGTGTGCAATTCACCTATTTCCTTCACAATTTTTTTTACTTTTTTTACTTTTTAACTTTAACTTTTTTACTTTGTTTTTAATATATTTTATTCAATGGTTGAGATTGAAAGTTGCTTTTCCAACTTTCAATCCCAACCATTCATTTGGTATTGCATCAGGTGCAATACCCTAGGTATTGCACCTGATGTGAATCCATACCACCTGTGATTTGTTGTAAAAATATTATAGAAATATTGTAAAATTATTATAAACGTACCATTTTTTTTTTTTTTTTTTTGGGGGTTGAAAAAAACTAGCATACCAGATCATGGTTTTGCCTCCCGGATTTGGAGGGTATAATTGGAAGCTAAATATTAGAACCAACCCTCTGTCCTCTAAACACTATATATACCCTCACAGAGCATACCCATATCTCCGCAACAGTCAACAAATTCAAACATCAAAGTCAAGAAACAGTGAGTGAACAAAAGTCAAAAACATGTCTTCATCAAGCACTGCTGGTCAAGTCATACGTTGCAAAGGTACACAATACAATATACCACTTTTTTTTTTTTTTCTTTTTCATTCTTCTGACATTCTTTGTTGTGTTTTTTTCTTTTTCATTTTTCTGCTTTGTTGCTTTTTGTCCGTCCGCAAAGATAAATAATTTTTGGAAGTGGGATAATATATTATTTGTGTACCAATAATGTTAATTAATACTACAAAGAAATGTTTTGCTCCCATACTCTTGCGTGTTTTACACAGGACAGGATAGTAAGGAAAAAGTCTTGCCATTAGGAACGGGGCTAATCAACAAAATTTACTGTATTTGACCATTTTTCATTTTGTTCTTCTTTAGGATGATACATTTGTGGTTTGAATATCAAAATTTCTATAAATTTAGGCATGACGTTTGGACTTCCTTATGAAGTCCAAACAAGCCAGGTTTTTCCAATCCTTCCCTAAGTTAACAATCTTATGTTTTAGCTGCATCAAAGCTACTTCCTACTTTTGTTTTGTGTATATATATATTATATATTCGAAAATTAGTAAGTATTGGATGGATGTGCATTGCAGCTGCTGTGGCATGGGAAGCTGGAAAGGCACTAGTGATGGAAGAAGTGGAAGTGGCACCGCCACAGGCCATGGAGGTTCGTCTCAAGATCCTCTTCACCTCCCTCTGCCGCTCTGATGTTTACTTCTGGGAAGCCAAGGTAATCACATTTTGATCATATATATATATATATATGATTTATGCGTGTGTATAGTATAGAAATGCATTATTTTAGTGATTACTTATTTTATGTGCTAGATATTCTTAAACCGATTGATTTTTGAATATGCAGGGACAGACCCCATTGTTTCCTCGCATATTTGGTCATGAAGCTGGCGGGTATGGGCATTTCAATAAAAGAAAAAAGAATTACTGTAGAACATATTAGCTACAATCAGTTAGTTTTAATTGTGTTTGAATTCCATTCATATACAATCGAATACATTTATCTGACTATGTAGTTGTGTTCTGGTGATTTTGGTACTTAGGATTGTTGAGAGCATTGGTGAGGGTGTGACAGACCTCAAACCTGGTGACCATGTGCTTCCTGTCTTCACCGGGGAGTGCAAAGAGTGTCGGCACTGCAAGTCAGAGGAGAGCAACATGTGTGACCTCTTGAGGATAAACACTGACCGAGGTGTGATGCTCAATGATGGCAAGTCGAGATTTTCTATCAATGGACAACCCATTTACCATTTTCTTGGGACTTCCACCTTTAGTGAATACACTGTGGTTCATGTTGGTTCTGTTGCCAAAATTAATCCTGCTGCTCCTCTGGACAAAGTTTGTGTTCTCAGCTGTGGAATCTCAACAGGTCGGTTTAAAACCGATCGAATTTATTTGCATGATAGTTATTTGTTCATTTCTCTTATTGTTGAGAATTGAGTTCTGTAGGCCTTGGTGCTACCTTGAATGTTGCAAAACCCAAAAAGGGATCAACGGTAGCTGTTTTTGGACTGGGGGCTGTTGGACTAGCTGTGAGTCTCTCCTATCTTCTAATGCAGATGACTTATTTGATATAGCTCTCTTTTGAAAATACTACTTCAGCATTACTGTTTCAAGTGAAGATAAATATGTATACATATGATTTTATGGTCTTATGTGATTAGGCTGCTGAAGGGGCTAGAATTTCTGGTGCTTCAAGGATTATCGGTATTGATCTGAATGCAAAGAGATTTGACGAAGGTATTGTGATACTTGGTGCTATCAAAATCTGATGATCTAGTATGGAATGCTTGAGTTGTTGGGTTTTCATTTATTAGTCTTTTTTTTTCATTTTCCTTGTTCTTGTCAACAGCCAAGAAATTTGGTGTCACCGAGTTTGTGAATCCAAAAGACCATGACAAGCCTGTTCAAGAGGTTGGCTTACTTTAAAATGCTAGAAAATTTTTTCCATGGTGAAGGAGCAATCAACTTTCACTGCTTTTCTAACTTTCTTTGACTTCTTTAGGTGCTTGCTGAAATGACCAACGGTGGAGTTGATCGAAGTATTGAGTGCTCTGGAAGTATCAATGCCATTATTTCTGCATTTGAATGTGTTCATGATGTAATTTCCCATGAGCTCCTGTTCAAGTAATTCATAGATTTTATCTCGAATCCATTCTTCTAAAATCTGTCATATGGTATGTTTCTTTGCAGGGATGGGGTGTTGCTGTCCTTGTTGGTTTCCCAAGTAAAGATGATGCATTTAAAACCCACCCAATGAATATCTTGAACGGGAGGACTATCAAAGGTACCTTCTTTGGCAACTACAAACCACGGTCTGACTTGCCTTCGGTGGTTGAAAAGTACATGAATAAGGTGAGCTGAATTACTTATTGAAAAACAGGATGTATGGATTAGATCACTACACAATCCGCATATAGGATTACTTCTTTTACTTAGAATGCTAGTTTCTGTACACGTGACTGACAGCAATTTTAATCAAGAAAATGGCCTAATGACCACTAGAAGACTCTACTGGCCTCCATGGTATACCTTAATTAAGTACTCATTTTAATGCTTTAATCCTGCCTCAAGATCCGACAAGAGTTGAGGAATAAACAAAAGTTACATGTATAAATCCAAAAGTCCAGAGAAATTATGCTTAAACTCCAAAAGGGAATAAGGCTATCTTTTTTTCCCTTTAATTCTTCCTTCTTGTCTAATGGTTCTTGCTTTCAAGGTCTTCTCTTTCATTAGTTATCAAGAATTACGTTTACTTGGCTTGTATTTACTGTTTAGAAATCCAAGTCATTTATTCCTCTTCACCCTTTGGTTTTTTTCTTTAGTTTTGTCAGTCTAATTGTTCTATAATGTGGCAGGAGCTTGAGCTAGAGAAATTCATCACCCATGAAGTCTCTTTCTTGGAAATCAACAAGGCCTTTGAGTACATGCTTAGAGGTGATGGCCTTCGATGCATTATCCGCATGGATGCATAGAGCAGGATTGAAATGATGAGTATTTCTGGGTTTAATTGAAGAAAATAAACTTTTTCTCACAAATGAAATAAGCTTCTGGTAGGATAGTTTGGAGTGAAGTCTTGTGTCTCTCTTTAGAGTGCTGTAAAAGAATTGAATTGTCTATTTTCCAGATCGTTTAAATCAAAATACTTGGTGAGTTTATATTGAACTTTTAGACACTTTTTATTCATCAAATAAAATGATACACTTGGTGCAAACATAGGTTAATTTATAGTTACAAAATATATGAAATTATTGATTTTTAAGATTCCTGGCTGGCTGAAGATTATATATATCCCAAAGCAGTGCAGTGCCTATGGTGGATACTCACCAAAACAATTGTCCACTAAAAAAAAATTCTTATCGCCCTCTCACACTCGGTATTCTCATCAATCTTTCAAGCAACCTCAAATTCTCAGTTTTAGATGAATGAGAGAGATTTTGTTAAAAGAAAAAAAAAGTGCAGAAATTCTACAGCTCCAGCATCCCAAAAGAACTGCACAAAAAAAGAAGGCCTAGTGCAAATACTACACAAAGAAGCCAAGGTTACTAACAAGCCAAAAAAAAAAAAAAAAAAAAAAGACTAAGCCAAACAACAGCCAGACTGCAAAAATGAAACTAGAAACTAGAAGCAGCATTCCTGCTTCCATCTTCTATTAAACACAGAGAAGCTAGCACTCCAATTGCAACAAATCACCCTGCTGATCATAGAATTCTTCACTTTCATGCTGAACCTAACTCTAGATTTAATGTTGCTCCTGAAAAATGTGCCGAGTGTTTCTCGGTAACCAGATGTGGTACACTGCAGCAGCTAACACAAGCCTGCTGACAGAGCACTTTAAAGCTTTTATTCTTCAAGCGCTGTTACTCCATTGAAGTACCTCACCCCGGTCATAACCAGAGTCCTCCATCAAACTCTAGACTTTGACTTGATGAAAAATCCTTCTAGATATGGAGCAATCAAAGAAAATGTAGTCCCTGATCTCATGCTTCCTTCTGCAGAAAACACTCAAAGCATCCCCTTGATAACCCCATTGAATCAACCTATCCCTTGTAGACAGTCTATTTCCCTAGGCAAGCCAACAAATAAAGTTGTGTTTTGGAATGTTTCCAAGTCAATCTCCACCAGTCCACCTTAGGTAATTTCATTCTAATAGCCTCCCAAGTAGATTTACAAGAGAACACACCAGAATTTGAAGAAAATCACACCACCGTAGCTTACTTACTTCAATCCACTTGGAAGCACTTGTATTGAACACCAATTAGATCCTTGGATCTAGGACAGCACCAACCATTATGAGAGAATTCAAGTTGCCCTTGCATTTGAAGTACTTGCTGAATCATATATTACCCCATAAACTTAGAATACAAAACACCATCTAGGTGCCAATTATCTAACCCCAAAAAATACTATAGTCATGCCCAACCTTATGCTTTATGAACAGCCTTATATCACTTTCCTTTGCTTTGAAATCTTCCTCCAACCCCAAGACCAATTTTCAGGAGCTTTAAGAAGCTTTTATCCTTCAATAGATTTTCATTAACCCAAGCCACCCAAAATCATCCGGGAAGGGCAAAAAGATTTCAAATAAGCTACATTATGACAAATTTATTCCAATCCTCAAGTTTTTTAACCTCAAGCCCCCCTTCTTTCTTTGGAACGCACACCAAACACCAAGCAACTTTGCACCTGCAGCTGCCTTGTCCTTTTCCTTCCTAAGAAACTGTTAAACTTACTCTACAAGCTCTTAATAACTCTCTTAGGGAGAATACAAAACCTGAGGCCAATACACTTGAACTCTGAACAGAATAGATTGAATAAGTCGGAGTCTCCCAATAATAGAGAGATGCTTGGTAGTCCATGAGTTTATATGAGTTGGGATTTTCTCAATCAAAGGCTGATGATTTTTATAAGATAGCTGGCTACCTTCTTTGAACTTGAAAAGATCTTAAATCTGTTATTTTGTTTGTTGATCCACCCTTCGGGCCCCAAAGTAGAAAACTTTACTCTTAGCAGCATTTGCTGTCATGCCAGATAGAAATTGAAACTCAGGACCTTGTTTTGAACAACCTTAGCTTTTCTCCAGAATTCTCAACTCACTGCAACAGATTCCCAAAAACTTTCCTATGCCAATCCTTAAGTCTCAACTTCACAACCTCCAATCTCTTATAGAGCTTCCTCAGTCTATGTACTCAATGCGACAACTAGATTGTGCCTCAAAAGAAATGCAAAAAATTGGTATTTGGCCTTTGTCAATAGGTTAATTCTTGAAATTTGTATGGCGACCCTCTCAAAATTACTGTAGTATAGAACATGGTTTCCCAAACGCAAATGTATATTTATTAGTATCCAATTTTGGCCCACAGGATGAAAAGATCCTGTGTGACCTTATTTATGGAAGAAAGTAGGTTCTTCATAATGATTCACACACTTTTATTTACATTCATTCAGTTATAGTAGCCTATGGTTATGTCATGTAACACATTCTTTGAGAAGGAAACAAAATCCTTAGGAGAAATTAAATAACAAGACCTAGAGTCTATAGCATATTTCATTTTAGGTCCCGGGTTTATAGTTTTGTCAATTAAAGCCCCAAATTTATGAAATCTATTCAATTTGATCTATCAGTCTATCTTTACTATTCTAAACAGAAAGAGAGCATAGAAAACAAAAAAAATCATTGATAAAACTCTGCCTTTCACCTAAGGTTTGTTCATAAATCAATTTGGAATCCATTGAACATAAATTGTAGAGAGAGAAATATTCCCTTAGAATGAGAAAGCGAAAATGAATCTTCTATGCCAGAAATCGGAGCTGGTAATCTATGTGAAATACAAAGTTATATCAACAGTATCGTGTTTTTATTTGATCTGTTACTGCCTAGAATAATGAAAATAAATAATAGAGTTGGACAAAGGCTTCAGATTGAAATGGTTTCATAAGTATGGGACTTAAGTTGACAAAATTAAAAATCCTCTTTACCTCTCTTTGTCACTCTGATAATTACTTATGGGGATAAACAAGCCAAGGTAACCACAATTTGATTATGTAATCGTTCTATATAGGTAGCAGCTACATTTTGGGTTTCACAAAGTGATCAGTTCTATTTATATATCATATAGCAAAACCTGTTTGAATGATAAATTTGTGGGGACAAACACCATTGTTCCCTAGCACATTTGGTCATGAAGAAGGAGGGTTTGAAATAATTTTTTTTTCTTATTGCTTTAAAAAATTTCTCTATTTCTTATTTATAAATTTTAATATTGTGTTTTTTGTGTGTGTGTGTGGGGGGGGGGGGGGGGGGGGTTGTTTATTAGGATTGTTTAGAGAGTTGGTGAGAGTGTGACTGATGCAGTTCATTTTTAAAGCTAGTCATTTTCCTTTTCACCATTTTTCCTCCATCAGTGACAGATCTCAAACCTGGTGATCATGTTTGCTTTGTTATTAGGATTGTATTCGTCATGTTTGCTTTGTTACATAATGGTAATCCTCATAGATGGAACGATAAGTAAGAGCAGTTATCTCAATGAAACTTAAAGTTCTTTGACAAGAACAATTAGCCAAATAGGAATTAAATAAGTCAATTTTTTGGTTCTTTATATTGGACAATATCTTAGCCACCACCCCTTTTCTCTCCAGGCCCTATATCTATAAAAAAAAAAAAATTTTTAAATTTGTCTACCAATATTTGGATTGCTCTCTGTTGTTTCAGTTTCTAATTTTTGTCAACAGCAAAGAAATTTGGAGTTGCAGAGTTTGTAAACTCAAAAGATCGTGTCGAGCCTGTCCAAGAGGTTTGTTTCTTTAAGTTCTATAAAAGATTATCTTTTGGTGATGTGAACTTGCATATATAAACCTTCAATTGTGTATTAATTTTGCTTTATTCTCTTTAGGTTATTGCTGAAATGACTGGCAGAGGAGTTGATTGAAATGTGGAGTGTACAAGAATTATCAATACATTTTCTGAATTTGAATTCATGGTGTAACTTTCTATGAATTTCTAGTTTTCAAATATTATATTAAGATGTTAAATTAAGTCCATTTAAAAAAAAAAAAAATGAAGTTCTTTGTGTGGGGGTGGGGTGGTGTTGTATATGTTCGCGTTCCAAACAAAGGTGATGCTTTCAAAACCCATCCAATGAGTTTCTTGAATGAAAGGACTCTCAAGGGTACCTTCTTTGGCAACTATAAACAACGTTCATACCTTCCCTTTGTTATGAAAAAAATACATGATAAGGTAATTAAGTTGAATCCTTGATAATTGTGATCTAGGATATGCATAAAGGGGTGACTCTTCAATTGACAGATAGCTTTCAGTCTAGGACTTAGTTATAGCCATATAGGCAAAGTGAATTTGGGTCTATACCCACATCACCTGTAGGAATCTTAACTCTTAATATAGAACACGTTATAGTGATTAGTGACCATTATATTGGCCTTCAAGTTGCATCTACTAGATTCCTAATTCTTCTATTATCGGGCTGCCATTTCAATAAAGGAAAATCATTGTTTCACACCTTCGGTATACACACTTTGTACAAATCATGTGTAAAATGTGGAAATTATTGAAAAATGTGGATACTTGGTTTCCACCTTTTACATGTGATGTGTATGGAGTATGTGTGCCAAGAGCATAAAACAATCATGGTCCTTAAATAAAATACTTCCAACTTTGCACCATCACCAAGAACAAAATAACAAAAACTTTTAATCCTAAAAGTTGAAAAGAAACATATTTTATCAGATCATGAATAATTTACTACTTTAAGTAATGTCGCTTTGATCTTAAAAGTGTTATATAATTTCGATTCAGAGCCATTTGTTTGATTTTGATCACTTATTATATAAATTGTCATCCTTCTTGTTGGAGTTTAGGATCTTTAGCTGGAGAAGTTCATAACCCACAGGTTCCCATTCTCGAAGATCAATAGGCCTCTTGAATAGATGCTTAAAGGAGCTAGCAAGTATCATCTGCATGGATGCATAGAATGAGATTCCACTTTCAATGTGAGCTTAAAAAAAAGGTGTGGTGAGTATGATTAGACTTTAACTGGTGAACAAAGTACTTTTTCTTTACAATGTGATTTCCTTGCATTCTAAGTGATAAAAAAATTAATGCCTCTTAGCCTGTTTTATAATTAGAATACTTTGGTGTTTTGTTATAATTTTTACTGATATTTGGATGGAGGGAGATTATAGGAGAGTAACGGAGAGGAGAATGGAAGATGACTAGAATGTACTAAATTTTAGTATATTACGGTTGCCTTTCCCTCTCCTCTCCTTCCATCTTCCTCTGTTTCAAACATTCTGTTAATGATTTCATTTCTTTTGTCCCTTTTCATGTTGCTGTGAATTATCCACATTGCAAAATCATATTAGTATTTGGCCCAAGTACAAATTTAGTTTGTACACTTCAGTAGAACCCGGACAATGTACGTTCCCAGAAAAAAAACATTGTGATGGACAACTTTGACTACACCCTAAAGGACTAGTTCATAGCTAATAACATGGTTGATCTCTATCCCTCATTTATGAATTCTTATATACTGGTTCGCCAAAAGCAAATTTTTACTAGTACATTATAAAAAGTTTAGAGCCGGCCTTTAACATGAGAAAGAATGAGATTATGTAATACTTCAGTTTACAATTTTGATGCTTTTGGCTCTGGGATGATTCTTGGGCATTCTCATATAGTGTACTATGCAGGAGAGTACAAGACTTCTGTAGTAAGAAATTCTAGCTAGTAGTGCTATGCCTGCTTGCAAAGAACAAGCAATACCAGACCCTCTTGTTCCTAGAATTACAGGTGGTACCTCAGCAAATATGCTGTGAATATGCTTCAGCTAGTTTTGTTTACCAATTGAATATGCACTTCTCTTTTTCCTTTTCATTCCAAATCCATTCCATTACAAAATCTCATAGAAGCATTAGGCAAGCAAATTTATAGCTTTATCGTCACTTACAGCTTTATACCTATTTAACCTCTCACATCTTCTCTTGAACCGTAGTGATATTAATTGCTGTGAAAGTAGAACATGCATCATTTTAATTTTTATCTAGTGCTTCCAAAGAACAAAGAAAATCAAGTTTGAAAATAATTTGTCAAATGAGATTTGAGTCGCTGTAGGTTCCTTTTTTTGTAAAATCTACTTACAAAATGTTTTCTTTTTATTTATTTTTATATGCTACCGTGGCTGTCCAGAGCTCTTTGACAGCCTGACTATTCCTCCTAGTGTGTGTAGTTCTGCGTTCTATGCACACTAGGTAAATAGAGGGAAGTTCCCTTGGGGCTCACCTCAAGATCTTGATTTGGAGTTTTGAACATAAAATGTTAAGAATCTCATGAGATCTTAGGAACCACTAAACTAGCCTTGAATACTTGTGAAATGTTTGTGCACATTGATATGTACTTATTCCCTTTTCTTACAACCCCACGTGACTACACCGCTTATTTTCTGTTATTTTTCCAGCACTAACTTTAATAGATCCAATAAATTAACCTCACATGCCCTTGTGAGACTAAAACGGACTTTTGAACCATTACAACCAAGAAATGGAACATGCTATATCAGCACAAAGCAATATTCTTTTTATACGGAATAGTTTATGTTTGGATTTCAATTGAAATTAATTATTTACAGAACAGTTTTGAACATCAGGATCAGTACTTGTCAACGACAGGTCACATTCTACCACATACTAATTCAAATGTTGCCCACTCCAATATTGGCTGCTAATGTTTCCGTATGAACAGATGATATAAACCTTTGATTTCACACTAGATATTATAAATGTAGAAACAAAAACGGTCCATACATCAATAGAAAATTGGCACAGTGATTTTATACGTTTAGAAAGTTTGACAGAATCTAATAATTGGTGGTTCAAGATACTATATGCATGCTGACCACATTGTCCAGCTATCATGGCTTCCTTCCTACAGTAAAACAATACATTTCAGAACTCAAAGGACATTGGATTGAGGATCTACAGTTCTCCACTCCATTGCTGGCTGTAACCCGTGAACTAGTTTTGGCTGCTGGCTAAGTGCCAAACAAGGCCTATTACATGCAACCTGCCAAACGCGGCTTCCAATCAATAAAGTAAATACAATGTAAAACAACTCATTTTCACAATTAAATTAGTGACCTTGACAACATAAGTCAAAAGACCTAGATTTAAAATAAATAGGAGATATTGGAAAAGAAACGGACTATTATCACAAAGTCTTTGCTTCCTTGACATTCCCATCTTAATAAATTCATTCTATCTCTCTTTCACTCCCTCTCTCCATAAGAAACTTGAATCAAAGTTCATCATTCTCCCAAATGGGTTCTATAATTTTCTTGCTCTTTCTTCTCTCCCTTGCATTTCCTCATTACATTTTTCACCAACCATTTACTTTTGTGACTGCAGATGATAATCTTATCCAAAAGACTTGCAAAAGCACCAAATACTATGACCTTTGTCTATCATGTCTCAAATCTAATCCCAACAGCCCTAATGCTGACACTAAGGGATTGGCAGTCATCATGGTTGGGATTGGAATGGCTAATGCCACAGCCACTTCCTCATACTTGTCCTCCTCCTCTCAGTTGCTTGGCACAACTAACGACACAAACATGAAGAAAGTCCTCAAGGAGTGTGCTGACAAATATACCTATGCTGGTGATGCACTCCAAGCTTCTGTTCAGGATTTGGTTGCCGAGTCCTATGACTATGCTTACATGCACATAACTGCAGCTGCAGATTATCCAAATGCTTGCCACAATGCCTTCAAAAGGTATAAGGGATTGGCTTATCCATTGGAGCTTGCACGTAGAGAGGATGGTTTGAAGCATATATGTTATGTAGTTTTGGGAATTATTGATCTTCTTGGGTGGTGATTGCCTTAACTATATACTGCTTTCTCTTTCCCTTGTAATCTGTGTTATGTACTTTTTTTCTTCCCCTTGTATATGTCAATAGTTTCCACTTTACAATCTGCATGATGCCTAACTGTTTAGGCTTTTGGAAATAAAGCCCATAAATTAATCTAAAGTTTATTGAGAGGGGATCTCTCTAGAAAAATTCCCACTTGGGATGGATCTAGTGCTATCATAAAGTAGATAAGGATTACCATTATAGTAATCGCCCACTACTTAAAGTGTTTTCGTCCTTTTTATTTTATAAATGACGACCTAGATAACGGGTGTACTAGTGAGAAGATTGCCAAAAGTGATTTCCTTTGTATATGATTTATATCCCAGACAAATTAAGGTCAAGAAAAATGAAGTAAAAGATTCAAGTTGCTTGCTTCCTTTTACAACCAAAATTTATTAAGGCTTTTTTTTTCTTGGAAGAGTAGACAATAGACTCGCATCAGAGTACAGGCTTTAGGTGATTCGATTCTTAAAATTCCTAAAACCAAACCAATCTGAACACAGTTGCATTCCCAGTGAAGTAGTCATTATATTCTGTTGTGCAGATAGCATCTCATAACTTATATCAATAACAGTAAATAAGCAGAAATTTAATAGCAAGCACACACAAAGAACACAAGAATTTACGTGGTTCGGCAAACTGCCTACTTCCATGGCGGCAACGAAGAAATTTCACTATAAAAATAGAGAAATACAATAGTGCATAAGAATACTCTCAAGAAATCCAAATCCCAATACATCCTAACTCTCTCTCACCCACAAGACAAGAAAACATTATTCTTCTTCTTATGCGGCTGCTGCAAGGTTTTTTTTTTTTTTTTTTGGAATTGTCAATTATAATTGCCGCACACTAGCACTTATATATTGCTATGCTTATGTCGGCAATATAGGATTCCTTGTATCAATTGTATTCGGTCAACTGTGACCGACTTAGACTTATAGTTTTCTATTACAAGTTGTATTTGGTTTACTTGTAATTGGAATTTTTTTTCTAAATAACAATAAATATTAAAAAATTTAGTTAGTTGTCATGTTAGGAAAGAATGTGGAAAACTAGCATCTCGAGTGTTTAAAACTCGAGTTCCAAGATAAAAATCGAGTTTTTAAGTCTCGATTTGTAAGCGGATGGATGTGAAGTGAAAACAAATCCACGTGGAAATTGAGTTTTAAAGACTCGAGATTCATAAATTGCAGGAAAACGCCGCTATAGGGCTTTAAAACGTCACTATAGGGCTTAAAAACGCCACCATACAGCTCCCTGAACCTGGTATTGATCACTCATGAAAATATTTTGCAGAAAAATGCCGCTATAGGGCTTTAAAACGTCACTATAGGACTTAAAAACGCCACTATAGGGGCGATCGCACTAAATTTTTTTTTGCATGGAACTCGAGTTTCTAAAACTCGAGATCTATGTGGCATTTTCAGTCCAAGTCACCAGCAAAACACTCGCAAAGCGAGCCTTTGAGACTCGAGTTTTAATATGGATCTCGAGTTTCTAAAACTCGAGATGCTATTTTTCTTAAATCTTTCATACGTTGCTTAACTTACCACATACTTGCCCCACACACAGCTACTCTGCCCATTCCCCCCTTGTAATTGACTTGGGTTTGTGCCAATTCAAGCCACACACACGGGCCCACTTCAACATATTCGATGTTGTAGTAGCAAACTCAAACTCAAACTCACCCGATAAAAAATGGAAATGCTTTTGTTTTGTAGCATTGGAGTGGTGGCCGAACAGTTAGGATCTTTGCCTGAATTTTATGGGATAGGTTATGAATTTGACCTTCAGACAGAGACATTGCCTGATTCCGCATAAAGATCCCTTCCTTCCACATGAAATCATTAGCGTTCTGGCGCAAGGCATGTAGGGACTCCCTGCTGTCCCCGAATTTTAAGAAGGTTTAATAATTTTGTCTAAGCTTTCCTCCAAACTACTAGGTGGCAGTGTGGCACTCCCTAATATAGAACACATTTTTAAAAAAAAAATGAAAAATAGAACACATATTATTAGTTTGGCAATCCAACAGTTAGATTTTCAAAATATATAATCATGTTAATTTTTTTTAGTGAGAGGTTCAAATGATTTCTCTCTAAAACTAGTTTGGCCTTAAGTCATATTATATGTGATTTCTCGTTACTTTTTCGGTAAGCTTCATATATCAATTTCAGTTTTTGTCGTCTCTCTCCTATCTCATATCTCCTCCCTCATTTCCTCTTCCACCTCTCTAAAGACAAAACTAAAAATCCTACGCCTTAGCATTGTCAATCTCCTTCCACTGATCATTCAACCAATTGAAATTTTTAGACTTGCGTATCCATATCATTTTAAGCATAATCTTAATCTCTTTATTATTAAGGAAATGCCAAGAAAGCACAAAAATAAATAAATAAATAAATCTCTGTTTTGTTGATGGTTGTTTGTCGGTATTGTGAAGCCCATTAAAAAAAAGTCCTAGCCTTTATGCCTCGAGCTTTACACTACACATTATTTAAAAACCCTTAGGGCTTGATCGATGGAGACATTGGAGAGTGACATATGGGATGGAGCAAAGTTGATATACTTCCACTACATGAACATATTATTGTCCTTAATTGATATCAAACTCATATATCACTACTCTTCCTCATCCTTTTAAACCTATAGAACACCATAAGAAGCAAGAGTGCAAAAGTTCACAAAGTTTATAAGATCTTAATGTTGCTACAAAGTTAGGAAACACACTCGGTTTTAAAGCCATCTGACAGGGGAGCTTTTAAGTTGGCATCCAAAGCTTTGAATGTGAAGTGTGGGTAGAGGACACCCCTGTTGGCTTGCAAAATGCGCTCTAAATATTATGTGAAGAAAGAAGAAAAATGAAAAGAAATATTATGTGTTAGCATCATATTCAAACCATTGGTTTTTGCTACAAACTTAAATATTAAAAAAAAAAAAAAAATAGAAAAAGAGGGCTGATTTCTACATATTTTTTAAAATCACTTCAGACAGTTATGCAAAATAACTTTCCAAGAATATTGCTATATTTTAAATATTTTTATATTAATTTTTTTTCCTCAATCTATTTTGAGCAAGCAAATTACATGTTTAAACTTTATGTACTAATTTTAATCTCTTGAATTGATTATTTTTATTTTTTATTTTAATAATATGAAAAATCATCAAGGGCAACTAAATAAATTAATCTAGTGTGTGATATATGAATTCTATTTTACTTTAATATTACATTTGTATGACAATTTATTGTTATATAATTCTTTATTTATTTTTGTTAATGTTGATTATACTTTTCTATTAATTTTTTTTCTAAATCTTTTAATCCCCCCTCCCCTAACTAAAGTCATGGCTTCACTAGTTGTTTGAATGACTGACATGAATCGCTACAAATAATATCATTGTTACTAGGCTATTAGTTTCATCAATTTAATTGCCTTTTTTGCCAAATAGAACAATTTTAGGAAAAATTTAGAAGAAAAGCACCTAGCCATACTTATTGAGTTATGCAACACTTTTTTGGAACTTGAGTTTGTCAGACTCGAGTTCCAAGTGAGAGTTTACCAAACTCAAGTTTTCAAGAATTATGGCAATTTGATCAAATATAATGCTTAGAACTCGAATTTGATAAACTCGAGTTTCACTTAGAATTTGAGTTTTACAAACTCAAGTCCTAAAAAGTGTTATTTTAAATTACTCTAAACTTTTGCTAGAAGAACTTTATTTTAAGTAAAATTTTAAATTATTTGAAAATTTAGTTGTAGGGACCTGGTTCGAGCACTATACATTGCGAATGAGTGGACTCAAGCCCAGCTGGCCCAATACAATGAATTTGTAGAGAGCGGGTCAAAGAACTAGGCCCTAGTGAGGGTTGTACAATTAAACATGGTAATACATGGATCGATAGACAAGAATACAGACTGAAAGTATGAAATTAGGCTCCTCGGCCACTTTCTTTAATAGTCTCTTTCTTTTCTCTCTCTTGGTATTGGGTTACAAAGATTATACAAATACTGAGACACCTTTCCTTTCCTCCAACTGCCGTCCCTTTTTCTGGAGGACTTGTTACATTTTATACCCCCTTCTGGTTAATCTTGGCCCTCTATTTGTCGCTTATGCAGGTCATCATGCCAGTACTTGTCCCATCAGCCACCTTCTCATCCTTTCTGTGGGTGGTAGCAGCTGAGGCGGCACTGTTCAGGGGTTACTTCTCCATTTAATGCGGCCAGAACGTTAGTTGTGGGCATTTAATGTGGCCAGAACGTTAGTTGTGGGCATTTAATGTGGAGGTGACAGTTCCTCCTGGGATCGCTCCTCCACCATGCTCATATGACTAACCCGCTATACCTGCCTTTGTCTTGGATAGCTGTGGAAGTTTACCTCCGAATACACTTTGTTCTTCCTTGCAATGATCAGTGCAGGCCGAGGACATGGCTGTCCTCGGCGGTATTACTGGCGAATGGACTCGTCCTCAGACACATCTCTCTCCTCGGCATGGGCCTTAGGCTTAGCGTAGAGTGGGCCGGGGTTGCCAAATTCTATAGCCCCACAATAGCCCTTCAAAATCTTGCTGTCAGGCTCCTCGGACTTGGAGGAGGATTTTGACGTCCTCAGGCCTCTGCCGCAGCTTGTTGAGTCTTGTCCTCCATGAGTATCAGTGCCATTTCGCCTGTTCAAGGCACGTTTTTTACGTCTTGGTATGCGGAGCGCACTCGCATTAAATTCGGGCGGCCTTGTGCTCTCCACGTTCAATGGTGTGATGATAATCTAACGGTGGTGATATTCTTGACTATTTGGGCGGGAAAACTTTGCACGGTTGTTATTTTTTATTGGGGGTATAAATACTTATTTGAATTGATCCGCCCATTTACTTTCGCATTCAAGAGATATTGTACACATACTTTGAATCTGGTCACGTCTTCAACTGAACTTGTGACTTCTTTCAGCACAAAAAGCCTGCCCGAAGAGCTTTTCCTCATTTCTGTAAATCTTCTTCTCTCTCTCCAATTGCGTTCTCCCCTTTTTTAGACTACTTTCTTCGTGTCTTTTAGTTGTCTCTGGGAATGGGTAGGCTTAAGAAGTTTGTTGAATCTGAAGAGGCGATGGAGAAATTCATTGCTGATTATAGGATACCCAGCACCGTAGGTCTAAGGTACTGTGAAGAGGGGGAGTGGAGGTTTAGGAGAGAAGAGGGAGAGGTGGTGATTCCCATAATCGCCTTCTTAGAGGGTGGTATGCGGATTCCCATGGGTCAAGTGATGACGAGTTACCTTAGACATTTTCGTCTCGCCCCCACCCAATGTGGCGTCAATATGTTTAGGATTCTGGGTTGTGTAGATGTCTTAAATGAGAATATGAGGCTAAGGCTAACCCATCATAATGTAAATTGGTGCTATAACCTTCAGCGTCTGAATGACAAGTTCTACTACATGAAGACGAGGGAGGATAGAGTACGGCCTATTCAATGCCTCCCCTCGTCCAGCAAGGGGCTGGATAAGGACTTTCTCATCGTGTCCAGGGAGTGGCACGATGGCCTTCATTGTCCAACAGTGGAGGGCACATCAGGTGAGGCACTCGGAGTAGGAGAGGGTGTTACTTTTTGGATTTTCGTTGCCTGCTTTGTTTGGTTGCTAATAGTAGTATGTTTTCGCTTCTTGCAGATCCACATGCTTTCGAGCGTCATTTTGGCTTGGTCAACAAGGAGGAATTGGAGAAGGTGCTGAGGGTGGAGATTTTTGTGAACAAGGCCGACAACTAAGTTAGGGCCGCTCATAGGATCCTGAGGTATGACCCTATTCAGAAGTCGTTCGCTGCGCCAAGGTGTGTGATTAGGGCCAAGGATCCTCAGCTTCGAAGAATTACCGTAGTTGAGGACGGTTTCTTGATCCCGAAGGGGTCTCCTACTCCAGAGGGTACTCCGTTGGCGGGTTCCTCTACATCCCGCCGAGCTGCAGAGGCTGAGGAGGGAGGTGAGCGAACAGAGGAAGGAGGTGCCGACTTGGGTCCTGCCGAGGACGACTTCGGTGTGTTCGAACAAGTTCGCCTGTCCGAGGATCCTTCTAGTGACTTGGGTGACCAGAGCCTGACCGAAGCAGACTTCTTGTCAGCAGGGGACTTTTCTCGGGCCGAGATGAGTTTCAAGAGGAAAACCCAATCCAACTTGTTTGATCTGCTTAAAGGCTAGTCAGGAAAGCATCAGCCTGAGCTTCCTCCTCCTCCACCTAAGTCTCAGCCTGCCCAGACCAGGTCAGCTTCCACCCAGCCGAGGCTTTCTCTTCCTCCATCTCGACCAAGTCCATCATCCAGGCCCGAGCCTTCTGATCCTAAGCAGAGGAAGGATAAGGGTAAAAGGCCGATGGGAGGGGAAAAGCCCCATTCCCCACAGGAGGAGAGCGATACTCAGCGACCTTCGAAGCAATTGAAGATAGGGGCCCAGGGTCAGGATAGGCAGGTCGCCGCCCGTCTCGAGGCTAATGCCTGGCTCTCAGCCCCAATGCTCCATAGGGGGGCTCTGATGGACAATGCCTCTCTCAGACATTTTCAAGTGGGCGAAGGCACACTTGTAGCGAATGTGCTGGAGAGATCCATGCTATTCCCTACAGATATGGCTGAGTTAGAGGCTTTGAAAAGTAAGGAGGTCTTCCTCAGCTTCAAGCGATACTTGGGAATGGTGAGACTCTTAGCACTTACGATTCTTCTGACTTTGATTTTCTTTCCTTTTTGTTTCCTTTTACTTGTGCATTTGTTTCAATTGGCAGGAGGCCTCCATCAAACAGGACAAAACCACTGATGCAGAGCGCGATAAATGCATAGCGGCCAGTTGGACCCTTAAGGCCACCAAGGCTAATCTCGCGAAAGCCCGAGAGGAGCTAAAGGAAGTAATCAGGGCTCGAGTCAACACTGAATTAGGCCTGGCTGGTGCCCAAAGGCAGGCCCAAAACCAAACGAGGCATCTGGTTGGGGTGGAGGAGCAGCTGAAGCTCGCAAATGAGCTGATCGTTGACTTGAAAAAGTGGGTGGCTAATGCCGAAGAGGCCAAGAATGTAGCTGAGTGGGTCAAAGAAGAGGCTCTCAGGGCTAAGGTTGAGGAGGATTTTGGCAGAGAGGAGGCCCAGGCGTCCAAGGAAGAAGCTGAGGAGGCGGCCTACGAAGCTGGGGTAGCCGAGACGGAGACCGCTCTCAGAGCCTAGGTTCTTAGGGTATGCAGGCTCTACTGTTCCCAGGTCTGGAGCGAGGCCCTCAAACAAGCTGGGGTTGAGGTCTCGTTCGTCCTGTGGAAGGAGGAGAGTGTGTATTATCCCTTTGCCATTCGCGAGGCCGTTCCTCCCAGTTCTAAGACCGCGGCGGCTACTGAGGAGACTAATGCTGCGCCTAGTGAAGGAGCCGAGGAGGCCGCGGTTATTACCGAGGCGGTTACTATAGCTTCTGACGATCCTGCCGTGGGAACGAGTCCTTTCGGGGTGATTGAAACATCCAAAGGTCCCAGTGAAGAAACACCCCAGGAGACAGCAAACCTCTCGGCCAATGTCCAGGCCTCTCTTGCCGAGGAGACAGCGCCCTTGCAGGTTGTTCCCCCAAGTCAGAGTTCAGAGGATCCTGAGGCCTCCACAAATCCGCCGCTCATAGAGGAGAAGAAGATCAAACTGAAGAAGTAGGCCCCTTGGCGCCCTTGTTTTATCTCTTTTCTATTTTTTGGAACAATGTAATGACACTTTTGCCTCGTTTCTTCTTTTTCTTTTTAGATGCTTCGACATGATTCTTGTTGTGTACTTTCTATAAACTTAATGCAGTGCGTGTTTTGTTTTCTCCTGCTTGTCGAATACTCATAGGATTTGTTGAAGTAGCTAATTTCCCCATAGGCTTGAGTCCAAGGACCATGCAAGACCTTGATTCTGTCCAGCGTTTATAGAATTTACTGAAGTAGTTAGTTTCCCCATAGGTTTGAGTCCGAGGACCATGCAAGACCTTGGTTCTGTCTAACACTTATCATTTTGAAGTAACTAGTTTCCCCATTAGTTTGGGTCCAAGGACCATGCAAGACCTTGGTTTTGTCTAGCGCTTATAGAGTTTACTGAAATAGTTAGTTTCCCCATAGGTTTAAGTCCGAGGACCATGCAAGACCTTGGTTCTGTCTAACGCTTATAGAATTTATCGAAGTAGTTAGTTTCCCCAAAAGTTTGAGTCCAAGGACCATGCAAGACCTTGGTTCTGTCTAACACTTATCATTTTAAAGTAACTAGTTTCCCCATAGGTTTGAATCCGAGGACCATGCAAGACCTTGGTTCTGTCTAGCACTTATAGAATTTATCGGAGCAGTTAGTTTCCCTATAGGTTTGAGTTCGAGGACCATGCAAGACCTTGGTTCTGTCTAACGCTTATAGAATTTATCGAAGTAGTTAGTTTCCCCAAAGGTTTGAGTCTGAGGACCATGCAAGACCTTAGTTCTGTCTAACACTTATCATTTTGAAGTAACTAGTTTCCCCATAGGTTTGAGTCCGATTACCATGCAAGACCTTGGTTCTGTCTAGCACTTATAGAATTTATTAGAGTAAGGAGCATGTAATCACGACAGGCTTAAAATATGAATTGACGAAGATGCTTTTATTAATAATAATACATTCGCAGGTTATTTACATTTCATGGACGAGGTATAAGTTTTTCATCTAAATTTTCTAAGTAGTATGCACCTATTCCCACCACTGAGGTGATTCGGTATGGTCCTTCCCAGTTGGGTCCTAGCTTCCTATAGGATAGGTTCTTGGCAGCGCCCACAACTTTCCTTAACACTAAGTCCCCTGATGCTAGTGGTCTTTGCTTCACATTGGCATCATATCCCTACTTGAGCTTTTGGTGGTAGTAGGCCAGCTGGATCATCACCTTCTCCCTTCGTTCATCGATCAGATCTAGGCTCTCCCCCAGCAGCTCATTATTACCGTCCGAGGAGAAAGAGCTCGTCCTCAGTGTTGGGAAGTTTGCTTCTAGAGGGATAACGACTTCAGCCCTATAAGTCATGGCAAAAGGTGTTTCACCCGTCGACCGCCGTGGTGTAGTCCGATAGGTCCATAGGACGTGCGGTAGCTCCTCTACCCATCTTCCCTTTGCGTCATCTAGCATTTTCTTGAGGCCATTGACTATGACCTTGTTGACAACCTCGACCTGCCCATTTCCTTGGGGATAAGCTGGAGTTGAATACCGGTTCGTGATCCCCAGCTCACAACAGTATCTTCTGAAGGCCTTGCTATCAAATTGAAGTCCGTTATCTGAAATGAAGGTATGGGGGACCCCGAATCGCGTGACAATGTTCCTCCAGATGAACTTCTTAGCATCCACATCTTTGATGCTGGCCAGGGGCTCATCTTCGACCCACTTGGTGAAATAATCTATGCCAACCAATAGATACCTTTTGTTCCCTGGTGCCTTGGGGAAAGGTCCTACGATGTCCAGGCCCCACTGGGCAAACGGCCATAGGCTGGACAAAGGATTTATAACGCCTCCCTACTAATGAATGTTTGGGGCAAACCTTTAGCATTGGTCACACTTCTTTACATACTCAAGAGCTTCCTTCTGCATCTTCGGCCACCAATATCCCTAGGTGAGGGCTTGATGCGACAGGGACCTTCCTCCTGTGTGACTCCCATAGATCCCTTCATGCAACTCTTAGAGTAGTAGTTCTGACGGCTCGGGGTGAATACACAGTAGGTAGGGTCCAGAGTAGGAGCGCCTATACAGTTTGTGGTCCTCCGACAACTAGAACCGAGGAGCGTTTCTCCGTATTTTGTCAGCCTCTGACTTCTCCTCAAGTAAGATATCATCTTTGAGAAATTTCACCATAGGGTCCATCCAGTTGGGGCTCACCCTAGCCTGGTGGACGTGGGTCGTGCCTTTTGTCACATCACTTGCCCTCTCCAGATGCTCAACAAGGATAACCCAAGGCAAGTCCCCTACCGAAGACGTGGCAAGTGTGGCCAATGAATCTGTATGGGTGTTTCCATTTTTGGGGACATGTGACAAGCCGAAGAGGTTGAAGTTTGACCGCAGGCGCTTTACTTGGCTTAAGTACTCTTACATCCTTGTGTCTTTGGCTTCTAGTTCTCCGTTTACCTGGCCCACTATCAACCTCGAATCTGAAAACATATCCACTACTTTTCTACCCATTTTTTGCACCATAATCATACCTTGCAACAAGACTTCATACTCGGCTTCGTTATTTGTGGCAGGGAAACCAAGTCTCAGGGACTTCTCCACAACGGACTTTTCTGGAGACACTAGGACTAGCCCCACTCCAAACCCCCTTTGATTCGCGGCTCCATCAACATACACTTTCTAGGTGGGGGCCTTGGAACAGAGATCGCCCCAACAGATTTTCTCTCCATGTCCCCCTTTTCGGCTACTGCTTCTTCCAATGGTTCAGCAAACTCAGCCACCAAGTCAGTCAGGACCTGACCCTTTATAGCGGTCCGAGGCATGTATTTAACGTCAAAAGCCCCTAGAATCGTGTTCCACTTGGCGATCCTCCCAATGTAATCAGCAGACCGAAGTACAGATCTCAAGGGCAGTTGAGTTAGGACGACTACCGTATGGGCCTGGAAATAGTGGGGAAACTTTCGTGTAGTATGGACTACAGCCAGTATGGCTTTCTCCAAGGGCAAGTACTTGATCTCGGCTTTGTGCAGCGAGTTGCTCACGTAATAGACTGGCTTTTGAATGCCACCGTCATCCCGTATCAGCACCAAGCTCACTGCATGAGGGGCCGCGGCGATGTAGGCATACAGGACTTCGTCGGCTTCAGGATTAGACATGATCGGCGGTCGGGATAGGTATTCCTTGAGTTGCTGAAAGGCCATGGCACAATCCTCGGACCACTCGAACCCGTTCCACTTATTAACCAGGAGGTAGAAATGCCTGCATCTATCAGCCGACCTAGAAATGAATCGGTTTAGGGCCGCGATCATTCCAGTGAGTTTTTGAATCTCTTTAGGGTTTTGTGGAGGCTTCAGGTTATTGATAGCTTTAATCTGATCATGATCGACCTCAATCCCCCTGTGGGTGATGATGTAGCCCAGAAACTTGCCTGACCCTACGCCGAACGAGCATTTGGAAGCATTCAGGCACAGCTTGTGTTTCCTTAGGATGTCAAAGATATAGCCGAGGTCTCTGAGGTGCTCAGACACCACTTTACTTTTTACCACCATATCGTCAACATAGATTTCAATGCTTTTGCCCAGCAGCGGCTCGAACATTCTCGTCATCATCCTCTGATAGGTGGACCCAGCGTTCTATAGGCCAAAAGGCATCACCTTGTAGTGATAATTCCCAACGAGTGTCACGAAGGCGGACTTCTCTTGATTGTCCAGGGCTAGTGGTATCTAATGATAACCCTGGAAGGCATCCAAGAAACTCATCCGAGGATGTCCCGCTGTGGCATCCATCAGCTGGTCTATTCGAGGCATAGGGAACGGGTCCTTTGGGCATGCCTTATTTAGGTCCGTGAAGTCTACACAAACCCTCCATTTTCCGCTTTTCTTCTTGACAACCACAGTATTGGCCAACCACTCAAGGTAAAAGATCTCCTTGATGGCCCCCACATGCTTAAGCTTTTTCACATCTTCTTTAATCGCCTCGGCATGCTCCTTTGAAGGTCGCCGAGGTGGTTGTTGCTTGGAAACGACGGATGGGTTGACATTAAGATGGTGACAAATAAAGGCCGAGTCGATCCCTGGGGCGTCGCAAGCGTCCCATGCGAACATGTCAATGTTTACTTTGAGAAACGCCATCAACTCCTCCTTCTCCTGAGGAGGCAGCCGAGCCCCTATCTGAAAGAACTTCTCTGGATCATCCCTAATGACTATCTTGTCAAGATCTTTACACTTTGCTTCTTTGGCAGCTACATTGGAAGGCGTCGCCGGGTCCTTTGATTGCTATAAGCCCTCTTCGGCGGTGTTAGAGGGTCCCGCATCAAGCCGATGCGATGTGGCAGCCACCATGCATTGCCTTGATGTGGATTGGCAACCACGGACTTCGAAGACATGATCCCCTGACGAGAATTTCACCTTCTGGTATAAAGAGGAGGTGACAACCCCCACGGTATGGAGTTAGGGCCTGCCGACAATGGTTGTGTATGGGGAATAGGTGTCCACCACTATGAAGTCTACCTCCACCACCTCTGGGCTGGTCTGGACAGGCAGCCTAATCATGCCCTTTGGGATAACTAACTTCCCATCGAAGCTCATCAAAGGGGAGGTATAGGGTGTCAAATCTTCTGGTCGCAGCCTCAACCCCTTATAGAGGTCGGGGTACATAATCTCAGCTCCGCTGCCACCATCCACCATCACCCTTCTCACGTCGTAGTCCCCGATTCTGAGGGTGATGACTAGTGCGTCATCGTGGGGCTGGGTGGTCCCTATCTTGTCTTCTTCTGAAAAGCACAAGGTTGGGTAGAAACTCTTCCTAGCCTTCTTCGACTTCGATTGGGACCCCTCGGCCCGCGTCTGGGCCATAAACAACACTCGCGAGGGGCGCGCACCTGTTCTTCCTGGCGCAGCTAAGATCACATTGATCGTTCTCGTTGGTGCCCTTAAGGCAGTGTCCCTCTGGGGCTCCTGATAGTTCTGGCCTTGGCGGCCACTGGAATAGTACAGGAGGTGCTTTAGCTTTCCTTCCTAGACCAGATGGTCCAGGTAGTCCCAGAGGTTCCTGCAGTCCTCCGTGATGTGTCCATGGTTCTGATGATACTGGCAATACAGGTTCTGATTGCGCTTCATGGGGTCTTCGGCTATTTTATTCGGCTCTTTAAAATATGGCTCATTCCTTATCTTTTCCAACACCCTGTGTACTGGCTTTTGGAATACGGCGTTGACTGCATGAGCATTGGCCGACCCAGATTGCCCCGCAAAATCTCTTATTGGGCGGTTGTTGTTGTATCCATCCGACCTGAAATCCCTCCTCTCTTGAGGAATAACCTTTCTTTTCCCTTGCTTTGCAGCTGATCCTCTTCTACCCGCTTATACTTATTGATCCGGTTCATCAGCTGGCGCACACTGGTGGCGGGCTTGCCGGTTAAAGACTTTCTCAAGCCATGCCCCGTCGGAAGGCCGTTTTTGAAGGTGCTGACAGTGACATCCGCATACTTGCCATCCAGCTCGTTGTATATCTCCAAAAATCGGTCCGAATGGGCTTTTAGAGTTTCCCCCTCATGCATGGTTAGTGCCAACAGCGCACTCAAAGGCCGAGGAGTTCTGCTGTTGGTGACGAATCGGGAGCCGAAGGCTTGGATCAGCTGCCTGTATGAGTTTATGGAATTCTTCTTGAGGCCATTGAACCACCTCATTGCTACTGGTCCTAGGCTAGAGGGGAAGACTCTACACATCAGTGCCTCCTTCTTGGAATGGACGGCCATCCGTTGGTTATATTGGCTCACATGCTCCATAGGGTCCGTTTTGCTGCTATAAATGGTGAAGGTTGGCTGCTGAAATTGCCGAGGAAGCATAGCCTCTTCAATATGGCAGGTGAAAGGTGACTTGGAGAGTTGGTCCAGTGCCCTACTCATGGCATCACTCCCCACACCTCTGGGGGATGGGCTTCTATGCTTGTGCCTCAAGTAGTGCTCCTCTTCGTGGGAGTAGGTTTCGCTTGGGGGGGTCCTTGACCTCCGCCTATAGTCATCATCGCCATCCTCGTCGAAGGGTGTGTTGGGACTAGGATGAGATCGCCTTCGTTGTGCATGGCGCAACTCTTTCTTCAAATCATCTATCTCCCACTGCATGGCCACCTTATCATCCTGTTTCTTGGACACGTGGCTTTTGACCTCTTCCAATTGCATGGTTTGGTCGTCATTTCGCCTTCGTAGCACGTGGCTCCCCCCGCGGGTGCGGCTTCCGCTAGTCTGTGTGGTGTGCGCGCTTCCCTCTCGAAACTTCCCGTTTTCTTCGTTTCTGCCACGTTCGGGGTTGGGGAAGGTACCCTGTGGTTGGGACCTCATTGGTTTGGACTGGTGGGATCCTGCTTGGTGAGGGCCTATTCCTACCATGCTTGATCGTTGTCCTAACTAACGCACAAGTTCTCCCTACAGACGGCGCCAATTGTAGGGACCTGGTTCGAGCACTATTCCTTGCGAATGAGTGGACTCAAGCCCAGCTGGCCCAATACAATGAATTTGTAGAGAGCGGGTCAAAGAACTAGGCCCTAGTGAGGGTTATACAATTAAGCATGGTAATACATGAATCGATAGACAAGAATACAGACTGAAAGTATGAAATTAGGCTCCTCGGCCACTTTCTTTAATAGTCTCTTTCTTCTCTCTCTCTTGGTATTGGGTTACAAAGATTATACAAATACTGAGACACCTCTCCTTTCCTCCAACTGCCGTCCCTTTTTCTGGAGGATTTGTTACATTTTATACCCCCTTTTGGTTAATCTCGGCCCTCCATTTGTCGCTTATGCAGGTCATCATGCTAGTGCTTATCCCATCAGCCACCTTCCCATCCTTTCTATGGGTGGTAGGAGCTAAGGCGGCAATGTTTAGGAGTCACTTCTCCATTTAATGCGGCCAGAACGTTAGTTGTGGGCATTTAATGTAGAGGTGACAGTTCCTCCTGGGATTGCTCATCCACCATGCTCATATGACCAACCCGCTGTACTTGCCTCTGTCTTGGATAGCTGTGGAAGTTTACCTCCGAAGACACTTTGTTCTTCCTTGCAATGATCAGTGTAGGCCGAGGACATGGTTGTCCTCGGCGGTATTACCGGCGAATGGACTCGTCCTCGGACACATCTCTCTCCTTGGCATGGGCCTTGGGCTTAGCGTAGAGTGGGCCAGGGTTGCCAAATTCTTTGGCCCCACATTAGTGATAAAAGTTTTAACTAGGGTAAACCATCGTAAAAATTGATAATTAGTAACCTGATATTTTGATAAAGGAATAATTTAAATAAAATTTAATAATTAATGAGAGAGTAGACACTTGCCGTAAAGAGAAAATAACCACGGCTTCTAGCTTACAAGACCCAATTTTTATTATTTAGTATATAATATGATTTTATCATTTATTTTGACAAATGAAAAAGTACAACCACAACTATATTCATTAAAAAAAAAAAACAATTTTACTAATATATTTTGTTGTATTACTAATATAGTCTGTTTACATCCTCCAACCAAATATACTCTTAATCATATGTGTGATTTGTTGTTGTGAATCTTAGCCAGAATTTGAACCAATTACATAATTGGTTAATTAATTAATTTGGCTTATTTCTCCATTTTTAATCAACAGGCTCTCAATCATATCTTCTTAAAAATAAATTATTATTTCACAATTTTGGGGTTTTGGGCAATAACTTAAGTTGCCTGGTCCTAGAATCTGCAGCCCCACTAGTGCGATTATTCTTTTTTGGAGAAGAACTGTAATAAATATTAGTACAAAACAAAAATATAACACAGGGTTTCAATTATGCTTGATACCTGTCTTGAAGCAAAGAAAAAGAACTTTTTTTTAAGAGATAGGATAGAGAATCTCTCTTTTTTTTTTTTTTTTTTTGAGAAACAAAAGATAAAGAATCTAAACATAGTGGTATTGCAAAAGAATTTATACTAAACTTGCCTTGTTAATAAAAACGCTTTCGGGGTTGTTACATCTTCACATTTCATTTGGAAGATGATACATCCTGTAACTCGTTTCTTCCTTTCATAAAACTATGTCATTTTGAAAAGAATCAAGATATTATTTTTAGGGGTAAAGTACGAATTAAAAAAAAATATATCTTTTTAATAATAAATACATTAAAAACTTAGCGTATATTTGACAACAAAATTTTTGTTTTATCGTTACGTTTTATTTTTATTTTTTAATAAGAGCTTTTTACTTATTTGACATGGATATAATATTACTCTTATTTTTTAATCTACATTTACAAAATAAGCAAATAAACTTCAGTAAAAGGTATATCCAAACACATTTTAAATTTATACAAAAAAATCCAACTGTAATTTTCAATATGCTTTAAATAAAACCCAATTAGTATTACCAAATAGATAAATTAAAAAAAAAAAAAAATCTACGATTTCAAGAAGATATAATTTGGTCCTAGAGTCATAGAGTTTGGGTTCCAAACACAAATTGCAACCACAATTAATCAATTAGAAATTAATATAAGAGAAAAAGAGAGATGGAATTGGAGTGTAGTGGTGGTGTAGTAGTGGGCTATGGAAGGAACGGGTCAAGAACTGAGAATCCTTACAGGAGTTGCTCTCCTTGCAATTGGTACCACCACTCGAGGATCTCAAGATCGGTGCTCCGTTGTGGGTTAGCTCTAGCAAGTAACAAGCCAATCCGAAAACTCTGTTACACACTTTGATTTTCAATTTCTTAGGATTTTTTCTGCCCCCTAAGGCTAACATTCAATTCTTGGGAGGGGCCAAATATAAATATTGAGAACCCAAACCTCAAACCATTAAATATCTATCTATATAATTTTAAATAAAATAGGAAGGAGGCCATGTCTTCGTTTATTCTGACGGTAATAAAGCCTTTGTTCGTGACACAAAACTATAAGGGCATGTTTGGTAGACTGTAATAGGCATTGTAATGTAATAGCTATTCCTAAAATTTAATTATTCTTTAGTTTGGTTATGTTTTTATTATAAGGAATAGTCATTCCTTATGAATAGCTATTCTTCAAAATGAGGAATAAATATTCCTCTTTAAAAGATGGTATTAGTTAGAGAGATGCTACGTCTACAACAATGTTACAACATTTTTACAACAAATCACAGGTGGTTAGTTGTTATTGGTTCAAATTTGAATCTAACACTAAGATTACTTTTTTGCCCAACAATAACAACCAATAACAACCTGCCACTTAGGAAATGTTGTAAAAATGTTGTAGAAATGTTGTAGACATAGCATTTCTCTATTAGTTATTCCTTAGTAAGTGCAATAATTTTTATGCTTAATATATTTCCAAATAAACAAACTTTCTATATACATCTAACAATTATAAAAATAAAAAATCATAAAAAATAGCACATATCTCTCTTAAATTTAAAAATAACACTTTTTAAGGAGATATAATTGTATGAGTAAGAAATTTCCTAAAATAAATTTTAAGTTTCATTCTAATGTTATAAGTTACAACCAAACTAATGAATATGTTTAGTTATTACATTACAACATACTTTATTACTAGTAATAAAGATTACAATTCCTTTCGTAATCCTCATTCAGTGTACCAAACGTACCCTAAGTTGTTGGGAGAGATAACATCTTGGAAGACTCCTATTCAAAATTTAATATCATATATATATTATATAAAATATGAGAATAATAATACTTAATTCACTTAAGATTTTGAACCCAATTATACTAAATTAATGGGCCAAAATGGGATATACCCTTTTCGGCGAAAAGTTCCAGTAAAATACCCCATTTCTAAAACTATTTAAGGATATGTCTATGTTTTGAAAGTTGATTTTCTAAAAATCGAGTTTCAATGTAAAACTCCATTTTTAGAAAATCGAGTTATAGCCAAATTAAACTAAAAAAAAAAAAAAAAAAAATTTGTGAGTTCCACACTAAAACTCGATTTTGATAAAATCGAGTTTCAAAATAAGAGCATATCCTTAAATAGTTTTAGAAATGGAGCATTTTACTAGAACTTTTCGCCGAAAGGGGTATATTTCCGTTTTGTCCTAAATTAATGGATAAAAATTGTAACACACATTTTTTGAACTAAAATCGTGAGTGGAAGACACAATTTCAATTTTGAAATCATGTCTTCAACTCACAATTTTAGTTCAAAAAATGGGTGTATAACAGGGTGTGTGTAACAAATATTACCTTATTTTTAATTCTCCAACTCCTTTACTTTTCTCTAGGTTGAACTTCCACATAACTAAAGATTTTGAGTTGCTCGTTGCTGGTTGGGTTTTCTCTCTACAGAAATTCCTCTAGGTCGTGGCATTGGCGTCCTTTCCTCGGAAGGAGAGTGTGTCCCTTGTACTAACACTGTTACTGCAAGGCTAGAGGTTTTTTTTCTTTTAGGGGCTTGGGGAAACACTACGTGTGCATCCTGAGTTTTTTAGGCATGGAAGATTTAACAAAGCACTGGAGCTCCCTATCTCTTTCGGAAAGAAAGGGCTCTAGTCTACACCTGAGAAGTGACCAGGCCATTACCGATCATTGTATAGTAGCAAGATTCCTAACTAGACGTCCTATAAACATAGATGCCATCGCCAACACCTTCACCTCTCTTTGGAGATCCAAGTCGGGTTTTAAGGTCAAGAGCATTAGCAATCATGTCGTTCTTTTCTCGTTTGACGACAAAGCAGAAGTGGATCGTATTCTCTCCGCGGAGCCTTGGAGCTTCGACAAGCATATCATGGTTCTCTCCCGTTACGACAAGGACATCTCAGTCAAAGCCTCAGAACTAATAAAAGTTCCCTTTTGGGTCCAAGTATTTGACATTTCGCTGCGCTTCAGACACTAAGAAATTGCGGAACAAATATGTCAACCAATAGGATCGATTCACCCTAACGAAGCTACGGAGTGTGATGGTGGTAGTTTCATAAGAGTCTGTGTGTTGATGGACATCTCTCAGCCACTATGCTGGGGTCGGCTGATAACCTTGGATGATGGCAAGTCTCATGGGTTTCTTTTAAATACGAAAGGCTTCCCAAACTCTATTATTGGTGCGGTTGTCTCACGCACGACGACGGAAACTGCGAAACCTGGATCGAAAGCGAGGGCAGCCTCAATCCCAATGATCAGCAATTCGGGCCTTGGCTTAGTGCTTCTCCCTTCAACACAACAAGGAAGAAAGTGGTCTCGGTCCCGGAAGTTTTTGCGAAGAAAAAATAAGGCAGCACCAACCCCTCCACCACGACCCCACCTACCACCACGCCACCGATGGAATATCAGTCCACCTCGAATCCCACTTCTCCTTCCTCGAGGTCATTAAATGTAAGCGCCGAGAATTGAGGGAGCGTATCTGTCAGCGTATCGGATTTTGCTTATCGTGGTATATTGGACAGCTCCAACGAGGTATCAGCACCAAAGTCCTCGAACCACGATGACTTCGAGAAGACGCTACAAGAGTTGGACAGCGAAATTCACGGGTATGTTAAGGTGGCAGAAGAAATTGTGGACTTAAGTGCTCACTTATCCACCACTGACCAGGCCCACTCGGCCCAAACAAACCTCCCCTCAAGCCCATTCATTAAGATCCTCCTAATGTAGCCCACAAAACCCACTCCACTAAGGGACCGTTCAAACATAGATTTGCATCATAATAACCCCAAACCCCATTCAGATGGTAAGTGGTTAAGAATACAAAGACCCACTCTCGCCAAAGATAGTCATTCCTCTGTAGCTGTGTTAGGTAAGCGCAATCCCCTCACTCTTCTAGATTCTCCCATCCCATACAAAGGCAGAGCCCTTCCCAGCGCTGCACAAAATGAAAATTGCCCCCCAACGGCGGAGGCTGATCTTTAGACCCGTCGAGGGAGATGAGTTGGCTTTGTTGGAATGTGCATGGGCTTGGGAACCTGCGCACACTCCAAAAGCTCGAGGTAGTCATTTGGGCACAAGATCTCGCTGCCCTGTTCTTGGCCGAAACTTGGGCAAAAGAGGCTAGGCTTCAACGATTCTGTGCTGAATTAAAGTTTGATCATTGTTGGGTTGGACCAAGTGCGGGGAAGACGGGTTGTTTAGCTTTACTTTGGAAGAACTCTATTCGCGCAGAAGTAGTCTCGTCATCTCTAAATCACATCGATGCTTTAGTTGGTGTTGATCCCGATGAAAAGTGGAGATTCACCGGGGTATATGGCTTTCCAGACTCGGCTAGGAAACATAAAACCTGGTCTCTCCTTTGTAGCCTTCACCTTCGTTTCACTCTCCCTTAGTTGTGCGCCGGGGATTTTAACGAGCTTCTTTGGTCTCACGAAAAACTCGACCTTGGTCCCAGACAAGATTATTTGATGAAAGAGTTTCGAGATGTCCTAGACGAGTGCGGTTTTATGGACCTTGGTTATGTTGGTGATAAGTTCACTTGGAGGGGCAAACGTGCTGGTGGGTTGGTTTTAGAAAGACTTGATAGGGCGGTAGCCACCAATGGTTGGTTCACTCACTTCCCGAGCTCCAAGGTTCAACACCTCCACACCTACTCCTTTGATCATAAGGCTATTCTAATCAAACCGGAAAGTATTACTCCACGCCCAAATCGGCCCTTCAAATTTGAGCAAATGTGGCTTAGGGAGGGTGGGTGTAGTGATACAGTGAACAAGGCGTGGGGGTCAACATCCTAGAATGCCAATATGCTTTTGGTTGCTTGGAAGATACAAGTTTTTGGGGAAAAGCTCACAACATGGAGCCAACAGTCTTTTGGTAGCATTAAACGACAAATTGAAAAGAAAGGTAAACTTCTAACCAAAACCGAAATTGATGCAGCTAATGGGAAAGTTGATTATGAGTGGTTAAAGCTTTAAGAGTAGAAGTTAACGATCTTCTTGATAAGGAGAACCAAATGTGGCAACAACGGTCGAGATCCCTTTTCCTTAAGTGCGGAGATTGAAACACAAGCTATTTTCACAGTAAGGCCTCCCACAGATTTCGAAGAAATAGAATTGCAGGTCTAAGGAGCGCTTCTAATTTTTGGTGTACTGAGGACAACCTGATAAGAAATATTGCATGTGAGTACTACCAATCCCTGTTCACATCATCCCAGCCATTGGATTTCTCTGTGATTCTGGAGGCAATCAAACCTTCGGTAACTGAGGACATGAATGCTCGGATTCTCAGGCCTTTTCTCAGGGAAGAAATGGAAGAGGTCGTTAAGCATAGGAACCCATTACTGCCCCGGGCCCTGATGGTATGCCTCCCTTGTTTTATTAATCTTTTTGGTCTTTAATTGGTGAGGATATTACCTCTACTGTGCTTGACTATTTGAATAACTGCAAAATTCCTAAAGAAATTAACTGTATCAATATCACCCTGATTCCTAAGGTCAAATCCCCTCAGCTTATCATTGATTTTAGGCCGATCAGACTATGTAATGTTGTGTATAAAATAGTTTCAAAAGTCCTTGCCAACAGACTTAGAGACGTGCTCTCCCTCGGTAATATTAGAGAATCAGAGTGCCTTTCAGGCAAGTAGGGTTATCACTGACAATATCCTGATGGCATTCGAGACACTTCATTACATGAAACATCACCAATTAGGCAAATCAGGCTTCATGGCCCTGAAGCTCGACATGAGCAAGGCCTATGATTGGGTTGAGTGGGCTTACCTAGAGGCTATTATGATGAGAATGGGTTTTGCTGGGAGATGGGTTGATCTTATCATGGAGTGCCTTACGACTGTCAGCTATTCTGTCCTTGTTAATGGCGAACCATCCCCAGTCATCCAACCCTTAAGAAGCCTTTGCCAGGGTGACCTATTGTCACCATATTTATTCCTCATATGCTCTGAGGGCCTTCACAGCCTATTACATCAGGCGGTTGAGTCCAAGCAGATCCGGGGAGTGTCCATTTGTAAAAGGGGCCCTCGGTTGACCCATCTATTTTTCGCTGACGATAGCTTAGTCTTCTGTAGAGCCTCCCTTGATAAATGTCATAGAATTCAAGATTTGCTGGACTGTTATGAGAAGGCCTCGGGCCAGCAAATGAATCGAAACAAAACGGGCTTATTCTTCAGCAAATCTACCCCATTCCGTCATTCTTAATCAAATAAAACAGGCTCTGGGTGTTCAAGCGATCAAACAATATAAAAAATACCTTGGCCTTCCCTCTTTAGTAGGCAAAAAAAAGAAGGCAAGTCTACTTTACATCAAGGACAGAGTCAAGGCTAAGCTTCAAGAGTGGAAAGAACAGCTTCTTTCCCAAGCGGGTCGTGAAATTCTCCTCAAAGCCGTTATTCAGGCAATTCCCACTTTCCCCATAAGTTGTTTCAAGCTCCCAGTTACCCTTTGCAATGATATTGAGCCCTTGATTAGGAAATTCTGGTGGGGCCAGAGAGGTAATCAGAGAAAGATCCACTGGACCAAGTGGAGCTCACTATGTCACCCAAAAAGCTTAGGTGGTATGGGCTTCAAAGAACTCCAGAAATTTAACGACATCATGCTAGCAAAACAGGTATGGTGGCTGACAGACAACAAGACCTCTCTGTTTTATAGATTCTTTGAAGCTAAATTCTTTCCAAACGGCTCCATTCTTGATGCCAAAGAAGGCAATGGCTCCTTCGCCTGGAAGAGCATTTTAAAGGGCAGAGAGGTAATAAAAAAAGGTGCGTAATGGAGGGTGGGAAATGGGTCATTAATCCGAATCTACCATGATAATTGGCTTCCAGATCCTTATATTAAAAGAGTGGTGTCTCCAAGGGACTTTGTTGGTAGTGATGCCCATGTTTCTGTGCTAATTGATAGGGATTAACGCTGCTGGACGAATGAAACAATCGACAACATTGTCTTGCCACACGAAGCGACTATGATCCAATCAATTCCACTCAGCCTTAGGGATTGTGAGGATCAAATTCTTTGGCTGTACACTTTGGACGGCTAATACTCTGTCAGGTTCGGGTATAGAAGGCTCATGGAGGAAGTGCTAAATGGGGATCCTTCAACCTTGGATTTGTCGCTAACCAAGAGCCTTTGGAGGGGAGTATGGAGACTACAAGTACCCAACAGGGTTAAAACAGTTTTATGGAGAGCCAGGTTTGATTCACTACCCTCAAAAGCTAATCTTAAAAAGAGGAAAATTGAAAATGACGACCTCTGCCCGGGGTGTAATATCAAGAGTGAGTCCACGTTCCACACTCTTTGGCCGTGCACCGAGCTTTCTCCAGTTTAGGATGTCAAATTTGCTTGGTTGAAGAAGAAAACTAGAAATTGCGAGTCGATGTTGGAAGTCATTCAATACTGCCATGATCACGATGACCACCTGGATCTGTTGGCCATGATTGTGTCGCTGCTCTGGGCTTGCAGGAACAAGCTCCGTGTAGATGAAAGTGTGGCCCCCTTGGCTAAAATCAATGCCTTGGCCATGGAGAACCTTCAGGAGTATCAAAGGGCAATAGCGCATCCCTAACCAACCACGAAGCCAGCAATTACAACTAGTTGGTCTCCTCCTCCAATGGGTTAGGTGAAAGTCAATTTTGACGAGGCAACATTCAAAGAAAGGAATTTAGCTGGTCTGAGAGGTATTATTCGTAACGATAGAGGTCTTGTCATGGCTGCCTTTACACAAACTATTCCACTGCCTACATCAGTAGAGATAGTGGAAGTGTTGGCAGCGCGTAGTGCCATTGGTCTTGCGCAAGAACTTAGTCTGAATCAAGTGCAAGTCGAAGGTGATTCGGCAATCATTATCAAGGCTCTATCTAAGGGTGGCATGAGCTCCTCAAGTTTCGGGCATATCATCAAGGACATCATCTCACTATCCTCTGCCTTTCAGTGTGTATCTTTTTGTGATACCCGTAGGCAAGGGAACAGGGTAGCGCATTGTTTAGCAAGGTCAGCTTCCAAGTCTTCCTCTTTCAAGGTCTAGATGGAGGAGACTCCTCATGAGATTGATTCTGTGTACTTGTCTGAAATTACTTAATGAAATGTCTCTTCCCCCCTTTTTCTGGGGTGGTTTCTCAAAAAATAAAAAATAAATAAATAAAGGTTGAACTTCCAAAAACACACACACACACACACATATATATAGGAAAAATGAATAGATACCCTAAGGGCTAAGGGCCTTGGTTTGTCAAATATTTTTAGAAAATTTTTATGTGAAATAAAAATATGATTGATTTTTTTGACAACTTTTATATTTTCCATAAAAAATAGCATCAAAACTTTCCTAAAATGTTCTATTAAAAAGGGTACTCATTAATTGATGGGACCCTATGTGTATCTTTAAGTTTCAGTTAAATCCATGGATAAAGTTTATTTTGATGAATATTAAGGGATATGGAAAACCACAAATACGCTGTACATGGCAAATTATAACTGACTAATTATGACTTTCACATAGTGTCATGGACTCACCACTTTTTTTCACGGGAACGGCTTATGTCCAGTGGCCAGTTCCATTGGACACGTTGGGATATGGACACGTGTCCAAGATTGGACACATGTTCGCATCGTAACGTGTCCAGTGGAACTAGCCACTAGACACAAGTGCCCTCCTTTTTTCACTGCTCACAATTTGCAACTTCGATAATTATGGTAAATATTATAATTTTTTTATGTGGTGCTATAATTTTCGGAATTTGAATCATGTAAAAAAAAACCAATTAATGGAGGAAGAAAGGATTTTTTTTTTCAAAATAACACCATTTTTCAAACAATTTCGTTAGTTAACACAATTTTCAAACTATTTAGAAATCTAACATCTCGAGTTTATTAGACTCGATTTCGCTAGCAAATTGTGTCTTAAAAACTTGATTTCGCTAGCAAATCATGTCTTAAAAACTCGATTTCCTAAGGGAAATCGAGTTTGTAAATCTCGAGTTCGTGCTCTGAAAAACCAAAGAACTTCCTTCTTCCTTCTTCTTCTCCAACTCAATAATCACGATCTCATCAGCATTGGCATCGAAGCGGCTCTTGGAATTTAAAAAAAAAAAAAAAAAAAAGGAGAATCGGAGAAAAAGAGAGACAGACTTGATTCGCCACTGAGATGAGAACATTTGGATATGGGTCTCCTCTTCTTCTCTGTGGGTATGAATAGCGTTTGTTGGGTTTTGGTTAGGGTTCCGATCGGGGATGAGTTGTGGCGCGATTGTTGGTTTTGGGTTTGTGAGTTTCAATCGGTGGTGGTGGCGTGTTTGTTGGGTTTGGGTTTGGGTTTGAGTTTGCAGGGTTTGGGTTTTGATTGGAACAATCGTACCTCGGTTTTGCTGGTTTGGGTTTGAAGAATTTGCTAGAGATGGGTTCTGTGTGAAACTCAAAGAATTTGTTGGAGATGGGTTCTGTGTGAAACTCGAGTCTCTTGAGCTCAATTTCAACAAGAGCTCAAGTTTGTTATGCTTGAGTTACTACAGCAAAACCGACTCTAACAAACTCGAGATGTTAATTTCCTAAATAGTTTAGAAACTGTGTTAACTAATGAAATTGTTTTGCAAACTATTGTTATTTTGAAAAAAACTCGAGGAAGAAAGGTATAACGTACCAACAATATTAATTAATTGGAAAATAAAAACAGTAATTGGGTCGTACCCATACACAGCTTTATCAAACTCAAGTTCACAAGACAAATTTCGATTTTTCAAAAGTAGTGTCTGCGTATAATTGATTCCAATCTTGATACATGAATAAAGTTTAATTAAGAATCTACGTTCTTCAAGATTGAGTTTTTAAGATTCCTCAGAATAAAGTTGAGCATAGTTGAACAATACTGTGATCATATACAACAATAGTCTGGTTGAAAGGTGCGTCATATATTGTGGGGGAATGGAGCATTTCATTTCCATAGAGCAGTCTCATTCGACAACTTTGGGAAAAAGAAACGTTGGTGAATCAAGCGGAAGCGATGATCAATCTGTCGTTCCCCCTGAGGCCACCACCTTGAACAAGAGCTCTATAGTCGATGAAGAAGTAAGTACCAACGTTATTAATATATATAAGTTCATTTTGTCTTTTATTTTTATTACTTATTTTATTGTTCAACGTTAAAAAAAAAAAAAAAAAAAAAAAAAAAGTCCACGATTAATTAACCAACACATGAATTTCAACCCAATTCAAAACAAAGCACAGGATTTCATTTTTTTATTTTTTTATTTTTTGATCTCCCGCACCTGAGGGAAAGAGAAATTCACCGACCCAATGCCTCTTCTTCTTCTGAGACCCATGGTTTTTTGTATCTCTCATCTGAGGCCAACCTGTCATCGTTGATTTGTTTGCTTATTTTACTTTAGCCAGACTTTCGTGTTGCCCATTGATGGAGTAGGGGCATGTGAAGTGAATTTGCAAATACTGGTAAATATCTCCTTCTTCTTTTTCAGTGTTAAGTTTTTTTTTTTCTTTTTTTTAGAAAATACAAACATAATTACCAAACAAATTTTTTGTTTTTAAGAACACAAATTTTTTATTTATTTATGTAAGGACCAAATTTGAGTTTCCAACCCATTACGTGGATGGCCTTAGGCCCAAAAAGCCCAAAATAATAAATTTGTAGAGAATGAGTTGGAAAACTGGGCTGTAGCTAATCAAACAAACAATAGAAGGAGTTTAGATGATAAGAGAATGAAAAGAAAAATGTTGTATTGAAGGAAAATCGTCCTCGGTAAAGTCCGAGTAGGTCTGTTCTCATATATTATTCTCAAATTTGTTTATAAGTCTGCTTCTAGAATGCTACAATATTTATTTCTTGAATTTTCAATTCCTCTGTCTCGTTGCCTCCCCCTTCTTTTATACGGTCTTTCCTTTTCATCCCTATCTTCCACGTGCATGCTAGATGGTTTATGTTAATACTTGTCCCATCAGCACTCCCTACAAGTCTTCATGCAATAGCTGTAAGGCTGAAATATACTGTTCAGGTATCACCTCTACATTAATGCGGTCAGAGAGTTAGTTGCAGTGCATTTAATGCGGAGGTAGCAGCTTTCCCTTTAGATATTTTAGAGCACTTCCCTGTATGATGTCTTCAATATGCTTATCTGCACTAACAAAATCTCCTGGAATGTTACCTTAGTTGACAGACTACCTCTTCGGACTTTAGCTTTGGTCTGCCAATGATACATTTATCCTCGGCTCATCCTATTGAGCCATTATGGCCAAAACTAACTCCTTTGTTTACTAACACAGTTTCTTTCGACAAAGATTCTTCCTCCTCAGAAAAAACCTCATCCTCGGCTTGAGCCATAGGCCCACTGTACAAATGGATAATGAACTTCTAAGTCCAATATCCCTACAAGGACCAGATTTGAGTTCCCAGCCCACTACGTAGATGGACTTAGGTCAAAAAAACCAAAAATAATGAATTTGTATAGAGTGGGTTGGAAAATTAGGCTATAACTAATCAAACAAACAATAGAAGGAGTTTAGATGATAAGAGAATGAAAAGAAAAATGTATGGAAAACTAAAGTGCAAATATTTGAAAAGACTTACAGGAGTAAGGAGTGTGTCCTCGGACAAGCTTTTAGTATTTGAAGAAACACGAGTAAGGTAGGAGAGTTGACAGGTTCAGCGTATGTGCGCTAAAAACTAAGAGAGTGCTAAAGTGAAGAATATGTTTGATTTGAGTGGAATTTATATTTAAGAGAGAGCTATAGAGTGGGAAAATTCCCACCCAAGTCTTAGCGGAATTCTTAGCCGTTGGATTTGTATCGCACCGTAGAACGTGGGGGACATGAAGCCATCAAAATTTAATGAAGAGTACGTCTTGCAAGCCGAAACATCAGGAGCATGTCTGGGGCAGTTAAAAAGGCGTCTTTAGGAGCAGAGGTGGGACAAAATGAGCGCAGAGCAAACATAGTGACGTCGAAATCCTTCTTTCTTCCCAAGGAGTCTAAAAGAAGAATCTCGAGTGGCTATTATAGGGATATTGGGCCTAGAAATTCATTATCCATTTGTACAGTGGGCCTATGGCCTAAGCCGAGGATGAAGTTTTGTCCGAGGAGGAGGAATCTTTGTTGGAAGAAACTGTGTTAGTAAACAAAGGAGTTAGTTTTGGCCATAGTGGCTCAATAAGATGAGCCGAGGATAAATGTATCCTCGGTAGACCAAAGCTGAAGTTCGAAGAGGTAGTCTGTCAACTAAGGTAACATTCAAGGAGGTTTTGTTAGTGCAGATAAGCATATTGAATACATCATACAGGGAAGTGCCCTAAAATGTCTAAAGTGAAAGCTGCTACCTCCGCATTGAATTCATTGCAACTAACTCTTTGGCTGCATTAATGTGGAGGTGATACCTGAACAGTGTATTTCAATCTTACAACTACTGCATGAAGACTTGTAGGGAGTGCTGATGGGACAAGTATCAACAACAACCATCTGGCATGCACGTGGAAGGTATGGATGAAAAGGAAAGACCATATAAAAGAAGGGGGAGGCAACGAGGCGGGAGGATCAAAAATTCAAGAGATAAACACTGTAGCATTCTAGAACCAAACTTGTAAACATATTTGAGAATAATATATGAGAACAGATCTCCTCGGACTTTGCCGAGAACAATTTTTCTTCAATACAACCTTTTTCTTTTCATTCTCTTATCATCTGAACTCCTTCTATTGTTTGTTTGATTTGCTACAGCCCAGTTTTCCAACTCACTCTCTACAAATTCATTGTTTTGGGTTTTTTGGGCCTAAGTCCATCCACGTAATGGGCTGGGAACTCAAATCTGGTCCTCACAATTTATATTATTCCTAAAAACAAGTTTTTGAAGAGAGAAAACAAAAACAGTTATTAAACGTAACCTTAAATTTTTAGACTTCGAGAACATAATTCATAACCTGCACTCCATCAAAGAATATTCACCCAAACTAAAACCTATCTTTGTTTTTTTTCTTTTTTGGGTAATTAATTCATTTTAAAAACAAATATGTACTACATTTATGTAGTCATTATAAATCACTAATAATAGTGATTTATGTACATTAATGTATCAAAAAAAAATTCTGCTTATTACTCTTATACCATTCTTATCTTGTTATTACTTATACTATTCATATCTCGTTAAATCAAAATGTCTTCAAAATATATATTCCTAATAATAGATAAATTTATTTAAATAATTTATTCATTATTTTTTTATATTCTAATATCATACATAGCTTATTAATTCAAAGAATATTCAAGATATGTTCATAAAAATAGATAACTAAATTTATTTACTTTTTTAAAAATTTTGTGTTTGGAGAATATTGTGGTTAAGACTTAAGAGTAAAAGATTATTTATTGCGGATTTTTGGTTAAGACTTTTTTTGAGAATGTGGTTAAGACTTAAGAGTAAAAGATTCATATTGCATTTGTCATCTATATATGAACAACAATGTTTTTCTTTAGTTTTTTTTATTTATTGTTATTTATTGTTATATTGAGCCTTTTAAAAAAAAAATTATATCTTTATTATATTGACATGTATGTGTACTGTGTAAAATGATATTAAATTATTTTTAAATTGCTTAAATTATATGTTTTAAAACTTTTAGAACAATTTTTTTACAGTGTTTATAGAACTATTTTTATATTATAATTGTGTAATATTCAAATTATATGATAAAAATATTGATCTAAAATTTTTAAAGAATATTAATTAATTATGATCAGTATTATTTAAAATAGATAAATTATATAAAGAGTAACTTGATGTAAATATTGTTGTTTTATATACATATTTGGTTATTGCTTTTAAAAATGATATAGTTTAAGAAATTTGGCGAGACACTTTTGAATCCAAAAGCTTTAGATTAAGTAGGACTTAAATAGAGTAAATGGAATGTAAGTTTGGTAAAAGTATAAAAGGAGATAAAGGGGAGGCAAGACTTGATGGTTAATAGATACAAAAGAGCAAGAGTTTTCAATATCTTAGATCCATGTTTCTTTAAAAAAAAAAAAAAAAATCAATCTTAGATCCATAATCCGTAAAGATGGGGAGATCAAAGATGTTGCAAATCATAAAATACGAATAGGGTGAATGAAGTGAAGAAGTGCATCAGAAGTATCATGTAATCATAAAATACCTATTAAGTAGGAAAAAAATTATAAGATTACTATAAGACTAGTTATGCTCTATGCTACTGAATATTGGGTTGTTAAGAAGCAATATATTTTTGTTAAATATTAGCATTGATATTCTATGTTAAAAATGCTAGTATGGATGCGGAAGCGAAAACATAAAGTATAGAATACAATAACACACGAGAGTTACGTGGTTCAGCCTAGCGGCTTACATCCACGGAGGAAACCCTAAAGGGCTATATAAATAATATATTATAGTGTAGTGCAAATCTTGTGTTACAATGAATCATAACATGTGTATATATAGTATACTAAACCCTAGACTAATAGACTTCTAGTATAAGTAGGAGACTTGGCTTGCACACAAAGTAGAATCAGGCTTGGGCCTATGCTAATGGGCTAATATATCTCTAACACCCCCTCTCAAACTCAAGATGGAAGCTTGATAAAATCTTGAAATTTGATAAGGTTGAAAAGATCCCTTGAATGAAATTTGGCTCTGTGACGGTAGTTTGAGGAAGGCAATTGTCTTGCAGTGTTGATGCAACTTCTAACAGTGGCATGACTATACCAGAGAGTTTTGACGGCAGCAGTAGGAAGCCAAAGAAGATGAACGCAGCAAAAAAAAACATCGAAGAAGACAAAGATTGTTCTTAAATATACTGCGAGAATAGAAAACCATGGCCACAAGAAGGTGGCTCTAATACCATGTTAAATATTAGTATTAATATACCATGTTGAATATGCTAGTATGGATGCGGAAGTGAAAGCATAAAGTATAGAACACAATAACATACGAGGGTTACGTGGTTCAGTTTAACAGCCTACATCTACGGAGGAAACCCTAAAGGGCTACATCAATAATATATTATAGTGTAGTACAAATCTTTTGTTACAATAAATCATAACATGTGTATATATAGTAGACTAAACCCTAGACTAATAGACTTCTAGTACAGGTAGGAGACTTGGCTTGCACACAAATTAGAATCAGGCTTGAGTCTATGCTAATGGGCTAATATATCTCTAACAATTTTAAAATAGTGTAGTTGAAATGAAAATATTAAGATAAATAAAAATACACAAAAAGATGGTATTTAAAATGAGGAAACCTGCTTAAAGATAAGTTGACTCCTATTGCTAAAAAGATGAGGACAAACGGTCATATTATTTAAAATTTTAAATGACATGCACTAAATATTCATTTAGATTTATATAATATAATTTGAACTATTAAATAGATATATTTTAAATGGAGAGGAGTTACCCATTTGACATATATACCATTTCTCTCCAAATATGTGAGTTTCACATATTCATATTTTTCCGTAATATGTGAATTTCACGTATCCATATATTGTAAGAGAGGCATTATACCTTCTTCATGAGACGCACAAAACAAAAAGTATCTAAGTATTCCTAACTATTCCTAACTATGATGAATCTCCAGAGTGAGGAGGATGAAAGACAAGAAAGGAATGAATATGGAGCAGATTGGCCAATCAAGGAAGTAACATACCTGCGATCCATTCTGCACAATGAGGATCAGCTCATAAACAAAAACGAACCCCAAAAAGTCCCTTGTCCGAAAGTCCCACCACTACTGCGAAAGAAAAAAAGAAGTAAGGAATATTTTGATCCCAAGATTGTTTCTTTTGGACCTTACCACCATGGGAGAGCTGAACTCCGAGCAGCAGAAACGATCAAAACAAAAGTCGCGAAAAAGTTTATTTCAGAAAATGGCAAATCCATCGAAGACTTGTACATTAAGGTGCATAAACTGAATGAATACGCTAGATGTTGTTACATTGATGATTCAACGGGCGACTATAGTGAAGAAGCATTTGCATTGATGATGCTTTTGGATGGTTGTTTCATCATAGTTTTGATTGAACATTTCGTATCTCGAAAGCAAAAGGGGAATGAGTTTTCAATGATAAGAAGTCATCTAGGCATCTTGTCACTTCAGTATTTAATTCCAGATATGCTTTTGCTAGAGAACCAAATTCCTTTCAGAGTTTTGGAGGTTTTGATGAGAAATATTTACAACAATGTAAAGGAAGGGCTAACAATGATTAAGTCATTCCTTAATATTGTGCATTGGGGAAAATTTCAAAATGGAGCTACCATAGACGAAGATACGCAGCCACCGGTTCATCTCCTTGAACTTCTAAAAACACAAATCTCCAAACATCATCCTGAGAAAGGCAAGCGAGCAACGGATATAGATTTCACTCGTTATCTTCAATCATTTGGTTCAGTTTGTGATCTTCAAGCTAAGGGAATCAAATTCAAGCCATATAATACTATTTCTCTTCATTCAGAAAAAAATAAAAAAACAAGATCAATTTCTCTTCGAGATGTTGAATTCAGATCATACTTATTCTCTGGAGAGCTTAAACTTCCCCCATTGATCCTTGGTTCTGATTCACAAGTATATTATACAAACTTGATAGCCTTTGAAATGTGTGCTACTGGTACTCACCGTAATGATTTTACAGTTTCATCTTACATCAGTTTCATGAATTCAATTATTGACAATCCCGAGGATGTTAAAGAGCTACGGTCAAAGCGTATAATTCTCCACACTCTGAGCAGTGACGAAGAGGTGTTTAGAACGTTGAAAGAGATATCCACCACAAACTGGCCGCAGGATTTTTATATTTACCAAGAAGTTAGAGAAGTTATTGAAAAGCACTGTAATAGCAAGATAAGGACCTGGATGGCTGTAATAAGTCACAAATATTTTAGCTACCCATGGTCTGCTTTCGGTTTATTAGTTGCAGGTATTGCCATTGTTTTAAGTTTTCTGCAGACCATCTACACTATCTATCCTCAAAAAAGTTAAGTGCATGGAATCTATTTGCAGCTACCTTTTAAAGCAGCTAGCACATCTTAATAGCATACGTACCACTGCAGGCTCGAATGGGAAGATTATTTAATTCTACGTCGTCTTTTGTTTGTAATTGTTACCTTATTAATAAAAGAGTAATTTTTCTTAGTAATTGTTCGGAATTTAGACTTGGGGATAGCACTAGGATGGGGTAGCGTCCAATCATGGGGTGTCCATCCCTGATTCATTCCCTCTTCCAAAATGGGAAAATACCTATACAAAGCAGGAGCAAGCAGGTCGGGTTCTAGGGCGGGATTCAAGGAATCGTTCTAACCCTATTGAGATGGTTCAAACATTGATTAGATAAATATGAAACTAAAAGAAAAATGGCGATTGTGTGAGAGTACTACGTAAGAATAACAGACAAATATTTCGGAGATGGTAATAAATGTGTATAATAAACTATATTATGGGTTCGTTTGGATACAGTTTATTTTGCTGAACTGAAAACACTGTAGTAAAATAATTTTTAAATGTGTGAATAGTACCGTGAGACCCATTTTTAATGAAAAAAATGCTAAAAGTTGAGAATTGTGGGACCCATAAACAGTGCATTATGCACTGTTCAAGGCTGAAAAGTTAGCATTTGCGGCTACTGTTTATTGAACAGTAGCTGCACAGTAATGCACAGTAACCGCACTACTCCTTTAAACGCCTGGAAAAAAAAAATGAAAATGTAAACGTGAAACGTGGGTTTGTATCCAAACCCAGCCTATAACTAGGATATACGTATAAATAATTAATTCTAATCCTAGGCAATTGAGATTATGACACGTTATTATTTGTGGGAGACCATAAAGCTTGATCCCATCAGGCTTGAGCCGAGGAATGTAAAGTCTCAACAATCAACTCATTAAACTCAAGTGGGCCCAGATAGACCGAAAGGAAGAGCTGAGTGAAGAAGCAGTTAGTTTGAGGAAGGTGCTCGGAGAAGGATAGTCCGAGGAAGTAAAGAGGTTCTGTTGACTGAACCGATTGAGTATTGATCTAAGGAAGGTAACAGTAACCAACGTGGATGAGAATTGGGGGAAACTTCCTAGCAAAGTTACCAGCATCTCAGCATTAAATGCACTACACCAACTAGGCATGCCGCATTAATAACCGAATGACACTTAAACAATGCCACACAACCTGATATCTGCCCAGCACAGCTTCCAAAGGAGGTGAAGAGAAGGATGTGACAAGTATCCAAGAGAGAAAGACCATCCACCATCCAGGTAGAAGGCTAGGATTGAAGTAATGGAACTATAAAAAGGGAAAGATCCTTAATGTATAGGGATCTAAGCTACAAAAAGGGAGTAAAAAGAGAATAAAAAATATAAGAGCTTGATCTTGTATTTCAGTAAGTGTAAAGGTTCCTCGGTATTTCCATGGAAGAAGAAATATAACAAAAACTTGTCTTATTAGTTTTAATCCCATATATTGTTCATTATCAATATTTAGTGAGAAATTATTGTTTCAAGTTCAACTGTTGGTTCAAAAGCTCACCTCTATAAATTAATTGTTGTGGACTTTGGTCTAGCCCAATATCTTTTTGGGTTCATAAGATTTTAGCCCATATATTATTAACAATTAATATTTTAAAGAATCAAACACAATTAATTAATTACAAAAATATTACCTTATTGTTACCAGATTGAATTGAATTTTAGGAAAAAAAAAATAGAAAGGGTAAAGTGCAACTTTGTTTAAATTATACTTACACCTTCCTTATGAAGGTTTGGATGAAATTAAGAATATTATCTTAGCATGTGTTTGGCTCCAAATTGAAAAGCCAGTTTATTTTACTATTCAGCTAATTTTTGGTACTATTCATGGGCCTCACTGCACTTTTTGGTACTATTCATGGGTCTCACTGTACTATTTCAGCTAATTTTTACCTTTATTTACAGTACTTTCAATAAAAAGTTTTCAATTTTAGCAAAATAAGTGAATTCCAAACAGACTCTTATTGTTTGAAAACATAGAATGTTGGAATGTTTGTCTTGTTTCTAAAGGATATTGAGATATTGTCTTCATCAACTTAACGTGCTTTCTTAGTTCGGTTTTGGACCCAACCTGGAATTGACCAGCTAACATCGGGTGGAAGGCGGAGGGACCAAAACTGACTGCCGACATCAATTGGTCAAGTCGATTTTCAAGTTCAAGTGGTAGTCGGTTGGTTCAGTTAGTGGTGAATGTTGTTGGAATCTGCAAAAAAAATATCACCAGAAATTGCTCTGAAATCGTCGGAATATGCAAAAACTCTTCGAAAATTGCTAGGATTTGGCCAGATCTGGCTAAATCTCACCAAATCTGGTTGAGATTTCACCAAATCTGGCTGAATCTCCCCGGATCTGAGTTGATCTTGCCGGAGTTAGTCGGATTTTGTATATAGTATCGGTTGGGTTGGGAGGCTTGAGTTTTGAAGACAAAAATCCGCCACTCGATCCACTGACATCAGTTCTTGGTGGAAAAAATCTGCTACCAACTGATAGGATTGTTGGTTTGAGTCAGAATCGGGTGAGGGTCGAGTGGTTTGGTCGATTTGGCAAGTGTTGGTTGGGTTTGGACACCCTTACTCACAACAAATCAGTAACCCCTTCTCTAATATTCTACTTTCAACTAATCAAGCTGAAGTTAGAGATAATTTAGTCTCATTTGTTCCTTTTGTAGTTATTGTTTTTTTAGGGGGAAAAATAAGCTAAACAAATTTGGTATTCAAAGTGAAAATAATAACAAGATGCACAAAAATAAAAACAACATTAGTATAACTTTATAAATTTTAATAGGAAAAGTAAACGGATCCTTTAAAGGGGTGTTTAGTTCATTATGATGTGTCTTTGATGTGATGTACATTATGATGATGTGATATTAAGGTTTTTGGTTTATTTTATTTTTTCTAACATTACCATAATCATATTATCTTAATCTCATTACTTTCCTAAACAATATAATATTGTATTATTGTATTGAGATTATATTAATGTATGATTACAATAACATAATATTATGGTGTAATATAATATTACGACAAATGAAACACCCCCTAAGAGTATGGTTTAAGAAATATTTTTAGAAACTTTTTATTAAAAAAAAGAAAAAAATAGTTTTTATTTTATTTTATAGTTTTTTATATGTATAAACACTTTTCTAGTATGGTCTAATAAGATGTTCTAAAGGCACTTATTAACAAGAAATTATCAATAGAAAGGTGATTGAATCACATCTAAATTAATGTGATTACTTATATATAGCCTTATAGGTTTGTGCCTTCCCATTAAAGTTGGCAAATAATAATGAAAAAAAGAAAAAGAAAAAAAAAAGAACTCATTATAAATTTAATAAGCCAAATTGATATAAAATAAAAAATGGTGATCAAATAAGAAAATTGTGATGGAATGTGATGTTGGTGGTGGTAGCTTTTGAGTAGAGTTGTGGTGTGCTTTTATGTTAGAACCCCTTTACTCTTCCCCTGTGTGAATGTTTGTTTCTCTAAAATAATAATAATAAATGGATTCTACAGGGGAAAAGAGTGTGAGTGTACAGTACATTTCCCGCCAAATGAAAGCAGCGCGCCAAATATCTTAGACCCAAAATAAGAAAAGAAAAAACAAAAAAGAAAAAGAAAAAGAAAAGCCCTTTATTATTATCTTAAATAAATTGTGTTCCTCTTTCTCTTTCCCAAAATTCATTTCAGCAAAAGCAAAAAGAAAGAATCGGATGAAGGGAGGGACAGTACAAATCAACTGGCACGACACGAAGCCAGTCCTAACCCTAGATTTCCACCCTCTTTCCTCTACTTTAGCCACCGGCGGCGCCGATTACGACATCAAGGTCTCTCTCTCTCTCTCTCTTTCTCTTATTATTATTTCAACCATTTCTTTCTAATCTAATCTAATCTAAGAGTAGTAGTAGTAGTATTGTGTGTTCCTAATTCTCCTAATTACTGATTACTTTGTCTATTATTTCATTTGCTACTCAATTCAGTGACTGTTTCCATTTTCTTGTGCCATAGATTATAAATTCTTGACATTTTCTTTTTGTGTTATTTTCAGCCAATGTTTTTTCACTGTGTTCAAATTATTAAAATCCTTCTTTGGGTTCAGATGAATTGCTCAATTGAACGATAAATCAACGTACAACTTGTTTTTCTTTTTTAATCTGTGAATCAGTAATGAAATGAAGTTGGAGTTCTCAAGCACTCTTGTCAAGTCAGACTAACTATTGTGTTTTGCTTAATTTGTTTCAGCTCTGGTTGATAAATTCAAACTCAGACGAAACAGAGAAGAAAGGCCCAACAGCTACCTACCAAAATAGCCTTTCTTACCATGGTTCTGCTGTTAACACCCTTCGCTTCTCTCCTTCCGGTAAGGACGCACCAATTCTTTTCAAATTTGTACATTTCGTTAAGATGTGGATGGTTAGCATAATGTGTATTGCTATTCTATCAAACTATGCTATCACGAAATACATTGCATCTCTGTTGTGTAATTACGTTAGAAGCGAAAGAAAATAGCTTCTCAGAATACATTTAACTAAACCTTTAAAACTGTAGGAATCTTGCTTCAATTGGATATCGCACATGAGCAGTGTAATGTAAAGCGTGAAATTAATGAAATTTGTAGTACAGATTAGCGATAAACCCATCTTCAATGGATGCTTCATGTTGTTTCTAATATTTCAATGTTTTTTTTTTTTTTTTTTGTTATCTGAATTCTTAAATTAATCTTTCATACCTAACTTTGTCAAAGTGTTTATAGCAATGAGTCCAGCAGTGGTTTCTACTAGTTAGTTTGTAATTTAGTTATCTGCATGTATAATCTTGGTGATGTTTTTTTAATGCTGGAATTGATATCACTCTTTTGTATAATGCAGGAGAACAACTTGCGTCTGGTGCCGATGGTATGATTTCAATCACTGCGGCTTTTTTCTTTCTCAGTACATTATCTACGCTAATTCTATCATTGCTTTAGCAAGGCAAACTAGGAAATTTTCCTTAAACCGACTTTTCCTTTTTCTCAGGAGGTGAGCTGATCCTATGGAAGTTACACCCTACAGACACAGGTCAAACATGGAAGGTTTTCAAGACTTTATCGTAAGGCTATTCATTTGAGTTTTTATTTTTATTTTTATTTTTTTTTGAGCTTTTGCATGCATTCAAATTGGTTATATGTAAAACAAACCAGGTTTTTAAATCTGAATTAGACTGCATATTGACAACCTAAGCCAATTTTTCATTTATATTTTAATACTGACAAAAAGAATCAGTTAAAGTCCAGATAGGAACCCTGTCCTTGAACCACTCACATTCTTGGCATGGGCAGAGCCAGCGGGATTGAGGGGGACAATTGCCCCTCCTGACTCCACCCAATGAAAGTCTCCTACAACACAACAACAACAAGCCTTAATCCCAAATATTTGGTGTCGGCTATGGATCCTCAATAGATTAACTAGAGTTGGCCGCATGTATTTTCAATGAAAGTCTCCTGTAAACAATATATATATATATATATGTATATATCAATGTTGTGAGTCTGCATTTAAAAACAAAAAAACAAAAGTGAAATATGTCAATTTTTTTTTTTAAATTTTTTTAAAAGTTCAGAATAAAGAAACGCCCTTTTTAGATTGCTCTTAGATTTGTATTTTCCATTCTAACATTGATTTATATTCTCACTTTACTCTTCAGTATTCAATTGACATGTTCAGATTTCTTATATATAAATTAATCTTTTGAGTTAATATTTTATTATTAATTGTTTTGCTTACCTCATTTAATTGTATCAAATGTATATGTAGTTATTTGAGATTATGGAGAATAGATTTGATTGATTTCCAAGAATCTTAAATGAACTTTTATAAAGATGATTTTGTTTTTTTTTTTTTTTGTTTTTTAACTTCTTGCAAATCATTGCTTAAGAAGACAAAATTTTATTCCCATCTCAATAATTAAATTCTTGTTTAATTGTATATTGTTTTGTTACTTATATCAGTTAACTGTTTTTCAAAGTTATCTTGATTGGTATAGACATCAACAACTCTGAATTGAATCAGTTTCTCCTCAACAAATAAGTGCTTAGGCCAATAAAATCCTACCTAATGGGGATAGGGGAGATAGTTGAAGAGGTGACAAAACCTTGTACTTTTCATTACAAAACCATTAAACTTTTCTTTGAATGTTGTCTTTTAATCTTAGCCCCCCTATATTAAAATCTTGGCTCTACCACTGATTCTTGGGGTCCAATTTAAAACTACTTAACCAATCTGATCATATTTCTGAATATATATATATATATATATATATATATGAAATGGATCTAAATCTTCAAATGAAGAATAAAACATCGGTTAGGTTTGGTGGCCCAAGTTGAACGTAATTTGTGTAAGGTTTAGTAGGGCCTGTGGTGTTTGAATTAAACCTTATATCTAGATACCAAATATGAATTACTTACATTCTGGATTTGGAAAGTTTGGGTATTATTTTCCGGAGATGAATTATATGCTCATTAATGGGCTATTTGTGGAATAGATTTCACCGGAAGGATGTTCTGGACTTGCAGTGGTCGGCCGATGGTGCATTTCTGATTTCTGGATCAGTTGATAATTCTTGTATCATATGGGATGTAAACAAAGGTTAGAAAACAATACATAACTTTCAGAATGTTTTGATTAAAAAAAAGTACAGAAAATGTCAGTTAAAATGTTTTGTTAATTTGTATACTTTTGTGGATGATTCTGTTCTTCAGGTTCTGTCCATCAGATTTTGGATTCCCATTTCCATTATGTTCAAGGTGTTGCATGGGATCCATTGGCCAAGTATGCTGCTTCCCTTAGTTCTGATAGAACTTGCCGTATTTACGTTAATAAGCCTCAAACGAAAGCAAAAGTCTTGGAAAAGAAGAATTATGTTTGTCAGCATGTCATTTCCAAGGCAGAACAGCCATCGGTAGATGATTCCAAGGTAATGAAATAGTAGGTCATCTCTGTTTTTCTTGTATTGTAGACAAGTTGTCACTTGTTATAAGTCTTACAATTTACAAATGGTTTCTGATGCAGTCTGTGAAAAACCATCTTTTTCACGATGAAACATTGCCGTCTTTCTTCCGAAGATTAGCTTGGTCACCTGATGGATCATTTTTACTTGTACCTGCAGGTATTGACCCAATTAAATGTCCCATCCAACCTACTGTGGACTTATGTAGACAAGTTGTTTTTCTTTGAATGTTGGTAGTCTTAGAACTCTTGAAAGTAACTTGATGAAATTATCCGGTTGCTTGATGGGATTTTCATTAATACCTTGGAGTCTTCCTATCAATTTCCAATTTTTTATCATTTCAAACTGTTTGTACGATAAATTATTTGGTAGATGGTTGTTATCTTACTAAAATTGCAGCCTTTGTTAGTTTGTTTTGGTAGCCAAAATGTAATTGTGGTTGTGGTTTCAAGCGTTGACTTATGTGCCTGTGATGTCAAGACTTTTAACCTGAGTTAGTAGAAGAGGGTTAATCTGCTTGTTAATCATTATTTTATGTATCATTGCTATACTTCTTTAGGAAACTTAACTGGTAGGACTGTTAAATCTGATTTATATGGAAAATAAAGGTTTATTAGCATCTAAAAAGCCTACATGGTACCTTCTACTCTGCTAGTACATGGAGCTTGTGAGTGTGTTTGACTTGAACATTGGTATCCAAATTCCAATTATAACGTGGCCTTTAATCCATTTTGCACAATTGTTCCTACATCAATGCCATTGAGTGAGGCAAAGTGGAAAGAAGATAAATCATCTTACATTTATATGAATTTTTGTGATTTTTTTTCCCTAAATGTTATCGTGGTCTTGTTGTTGTACAAGTAAGAAGCCACTTGTCACCCAAAGATTATTTCCTTTTACAATGACTACATCCTTTTCTGATTATGCTCTATTTTACTTATTTGATCATTCTTATTAAAGCATTTGCTGGTATTCCACATTTTTGCTTTTAGGTTCTTGCAAACTTTCGCCTGCATCTGAACCAGTAAATACAGCTTATGTGTTTTCAAGAAAGGATCTTTCAAGGTAAGATATTTACTCTAGTCTTATTCACTTAGTTCTATAATATTATCAATTGATATTGAGCCTGATATCTCGTAATGCATGGTCAGCTGAATTAATAGCAATCTATGCATTTCAATATGTGATAACTGTTTTAAATAGTAAAAGAAGTTTGAAGGAGACATTCTTTTGTCTGGCAGTCATGTTTTCTCAAATTCCTGACATGCAGGCCTGCTCTACAACTCCCAGGTGCCTGTAAACCTGTTGTAGCAGTTCGTTTCTGCCCCATAGGTTTTAGCCTTCGGGGTTCAAATCCAGGTACCCTATTGATGGTCAATCTGTAGTTTCAAAACATGATTGTTGGACAATTTATGATTGTAATTTGAATTGTTTTTGGTAAACTGTGCAGCTGCAATCTTTAAGCTCCCTTATCGCCTCATTTTTGCGGTGGCCACTTTGAATTCTTTATACGTTTATGACACAGAGAGTGTTCCTCCTATAGCAATCTTGGCTGGTCTTCACTATGCAGCCATAACCGATATTGCATGGTAAATTATACGCTAGTTTGCATGCAATATGCTCTTTTGATGATTATATTTAATAATATTTTCTGGGTGGTTTTGAATGGCTATTGTTATTTCTGTTGTAAGGTCACCTGATGGTCGTTATTTGGCGTTATCCTCCCAAGATGGTTACTGTACTTTACTAGAATTTGAGCATGATGAACTGGGATCACCTGTCTCTTTATCAGGTTTGCTAGTCTTTTTTCACTTGGTTTTACTTTTTACTTTATTTCTTTCCTCTTTCGCCTACAACTGTTTTGTTCCTTCCCTAAATTTATTGTTTCAATCTGCTCTAGAATATAAGAAAGTAAAGGATGAGAAAAAGAACCCTGTTCAAAAGGCAGAGGATATGGTGATTGATTTGACAACAAATGATAGCGCTGTTGCAGTGGATAGCACAAAACCAAAAGCAGGCAACAATGAAGGAAAACAGGAATCACCAAATAAGAACCCTGTTCAAAAGCCAGAGGACATGGTAATTGATGAAACTAAAAATGGTAGTGTTGTCACAGTGGATAGCACAAAACCAGAAGAAGGAAACAATGAAGGGAAACAGGTACCACCAAGCTCAGCAAGTACTCCCGTCTCAACTAAACCAGCTAAGAGGCGTATTACTCCCATCGCAATTGATCCTTGATCCTTGATAAATGCAATGCTCACCTCTGTAAATTTTGACGTAGCCTAATTTGAAGGTTTCGTTTAGAGGTTGTAGATTTATCAATAGTTTTCTAATGTAGGATATATGATATATAAGGAACCAATTAGCTCTTAGTTATAGGTGCTCAAAAAATGATATATATATTTTTTCTTTTAATTTTCCCAGGAACCAGAGTTTTCTTTATAGTAGATTTTGGCGAGAGATCGTGCCAATTTTGTTATGTATTGGCTTCTAATATTGAAAATCTGGTCAGATCTAGTCATATTATGATGACCTTTGGTACGTTTGGTTTGTTCATAATTGTTTCACTTCTCGTGGCTGCATTATGTTGGGTGTGTTCACAATTGTTTCACTTCTCTTGTGGCTGCATTATGTTGGGTATGCACTGCAAGTGAAGTCTTACATTGAATAATAATAAGAAGAATGATTAATTAATATAACATAATTGACACATATACATTAGGCTTAGGCCTTTTGGGTTGAAGGGTGTCTCTAATAGCTATTATGAACTCAACTTTCACTCTACTGATCTTGACTGTTCAGTAAAAACATCTATTTCGGATTATCCCACTGCAATCTTCATTAAAATGTGTTTCTGAATTTATACATCATTATGCAATGCAAAAGAATTTAGGGTAAATTGACTTTTAATCTCTCAAAAATGTGCTTTCTGCAATTTTGGCCATTAATGTTAAAAAGTTCTAATTAAGCTCTTTAAGTTCTAAAAAAGGAACAATTTTGTCACTGTTTATTTTATTTCCACTTCTTGCTGTCTAAACTCTTAGAATGGGGTGTCTTACCATTCTGTTACTAGATATAATCCGAAAATAGATAGATGAGTTAAATTGTTACATTTAAAAGTTTGATGTCAAAATTGAACCTTTTGATTTTATAGATCAAAATCAAACAACCCATATATATATATATATATATAAGGAGCCAAAAAAACAATTTACCCAAGAATTTATATATAATCATGTAATGAAAACCAGTACACTATTTTTTTTTTTAGGGGGGAAAAAAAACCACTAGACTAGAGTAGTGTATCAATTGAAAACTGATTAAATGAATAAAATCCTCACTCTCATGAAGTATTGTCAACATGTGGAAGAACATAAATTAAATAAAAAGTGAATACTTTTTACGACAACTTTTCTCATTTTATTACATAAAAAAGTTATTTAAATGAATAAAATCCTCACACTCATGACGTTGTGTGGGCAAATACGAAGTATTACTAAATTTATATTAGATTTACATGATTTATAGTTTCTCGACTTCTATATCACCTCTCTGTCTATATTAAATATTACTAATTTTTTTTCATTGCTAAATTAACTTTTGATTTAAGAATAATGCATTTGCATGGAAATTTACTATTAATGAATTTATTTTAAAAGTCATTTTTATTTAATTAAAATGATTTCAACTTGAAGGATTATTATTTTCATGCTTTATTTATGTTTTACTATTTTCTATTAACCTTATAATATCATGAAAATTTATTTGAAAGTTTGTTTCAATTTTTTTAGATATTTTTATGTCAAATTTGCTAATATTTACAAATTCAACCTTAAAAACCTTGAATATGACATTATTACAGTTCGACCTAGATCCAACTTTAAAAACCTTGAACATCTCCTCTTAACGATTCTTTGAACAATCTGAGTCTTAAAATCATGCATACGACATCCCTCTCATATTTGGTGAATCCTACACCTATGGGACCATATAATGTGAGTGAGATGTTTTATTAGTTTATTCATCAGATAATTTTCCTACTTATTGGGTGTTCTACTATGATATGTATGTTGCATACTAGTTTAGCACTCCACGAAGTAATTACTAATTACTAGACATGGCAAAATGGGTCAGAATTTTCTAACCCAACCCATTTGACCCGCAACCTGATTGACCCGTTTAAAAATGACCCGTTTTAACCTGCAACCTGTTTGACCCGACCCGAACCCGCCCGTTTTGCCACGTCTACCAACGTTGAGTAGATTGAGATTGAGGTGTAATTCTTATAAAATATTTACTTATTCTTCTTCACTTAATATGTTATGTACTCCATTATAGTTTGTCATTATTTACTTGACACCTTCATTTTCTCTTCCTACTTTAAACAGATCGAAAATTATATCAAAATTAACTTCTAGAAAGCTGGAACAAGAATTGCACCTAATTTGGGTATCAAGTGTTTAATGGTAATTGGTAAGTGGTAACAGTATCACCAATGAGAATCTAATCACAGTTAAGGAACTTAAAAACAATTGACAGATTGCATCTATTTCAAAAAAAAAAAAATTGTTTGAAAAATACGGGTCAACTCGACCCGTCCCGCAACCCGATTGACCCGCAAACCCAATTGACCCGACCTGACCCGACCGTTTTGCCATGTCTACTAATTACATGTAACAAAATACCAAATCCTCATGTATTCGTATTGTGGTTGTGGTGTGCAAAGTGTGTGGTTTGCTCAAAACTGGAAGATGGTATTATTTAAAATTAGAGTACTATTTATATATCATCGGATCATCTTATCTGTGTATCTTAAAGATGTCATCTACATAACAACTTATGAAACAAATTGTACAACAATGTTACACCACCTAATTTTTTATTAAATTCATATTTTGAAAATCACACTATTGAATTACATGTTCTATACATTCTTAATATGCATGTCAATTTTCATGCCAATTAGATTTTATTTACTATTCAATCCCAACTCATCTTTTATGCATTATTTTAAATATAAAAACTTGAATTTAAACAATTGATTGATTACATGGTTATTAATCTTTGATCACTTTGAAATTTTGTAAGCATAGAGAATATATAAAAATAATGTAATCCAATGATGGATTAATCAAAATTTGATCCAATTAAAAAATATTGGGTAGTATATATATAAGTGCCAATTTAACTATAAGGCTCTTGGCTAGAGAAGTATCTTATGTAATAACTAAAAGAGTTTTAGGTTGGCTAAGATATTGTCTTGGGAGTACACATGCTTAAATCCAATGAATTATTCAATACTTTGAACTAATGTTTCCTCTTAACACATAATAATGGGTTCTGCTAATAAAATTTATGGTGGGATCTACTATTCATGTGAAAGAATGAATTATTATTCTCGAAATATTGAATATTTTTTCCTTAATCTTAATAGGAGTTATTAATTTATTATATTCTTAGAAAAAAAAAAAAAAAAACTATGATAGAAGACTTAACATGTAGAAAATTATGTTGGACAATAATGCAAATGATTAAAAATGGATTTGGCTACAAATAGTTCGCACCAAAAAGAATAACATAGTTATATATTTTGAAATTTTAACCGTTGAATCACTTATTCTGTATGTTCAATACACATGTCAAATTTGTGTTAATTGGATGTTATTTAATATTTTATCAATAAACTTGTTTTTTATGCATAACTTTTAGACTACAAAAACTTTAAATTTAAATATTTCATTGATGATATAATTATTGATCTTTAAGCATTTGAAATTTAACTTAATGGTGGATTTGTCAAAATTCACATATGATAAAAAGATAATGAATGGAGTTATAGCCTAAACTTACGACTAAAGGTTGTTGCAAACTTTGTCCTAATGCTATTAGTGTCTATTAAAAAAAAAAAGTTTTCTATTGGTGGAGGCAATCATTTTATCTAAGTATAATAATTAAACAAAAAATTAGTGGAGGATAGTGGTTTTAAATTTTAATAGCCGAAAAAGTCAATTTTTAAAGGACACACAATTTACCAGGCTATCTTTTCTCACTTCTCACCAAGATTTTTTATGTAAATTTTGAAATTTATTTTGTGCACCTCAAAAAAAAAATTCTTTAAGAAAACATCTTTTAGTTTTAAAAAAATAAAAAATTTCAATTTTCAAGAATATACTTAATTTAAAATTATATATATAAAATATTGAATATTCATTAAAAAAAAGGCAAAATTATGAAATTATAAAAATAGAATAATGGACAAATAAATGAGAATATACTTGTATGATTTGATTTTGAAGAAGGAGATCAAGATAAAGATAAATTTTCACATTTTGTGTACTAAAAAAAAAATCAAAACCAACCCAACATGGCACGAGTTTAGTCCTCCGTGGAAGTCAAAAAGCAGGAAATTACGGAACAAGATCCACACCTGATTATAACTCATTCTCTTCCCTCCAAATCCTCATATGACCGTTGGAATTTTATAACTGCGAAAAAAATGTCTTACAAAGCTGCTTTTTACTTGTCTTCCCTACTCAGAAACTGTGTTCCACTCTCTGCAATTTCCCAAGCTAAGCAAACCCATGCACAAATCCTTGTCCTTGGCTTCCTTTCCAACGTGACCCTTCAAACAGATCTCTTACTGTTCTACTCTAAATGTGGGGTTCTTCAAGATGCCCGCCAAGTCTTCGACAAAATGTCTGAAAGAAATATGTACTCATGGAATATAATGCTCGCTTCTTATGCTCAGAATTCTCTTTTTTTGGATGCTATGAATATTTTTGATGATTTTCTGAAAATGGGTCTTAGGCCTGATCATTATACAATGCCTCCAGTGTTTAAGTCATGTGTTGGAATAGGAGATACTTTTTTGGGTAAGATGCTTCATGGTTTGGTGGTTAGGCTTGGGTTTGAGGAATATGTTGTTGTGGGAAGTTCGGTTTTGGATTTTTATGTGAAATTTGGTAATTTAGTTGATGCAAAGCGGGTATTTTCTAATATGTTGTCTAGAGATTCTGCGGTTTGGAATTCAATGATTTCAGGATTTGGGAGGGCTGGCTTATATGTTGATGCTTTGAATTGTTTCAGGAGCATGCTTAGTGCAGGAGTGAATATGGATTCCATGACGATTCCTAGTATTTTGAATGCTTTCGGACGGGAAGGAGACTTGATGAAAGGGAAGGAAATTCATGGGCAAGTAGTTAAGAGTCTCATATTTGATGGAGATGTCGCAATTGGTAATTCATTGATTGATATGTACGCAAAGTGTGGATGCTTGCATGACTCAGAAAAGGTCTTCAGGAACATGTGTGAACTGACTTTGGTAACTTGGACAACATTGATATCTTGTTATGGTGTTCATGGGAAAGGGGAGGATTCTTTGTCTTTGTTTAAGAAAATGAAAGATTGCGGGTTTAAACCAAACTGCGTTACACTAACAGCAGTTTTGGCTAGCTGCAGCCACTCAGGTCTCATTGATCAAGGCCGGAAGATTTTTGATTCTATAAGTTTTGAATATGGATTGAAACCCAGTGTAGAGCACTATGCTTGTATGGTGGATCTTTTGGGTCGTTTTGGACATCTAGAGGAAGCACTTGGACTGGTGAAAAACATGAAGTCTGTGGCAACAGCAAGTGTTTGGGGTGCCCTACTTGCTGGTTGTGTGATGCACAAGAATGTTGAAATTGGAGAATTTGCAGCTCTTCAGCTTTTTGAATTGGAACCTAGAAACTCTAGTAACTATATAGCTTTGTGTAGTATTTATGATTCTCTTAGCATACGCGATGGTGTTTCAATAATCAGAGCAAAGATGAGGAATTTGGGTTTGGTTAAAACTCCTGGTTATAGCTGGATGACAATTGCAGGAAACATACATAAGTTCTATCAGGGAGACTGCTCTCATCCTCAAACTAAGATGATACATGAAATGTTAGATCAAATAATTAAGGCACCTACGTTGCTTGGTGATTGTGGAAGCTACCTTTGAGTAAAACCATGGGTTGCTAATTTAATGTCCTTTCCAACATGAATATGGCCACATTTTTTATGGTTCTACCTTATGAGGGTTGGTAATTCAACCATTTTTCTTTAGCACATAAAGAATAGCTGGAGGATTCATTTTCTTCATGCAAACACAACTGTATCGCACATCAGCATGATCTGTGAATATACGTACAGAGCTATGGAACATATGCAAAGTGACAGAGTCAGATGGATCTTGGATGCACTCATTTAAGGGTAGAGTTCTTTACCTTAACATATATGTAATCTTTTTTTTTGGGGTTTTTGTTTTTTTGTATCTACTATTAAATTACCGATTGTCCCAAAAGATTAAGCTATTGGGATATGGTAAATTTAATCATTTAACCACATATTTCTAACACTTCCCTTCTCGTGTGAGCTCAAACTCTCTTTTAATATGTGAGGTCCTACACATGAGATTTTAAATGGGAAGTAAAGTAGAGGAGACAGAGATCGAACTCAGAACCTCCTGCACTAATTCCATGTTAAATTAAAAAATATGATAAATTTAATCTTTTAACCCCATACTTCTAAGTTCTAACATAAGTTCTAACATGTTAAATTATCAATTCTTCCAAAAGCTCAAACTATTAGGAGATGGTAAATTTAATTATTTAACCACATAATTCTAACACTCTCCCCTCACGTGTGGGCTCAAACTATCTTTTAATAGGTAAAGCCCAATACATGGAATTTTAAATGGAAGGTAGAGTGGAGAAGTCAATGATCAAACTCAGGACCATCTAGTTTGATATCATATTAAATTACTGATTGCCTCAAAAGCCTAAGCAACTTAAGCCTTTTGGAGAATTGGTAATTTAAAATCTACATTCAAGAATAAGAGGTAGGTCTCGGGGTGATAGCAAGTGCCTTCCACCAAAAGCTATAGGTCACAAGTTTGAGTTTGGGAATCAATCTCTCCAACAAAAATTGGAGTAAAAGGCTGCCTAGTGCCTACCAATCATGTCTCCCAAAGCTCAAGTGGGAGATTTGTGCATTGGATATAACCTTAAAAAAAGAAAATGGTAAAAAATCTACATTCAAGAATAACAAACAGTATCCAATCTTTCACCATTTGTTTGTTTGACTGTCAGGTCTTCTTCTGCCAAGTGTCAACCTTCTTACATTCTGGCAAGCAGCTTGTGTTCCTTTGTGCTTCTGAAGGTACACTTCCCATCAATTTGACTAAATGTTTCATTTTAATATTACCTGGTAATTAATAATTGTTAAACAAGAATCTGGCTGAATGGTGTCTACCAACAGAAGTTCTAGAGGAGATCTGTCACTCGCCAAATTTAGAAAATGTTATTGGGTTTTCAAATTATAAGTATTCTTATTAAATTGTGAAATCTTAAATGAGGGGAGTTGTTGACAGGGTAAGTTATCCATATGGTTCATTTCCTATAGCAGTCTATGGTGAAAGATAGTTAACTACAATACACTAGTTTCTGAGGGTTATTATTATTATTTGCATTTCACATTTCTTAGTATATATGTGAGTTGTTATTGAGGATATCACCTATTGGATGTTCACCAGACTTCTATGAAAATTAAACTATCAAACACTATATATGTTAGAATTGGAGAGACATTTGAAAGGAGAAAATCCTACTGTAGCCTACTTCCATATGATGCTGTTTAATCATCCTTTTGCCTTTATATCTTCATAATTATTTCACTGGATGAGAAATAGTGATGGGAAGCTTAAACTGCCCCTTGCCTCTTCATCTAAATATACTTTAGCCCATATTTTAAGGATGAGCTTATAACTGGCTACTTCACAACATATTCACTCTTTTTTCTTTTCTTTCCTTTTTTTTTTTTTTTTTTTTTTTCGCGCTATTTTATTTCAATTAGCTATGTAAATCTCATAAAAATTATTTGAAATAAAATAAAACAATAATATTTAAAGTGACCTTGGTAATGGCTAATATAATTAGTAAGGGTTATATAATTGCAAAAGACAAGCATGATTTAGACCAGATTAACCTACACTGAGTTTGATCGAATGTTAATGCTCACAATGTGCAATAATTGCTAGTGGGGTTGTTAGTGGCTATTATCAAAGATTCAAAGTTGATAATACACCCGAATTACCTATAAAAAAAATGACACCCCAAAGTAGAACTGAGTTTTTTATATACATATTTTAAATACTTTATTTCTAGTATACAAAGGGAATGTCAAGGTCTTCTTCCACAACCTTTACAGTTTTTATTCTCACAAAAAAAAAAGTATGGGAAAGAACAAGAAATTGTAGTTTGTTGTCTCAGAAAATAGTGGTTGTAAATATAAATCATTTTGTTGCTTGTGACATTTATTTGTGGAGCTTTGAATCAGGCCTTTTGCTCAAGATGATTATGACTAGACACAGAAGAGGATGCTGCGGCTTGAATAGCTTGAGGATGATCCTTTGCAGGTTTAATATGTGGACCTTCACTCACCTTCTCATTTTTCTTGATCCCTTCCTCAATATGCAAATCCTCTTCGATTGATAATACCTTGATTTGTTCACCATGTGGGCCTGGAATAATGGCTTCCTGAACCTTTATATGTTCATCAATATTTATAATCTCAGTTTTCTGAACTGTTTTTTTCTTTCTCTTCTTAATGAAGCAACACAGAGCAACTGAAAGGAATGCAAGAAAGAATAGACCACCAAGTGAGACAAAGACAATTACAATAACAGTAGAATGGTGTCCTGGTGCTGGTGGTGGAGAAATAGGATGAGCCGGTGGTGGTATCACAGTTGGGGAAGGGGGTGAAATGGTGTGGGGAGGTGGTGGATAGAAAGAATGATGGGGTGGTGTTGCTGGTGGCGGAAGTAATGGCCGTGGTGGTGTAATGGGGCCATGGGGTGGGTTACCGTGAGGTGGTGCTGCATTTGGAGGTGAGGGAGGATTATGAGGTGGTGCCACCTTTGGAGGGGATGGAGTACCATGAGGTGGTGCAGCCTTTGGAGGTAATGGAGGGTTAGGAGGTGGTGCCACATTTGGAGTTGGAGGAGATGGAAAATTATGTTTATGTGGTGGGGCCACTTTTGGAGAACTATGAGGTGGCAGTACTTTTGGAGGGAATGGAGGATATTGGTGGGGTGGTGGTAGAGGAAAAAATGGGTAAAAATAGTCTTTATTTTCGCTAGGAGCCATTTCAATGTGCAAAAGTTTTCAAAGTTAATTGATAGATTTGTGCAGGTATTGGAAGATGGGCAACAAGGCATGTGTTCAATGCCTATTTGTAGTTCCTGAGTACGGGTTTGAATTGTTTGATGTTTTGAATACTTTCAAAGCCTTTAGTAACTTGACTCCCATGCAAAGATTTTGCAGTGTTGTCATTGATTGCATTGAAAAACACTTAATTCTACTTAATTTATTTTTTTTTTCATTTTGCTTTCTATCAAAGTCTCCTCTTTACAAATAAAAAATGTCGGTTGGGCTGATTAGTAATGTTTTCTGCATTGAACGAATCGACATAAACTTGCTCTTTTTTTATCACCTCCTGATAATGAGGTGAGGTATTTTGGGAACTTGTTTTTTAAAGTGTACCAGCTTAAGGAGGATTCTACCTATTCAACTGCTGCAAGGGATTCCTCACCCTATTTCTGCATTCACATTTAGGTATGTCTAACTTTTTCTCTAATCCGTTTCATTAATCATTTGAAGATCGTTGGTACAATCTGGCCCAAAAAAGAAGAAGAAAAAAGTACGGTACAGGGAATGAATACCCTAATTGAAATATCAGATCTACTAAGGGGCTGTACATTAGGCATTTTGGAAGTCTTACAATTTTTTAGATGATAAGATAATCATGTTAAACTGGTGGTTGGACTAAATGCTTTCTTGAAAAAAGGAAAAGAAGATATTGATGTAACTTGGGTTTGGCACAAAACCTATTATTAATCCATGACCTGAAAAGTGAGAAATATTTTATTTTGGATGGCTCAAATTTGAAGTCTGGTCCTCGTCATTGAAATACTCATACCATTACTAGTCTATGCATAGTAATGAAGGATTCCCTCGAAGTTGAAACTTAGTACAACCAAGGGTCTAACAGTAATTAAATTTAAGACAAGTTAATTTTTCCATTTATCGAAGTTGGGTAAAGGAAAGGGAGAAACAATTAAGTGGACTTCTTTGGTTAAGACTTAAGACATTGTCATTGTATTACAGTATTCATTTGTCAAAGAAACAGCACAAATTTAAAAAGAAAAAAGAAAAACACGCAAATATGATGGTCAATTTCAATTCTCATTCTTTCCCCTTCTCTATTTTGTTTGAACAAAGATAGCATTGTAATCAAAACTGTGATTAATGAACAGGAATGGACAATTTGTTACATCTCTGAGACAAAATTTTAGCCCATTTTTAATACAAAAGAATTTGCAAAAAGAATGAAAAAAATGGTTTCTATGCAAAATTGTATCCTCCGTGTAATTCTAGATTTTCTTTTGAAAACTTGGTGCTATCTTGAAGAGTTGTAGAATAGTTCGGGCGCTGAGCTGCTATAGAATGACAAGTAATAAAGGAAACAAACTTCAGCCCAATGCAATGTTACCCAAATTTTCTGGCTTCCAATCTTTGAGACCACGGGTGCTGGTTGTCTGGAGGTTTTGGCAACTTGCTTCATCAAAACTGGTACCAGTAAATCCACTTTTGTCCACTCTGCACTGATTAACAAGAACCATTTTACTATCAAAAAAAAAAAAGTTGCTTTAATGGCTCACTTTTTTACCTCAAAAGGGGGGAGAGAGAGAGAAGGAAAATGCAATTCTTACTTTTTTTTTTTTAATTGTTTTTATTATTCTTTTCTAAAAATAAAAAATAATAACAAAAAATCGAATGTCAGATATACCCCTCCTATTCCTAGTGCTTCCAACCCCTGTGCCAAGGCACAGGGATGAAAGGCATGAGAAATAGTGTTTGAGATGGTTTTTGCTAAGCGCAACAAAAACCAATGCGTGCAAATATGGTCCGTTGAAGGAGTTAAAGCAACAAGATGAAGCAGGGACGGAACTAGGATTCGAAGTCGAGGGGGGCAAATATAATTTTCTTGAAAGGAGCAAATATAATTTTTCATGGACTTATTTTCTAAAATCTTAAATATATACCTATTATTTAATATTTTAAAAATTTTGGGGGGGGAGGGGGGCCACAGCCCCCCTTTGCTTGTACATGGTTCCGTCCCTGAGATGAAGGAACATATAAAGTATTGAGTTTTTCTACAAGCATAAGTCCCAAGGATGAAGCAATTTACATCAGTTATGCTCAGATGTACATGAGCAATAATAGGAAGAAATTCAGAAAGTAATCGGAGCTTACTGTACTCACCCATTAATCAGAAATGAAGCCTATAGTCTGTAAGCAGGTAAGAGAGGACAATTTCGTTCCACACATCAGGTACCCCAGGTAGACACCAGTGGCTACAATCAGGCGTATATGGGCTGTCACTCCAGTTACCCACATGAGCATCACTCCGGAGAGCTGTCATGGAAGTTATGTGCAGAACAGTTACAGGAACTGTCATATTCTTTGCCACCTCCAAAATAGTATCTGAAAATAGGTTCTGGTCCCTTCCTCTTGCTTCTGATAGGGGGTGCTGGGTCATATTACAAAACCTACGAGTTTGATCACTGATGCAGAAATAAACCATATCCTTAGTCATGTTGAAGCCAGTTTGTGTCCACCTCAAGAGGAATTCAAAATACAAGGGAAACAATGAAAGAGACTAAAACTAAACAAACATAATGATAACATCAGCCCTTCAAATGTGGTTGGTTGCAACTTGTAACTATTACTAAACTTGAAACAGAATATCAATTCTAGAAACCTTTTAGGTTGCATTTGGATTTGGGGACTAAAAATTGAAATCAAGGGATTTAAAAAACAACTGCTAGCTTAAATTACCTACAACACGTAATAGATTAACTTTAAGGATTTTGTTTGAACAAAAACACTTGTATTATGAATTTAACATAACATCATACACCTAATCATTTCCAATCTACACGTTAACATGGTGTAAATCCATCCATGAATTTTACAAAATTGAATAATTTTGTACTTTCCATACTCTATTCAAGTCATTTAAACTAAAAAATGAAATCCAAAGCTTTCTCTACTTCTGTTCAAATAAACCATTAGAGAATGATTAGCAACTTTAGGGGAAAAAAAAGGATCAACATTGTTATTGTGGGAAGCAATTTCATGAGAATAGGGCAACTGATAAATTACAACAGGGAAAATTCATTTTTAGTTCTGTAAGCAGAGACAGTAGTTTCCAAGCAATAACATGAAGTGGAAAACCAAATATGTTTGAGAACACAGGATCATATTGCCAATATAGAAGGCATACCTCCAGTGAGATGGCTCAAAACTTCGGAAGAAGACACGCGTTCGATTTGTATTGATGTTTCTCTCAACCCATGATGCCCATGTGCCTAGTGCAGTTCTGTAGGCAGCAGAAATTGGCATTCCAAGCTTTAAAGTGTTTCGAACCTGGAAATAACAGCCACTATCCAAAATAAAATTTAGAAGCATTTTATACAGGTGTACTAGAAGATAATAATTTTCAACAAAGACTCAAAAGTTTCCAGTACATTAGAAATTTTGTGGATGGATAAAATGAGAGCATGGCATACAAATTACTAATGCTAAGATAGGGAAACCAATATCCATATAAATTACTTTCTACAAGGCTTAATAAATAGTTACAATAGCAATTTTGCAAGATGAAACAATAGAGCAACATGTGGTGTGTTTCTTAGTAATTCCCTCTTTTCTTGTTCTATTAATAGGTGAAAATCTAACATAAGCTTTAACTCAATCCACCACATTTATTTGCCACCTGATCAGAGGCTCAGATGCCTCAGCTGGTAAGCAAAATGTCACATATTACAGCCAGAGTAAGAAAAATTATGGTGGTCTCAAAAAAAAAAAAAAAAAAAAAAAAAAAATTTACAGCTTTCTTTCATTACAAGGTCCTTGAAAAGTCTATCCCCAAAGTAACATGTTCAGGTGTAATGCTGACAGGAGAGAAATTTGAAATATGAGCACTGGACTTCTATAGAGCTCTGTAACTGACTATGGCTTAATTATGCATGATGTTTCAAAACATGTGGAAGTGCTAGCGAGCGTCAATGTTGGAATGTACACCACATCAAATAATTGGGAGATGCACTCAGCCAAAAAACAAAAGGTTGATGCAGATACAAACTAAGGTGTCACTAGGAACAATAATTCACAATAGATGAGTTTTTATGTTCTCTTTTTTCTTTTCTTTTCTTTTTTTCTTTTGATAGGTAATAACAGCTTTATTGAAAATAAAAGCACAATGAATTTAAGATAGTAAACTCACTGCACTGAAAAGAGTACAAACCAATCAAAAAGAAAGACTAACAGAATTAAGAAAGTCAAACAAAGAATGATAGTACGTAAACCCCCAAATTCGGGACCACTCAAACAAAGTCCTAACTAGCAAAGACTTCACACAGTCTACAAGTCTCTCAGTTTCCTCAAAAGTACGGGCATTGCGCTCCTTCCAAATTAATCACATAAGACACGCTGGAACCATATTCCACACTTTTGAAGTGTGACTCCCCAACCAATTCCACCATGCAGGAAGAAGAGAAACAACATTTTTCGGCATCACCCATTGAACCCCAAACACACGAAGGACCTCACTCCACAAGGTATACGCACACTTACAATGGATCAATAAATGATCCACAGTTTCCTCTTCACATCGACAAAGGCAGCACCAATTCACAAGAGGCAACTTCTTCTTAATAAGATTGTCTATAGTAAGAAGCCCACCCCTAGCAGCTGTCCATAAGAAAAAAGGCCACCCTTTTAGGTACCTTAACACAGCAAATGCTCTTCCAAGGAAAAGACACCAACGGGGCTGCTAGCAATGAAGTATAAAAGGAGCGCACATTAAAAACACCACTACGATTCAATTGCCATATCATGGTATCATCACCCCCCCTAGGTAACTTGGAGGAAATATGCGCAAAGAAAACATAAAAGATCTCTATCTCCCAGTCTTGAAATGCACGACAGAAACGTAAGTTCCAGCTTCTACCACCCCCATTCGGAGCATAATCAACCATTTCAGAAACCATAGCTTCCTTGTTCACAACAATAGCAAACAATGCCGGATATAAAACTTTCAAGGCAGAAGGGCTACTCCAAGGGTCATGCCAGAATCTGATACGAAAACCCTCACCCGCCGCATACAACACATGACCAAAGAAACTCTCAGCCCCCTTCCTAACGTTCTTCCACATACCACATCCATGTGTCCCTCTAACAACTCTAGTACACCATCCCCCACTGTCCTCCCCATATTTGGAAGCTATAAACTACCTCCATAAACGAGTGACCTCATTCCCAAATCGCCAGAGCCACTTCCCAAGCAAAGCTTGGTTAAACAGCCCAATTTTCCGGATCCCCAAGCCACCAGACTCCACTGGCCACACAACTTTCTCCAAAGCAACAAGTGAGAATTTAAAGACATCATCTGAACTCTCCCAAAGGAAATTCCTCTGAATTTTCTCTAATCTGTCCGCCACATGTTGTGGAATAGTGAACAAAGATAAATAATAAGTAGGGAGACTTGATAAAGTGCTCTTCAATAAAGTAAGTCTACCTCCTTTTGACAAATATAACTGCTTCCAACCCTGCAAGCTTTTTTTCCATTCTTTCAATGATAGGGTTCCAAATTGAGGAATCCTTATAGTGGGCCCCCAAGGGCATCCCCAAATAAGACATGGGTAAACAGCCTACCTTACAACATAAAATTCAAGCCAAGGCATCCAAGGTCCCAACCTCACCAACCGGTACAATCTTACTCTTACCAACATTTACTTTCAATCCTGTGATAGCTTCAAAGAAAATTAGAATCATACGAATATGTAATAATTGTTCCTTGGAAGTATCACAAAAGAGAATAGTATCATCAGCAAACAAAAGATGAGAGATATGCAGACCGCCAGGTGTATTGGGATTTGCTTGGAATCCACTGAGAAAGCCTCCAACTTCTGTCCTTTTCAACAACCTACTCAATACCTCCATTACCAATAAGAATAGGAGTGGAGATAAGGGGTCCCCTTGGCAAAGACCACGAGAGCTGCCAAAGAAACCAACTGGAGACCCATTAATAAGCACTAAAAAACGAGCAGTAGAAATACACATCTTCATCCAACTCTCCATGAGGTAAAATAAGGCACTCCAACTCACATGATCATAAGCCTTCTCAATATCCAATTTAATAATCACACCTGGAATACCACTCTTTAATCTACTATCCAAGCATTCATTTGCGATAAGAACAAGGTCAAGAATCTGTCTTCCCCCAACAAAAGAATTTTGGGAGTTGGAAATAAGTTTATCCAAAACACAACGCAGTCTATGAGCCAAAACCTTTGAAAGTAGTTTGTACAAACTACCTACCAGGCTGATTGGGCGAAAATCTCTAAGATTGACTATACTAAGCTTCTTGGGAATCAAACACAGAAATGTGGCATTGAGTGATTTTTCAAAAATACATTCTTTGTGGAAGTCTGCAAAAAAAGCCAAGATCTCATTCTCAAGAACACACCAGCATTTTTGAAAGAACGCCATAGTAAAGCCATCTGGACCGGGAGCCTTATCACCCTTAGCCTCCCGTAGGGCTGCAATAATCTCCTCCTTCTCAAACTCCCTTTCTAAAGCAGTCCGATCGGTTTCATCTAGATTTGCAAACTCTAACCCATCAATAGTGGGCCTCCAAGATTTGGTCTCCTGATACAAGGACTTATAAAAACCCACCACTTGATCTTGAATTTCAGACTCATCCTCGTACAAAATGCCCTCAACCTCCACACCTCTCATAGAATTTGTACGTCTATGAGAATTAGCAAGCCTATGGAAAAAACTAGTATTATTATCTCCTTCTTTTAAGTACAAAGCCTTCGATTTTAGCCTCCAAGAAATCTCCTCCAAAGAAGCTAAATACTCAATATCAGCCTTTATCTTAGCCCTTCTTGCACTATCTACTGGTGACAAAGTTTGCATCCCTTCTCTCAAATCTAGGTCCAGAAGCTTAGACAGCAAGTATTTTTTCTTAAAAGCCACATCCCCAAAAACATGTTTATTCCAATACTTCAAGTCACCCTTAAGAGCCTTCAATTTACAAGCTAGAACATAACTAGGAGACCCCACAAAATGGTATTCGTTCCACCAACCTCTCACAAGATCCACAAAACCCTCCACCTTAAGCCACATATTCTCAAATTTGAAAGAAGACTTTCCCCTCGACATTCCACCTGCCTCCACAAGAAGAGGACAGTGGTCCGAAATCACTCTAGGAAGAGGCCTTAGAGTCACATCCAAAAAATGATCCTCCCAATCAGCGGATACCGACACTCTATCAATTCTAGACATAGAAGGGTTCTCTGAGTCACGGAACCATGTATACTCACCCCCCACCAAAGGTATATCAACCAATAAATTCCTCTCAAAAAAGTCCGAGAATTTGTACATGGCTGGATTGAAAGAAGAACAACCAAAGCGCTCTGTTGGATATCTGATGATATTAAAGTCACCAAAAAGACCCAAGCAGCCCTCCACCTCCCTCTTATACTATCAAGTTCAGTCCACAAAGCATCCCTAAGACCATCAGCATTCGGACCATACACCCCTGTACATATCCAATCAAAACCGTCAACCACACCCTTTAACAAAACAGAAACAGAAAAGCATCCAACCATGCTATCTATTTTCTTATACACCCTTGTATCCCAAGCTAGAATAACCCCCCCTGCTGTATGAATAGCATCCAAAGCGTCCCAATCAACAAAAGGGCTACTCCAAAGACTTTTCACAACAGCAGAATTGACAAAATCCAACTTGGTTTCTTGGAAACACACTACATCACACTTCCACTCCTTGAGTAAATTCTTTTCCCCAGTATACAGATGGTTTTTCAGATAATATTCTTGCTCTTTATATGCAAATGCTTATTTTCTTTTCCTTGTGTAAATTTTTTTCATTAGTGATATGTCTATAGGCAACATTCTGTAGTGTATGATCTTCTGAACAGAGACATTTAATTCAAGCAGAACATGTTTGACTTGACTGGATATCTAGTAAGAAGTAATTTAGAATATGTTTGGTTAGATATTGAACAAACTAGTCATGCTCGTGGAAAAAAATCATAGGGCTGCAGAAGTACATTAATTTTAATTCATCCAGCCTCGGCTCAGAGTTATAAAAATGCAGTTTTCTCTCCTTAACATTATTTAGGTCCACTTTTTCTTGCATTTTTAATTAATAAGAAATTGAGATTAGTCTCAAATTACTATTCCCTATATCTCATGCATACACATTTAAATTTTATAATTTAGAAAAATTTCAGACATTTTAGGAGAATGATTAGAGAAATTTTGTCTGTGTTAAAAAACTATATATGCAGAGAAAGAAATTCAGGTGGAGCTTTTACAATTACAAATATAGGAAACAAACCATAGGGATCATCCTCATGAATAAAAATCTCAATTTGAAAAGTTTTGTTTCCATAATAGCCTTCATATTGGACATGGTTTAATTTGACTCTGCATGGTCACAAGCATCCAATGAATGTGATTCACCCCTGCCCCAAAAAATTTTGACTTCCAACCTGTTGGGGAAAGTTACAAAGATCATTTATTCCCTCAAGCTCTCTATGAGCCCATCCTTGAAACAATTTTCCAATACATTAGTCAAAAAGAGGATCTGTTGCAAAAGAATAGTTATACTCCTATATGCTGATAGGTTTGAGGCTCTGCCAGTGTTTAACAATAAAGCAAAATTGGTTACGTGAAACATTATTATTCCAGGATAATTTGGGGCATGGCTTTAGTCAGGGGTGAAACATGAGAGGGCTTTGTTGAGTGGATTTCAGATGATGACTTTAGTCAGCAACGAAAGTTGAGAAGGTTTTTGGGATAAACACTTTGTTAGGTGGAGTTGAGGTCATTTTAACAATCCTTTTTCATGCAAATTTTTTTTTTTTTTTTTTTAAATAAGTAATGAAAATTTTATTAAGAAACGAAAAACAGCCAACCCGAGTACATTGGGAATGTACTATGGGGGAACAAATCAAAAACCAAGATTACAACAATCAAGTAAAACAGGAAGGGAAGAACAAGAAAAATGACAAAAGACCATACTCCAATCAAGGAGAGTGTAAAAAAAAAGACTTAATCTCTAACATAGAGCGTTCACATCCTCAAAACTTCTAGCATTTCTTTCGCGCCAAATACACCATAACAAGCAATGAGGCACAATTCTCCACAACTCTATGTTTGTATGTCGTCCAAACATACCCTACCAAGACTCAAACAACTCAATAACCTTGTGAGGCATAACCCAATGAATTCCAAACAAACAAAACACCAACGACCACAACTCACAAGCAATGGGGCAATGAAGAAGAAGATGATCCACTGACTCCCCACAATTCTTACACATATAGCATCAATCAAGAACTAGCACGCGTCATTTGCAAAGGTTATTTGTTATTAAAATCTTACCTTTTTCATGCACAATTAGCCTAAAAGGATATCCATAATCTGATGTAAACCAGTACAATTATTTCACTCAGTGGGGCTTTCAATCTAGAGAATGGTGATTCTCGAAATGTCTTATTGGTGGATCAAAATCCATGCAGAAGTATCATTACTAAGCATAATGTCAATATCTTATCCAGAATCTAATCCATAAGAAATCTAGACTGAAAGATCCTGCAGCTTGATGCTTTGGTACAGAAGAATACTGTTCCATATGGAGAAATCTTCATCATTAGAGAAATGGCATAATTAATAATCTTTTTTTCTTTTTTTCTTTTTTGTGTGGCAGCAGAGGCATCTCAAGGAGTTCTTAAATGGATAAGCAACCATGAATAGGAAAAAAATCCATATGTTGCTATCTTCCCAAATAGTTTTCATTTCATAGGTGTTTGCCTTTTACTAAATGAACACTATCACACACAATGTGCATGTTAAATCTAATCCGAATTTATAGAACTGGGGTTGATATGGCAGAGGAAGATAGATATTTATGGCGAGGCAGAGGTTCTTACGGATAAGAATTTATGGATGGAAGCTAATGATTATCTAAAACTAGTTTTACATAATTATTCCTCAAGTGCCATGTCACAACTATAAATATATTTACTACGGGTGAGAAGAGAAACTAACAATTATTAAACTTCTTTCACATAACTATCAGTACTCCTCAAGTTAGGAGTTAAGCTTACTTTTACCATTTTTACTTGAGAGAGAGAGCAAGCGAGAGAGAGGAATGCGCCAATAAAAGCAGGAAGATCACTTATCTTCTTATAGTAGCACTAAAAAGCTACTCTTTCCAATGGTACACTCATCTAGAAAATTAGGAGAGTGTTTCCTTTCCTATTTTTGTACTCATTTTACCATTTTAGATAGAATATATATTATATGATCATAGAAAAGGGGATTGAAGCGTAGGAATTTCTATAAGTTGCATCCCATGCCATAAGTTCTCATACCCATACAAAAACACTATGACCATTAAGATCTGTTCAAATGATTAATGGACTTTGAATACATGGTTTCTGCATTCTGCAATATAACATAAGTGCATAATCCGAATTATAACTAGTACAATGTGATGAAGTTATAATAACACTTTCTATAATTCAAAACTTTGATTTGGATGTTAGATCAATGGAATCAGGGTTGGATTGCAATTCTCCATAAAAAATCATGGATATGAGAACATCTGAATTAACCCAATGGTGGATTAACCCATGCTTCAATTCTAGTAATCCTATCCAAGCAAGGAATTTCATATAGAAAAGCACAGGTAGCATGGAGATTGATACACAGAATCGAAAAAACTTACGTTTCAAAAAGCTTTCCTGGCACCCACCATTGTCCTGTGTTGAATATGAGAACATCTGAATTAACCCAATGGCTGCTAATATTGTCTAACTTGTCCAATTTTAGTGTCGACTTGACCCTCTTTGGCGCATGTCTAGGCATCCCTCCCGGTTGCACCAGGAAAACTGAGCGAAAAAACTCAACAGTAAAGTTAAAGGAACTGAACCGAACACCTAAAAATCTAATCCGTTTTGTAATCTTATTTCCATTCACTTCATAGACACTCTTCTTATCTTCTACCCCTGTCATAAGCAAGCATATCAGTGACTCCCACTGTGTTCTACTCATAGAATCACCAACAAAAACAACTCTTTTGCCTCGAAGCATTCCTAATATGTTTTGCACATCAAACCTCGGAATAACACAATCCATAGGCTTCCATCTCCATCGCAAATAATCTTTATCTTCCCGTCCATTTCCCAAGCAATTGAATCCTTGTTCTACAAAAGGGCATTCTGTAGCATTGTACAATGGATAGCTATCATCCAAAACCCAACTTCCATTAAAAATATTGCAACTACTTAATGAAACATTAGTCTTGGATGCACCATACCCGTAAAAGGCTTGGCTGAGACTTGGGAGCACAAACATATAACCACAACCAATTGCTATGAGGGATGAAATCACAAACCCAATCACCACAAGAACGTGAAACAAGCGTGAAACCCCACTCCACCGACTGACTCTTGGGCTTAAAACACTCAATCCCCTTGGACTTGTAACATTCAAGGCCCTCCGGTTGATTGATGCACTGCGTTTTAAGGATGCAACCCTTTTGAGACTTTTCATCATGTCAATCATCCATTGAAACTATTCACTATCCCAGTCATCCAGAAAACATCAAAACTGCTCCCATGTGATACAAACCATTGGTTCAGGATCCAAAATAGTCCGTCTTTCCATATATAACTTCAATCCTATTATAAAACCAATCCAAGAACCATACAAATCCAATCACTATCACATCGAAACCCAGCAGAAATCAAAACCAACATACAGCCACCTCAAAAAGTCGTCAACTTTGCAAGCATATTAGCAATGTCACTAATAAAACTTCAAAAGCACAAAGAAACAGAAAATAACTGTACAATCTACAAATGCAATCCAAGAAGTCAAGAATTCAAGCTCAGAACCATGGTGTGGTCAAGACCCATAATAGAAATGAGTTAAAAACCAAATGGGCATGCTTCAAATCTCAAGAAAAACAAACCCAGTTGCCTAGAATCTTAGATGAATTAGTGAAGAAAAAGCGAGACGCTAACAAAATTAGAAGACAATAGCTACCTGTGAAGGTGGCATAAAACAAAGATATGGAGAATCCACCGTTGAATCTTGAGGGGACTTGCAGAGTTGGAGAGATGTAGGCAGAGAGAAGAGAAAGGAGATGCTTTGGAGATTTGGGAGGGTTTTGATTCAGAGGTGGTTGAGAACAGAACGTGTAAAATAACAAAGAAAAACAGAAAGAAGCATGGGGACTATATTATTCAAGTAGTTAGAGACCACTTACCCTCTTCCAAGAAAAAAAAAAAGAGTAGTTAGACTTAGAGACATTGTACCAAAACAAAAATAATTAGAGAACCTATCAATAATTTCCAATTTTTTAATCGAAAAAAAGAAGATGATATGGTTTGTTACTTTGTAGGAAATTATTAGATCATTGATTTATCCATCATAAAAAAATTACCCATGTTAGTCTTAGTTTGGGATAGCTTACATTTATTGACATATTTAACTTAAAAAATAAATTAAATCCCTTAAAAGAGATAAATTAGATAAACTACGACTAGATTAGTGCCAATTTATTAGTTCAATATAGAATTTTTTTTACTCAAACAAGTGGCTTTAACTCGAGTTTTTGTTATCTAAGTAAAATATTTTTAGGTGTTTTGTGTGACATGTAAAAATTTTCAAGCACAGATTATCAAAATTGGTGGCCGGGGCAACTTTGTGGACCGAACCACTAGTGTCAACCATCAGACCACCTACATTAGGGTGCCTAGCCAATTGAACTAGCAACCCAGCCATCAGATAAGGGAAGAGAGTTACTATGTACTTTTATAAAATGTTTTCAAGTTTTTAAAGGTAGAACAATTTATAACATTTTACAAATAATTTTATGGTCAACGGAAAACATTTTCAAGTTTGACCAAATTTTACAATAAAATAAAAATGATAAAATGCTGAAAATATTTTCTATAAAACATTTTATATCCAAAAAAAAAAAAACATAGAACGCTAAAGTCAAAACGAAATATACAATTCAAAGATTAACAAGGACATGAAAAGAGTTCATTTGCATGGTACATTTAGGGTTTGTTTGGTTAAAAAAAATGGTCACTCATCAGTCATCACTCAATTTTCGTCACTCATCACTCATCACTCAAAATACCCCAACTCCCTACACCCAACCCGTTTGGCACCATCACTCACTTGTCATCACTTAATATTTTTCAATTGTTTGTGAGCCCCATACTTATCACTTGGTGCAGCTTTTACTTTTTTTTCTTTCTTTCAACCCCTAATACCCAAACTCACCGAACCTAGTGAAAAAAGAAAAGAAAAGAAAACCAAACTCATCAAACCCAATGAAAAAAAAAATCACCGAACCTAGTGAGGAAAAAAAAACTCACCGAACCTAGTGAGAAGAAAAAAAAAATCACCGAACCCAGTGAGAAAAAAAAAAAAGAGTCAAAAGTTGTGGCTGACTTGACTAGTGGGTCACTCAATGTATGTTTAATTATGGAAATGCCATTGAAAACAGAGTTATGAAAATTGAAAACACCTAAAATGTGTTTTCAGTTTCCATAACTCATCATTCAAAAATCAGAGAATTGAGTGATGGAAACAATGATCCAAAACTCATCCAAACAAGTGCTCATCTGTGGGACCCATATGATTTGGATGATGAAAACAGAAAATTAAGTGATATCACTCAAAACTCACTACATCCAAACAAGCTCTTAGCTTCTGCTTAAATAAACTTAAAATCTAGTTTTTTTTTTTTTTTGATAATTAAAATGGGGATGAGGAAGATTTATCTTAAATGTTTTTGTTGAAAATATCAAAATGTGTCAATTGAGATACAAAGCATTTGGTAAGGATGGCAAAACAACCCGCCCTGCATGGCCCCCCGACCCTGGGCCGATTTGTGTAGAATATATATTTATACATACTCTAGTACTATCTTGAAAACACTAGTGTCTACTTCTCTTTTAGTTACCATTTCCTTTCATATTTCATCTATATCTCGTCAATATTAGTACAATCTCATTAGTACTAGTAAAACATCTCTAACCAACTCTGAACCCGACTTGCCCTGCTATTGCCCCGTATGAGTTTTTCTCACTCAAAGAGGAGATGGAGCTGGATTGGGGCACCCGTGATCTGAACACGGCCCACCCTGTTGTCATTGATAACTCCTGGTAAATCTAGTTTATTGTTATGATAAGTATATATACAACTTTTTAAAATCTAATTTCATCAAGTATATTCATATTTTATTTGGTTTATTTTTAAAACATAATAGGCAATTCAAAATAGATCCTTAGTTGGTTGCCCTATAAGTATATCGGAAAAGATTTTGAAGTGGAATATTTAATGGAGGCATTAACTTGTAGATAGGTCAAGAAAAATATACCTTTTAATCTCAATTATATATATATATATATATATAGACACACACACACATATAGGGGGGTTCCAGTTAATCAGCTCAACTGGTAAAATTTTCGATAGTTGAATAAGAGATTCGGGGTTCAATCTCTGCCTACACTAAAAATCGATTAGTATTTTGATTTGATGATAAAGAGCTATCACTAGGAGCAGACGTAAAAAAAGAATATATATATATATATATATTCGATATCTCATACTTTGAATTACAAGACTTTTAGCCAGAACATAATAAAATATTAATAATATATAAACACAAAATGATAATCAAGGAAGATAAAGCCTGATTATATTGGATTATTCTCTTAGCATTTGAATATTTAGAAGAAACAACCTTAACCAAATTATGCTATTGCTAAATGCTCATATCCAGCTGGTTGAGAGAGGATCTCTCAATGGAGCCACATCATCCCTTCTTCCCATTCTCACAGTTCAAGGTCTTGTCCCCAACAACCCCCACGCTTCCAATAATTCTAACAATCCTCCACCAAACTACACAATATTTCTCAGAGTGGTTCTGATGCCACAACTCTGTGCACAACTCGCCCCATGTGGCAAGTTGTGGTTGGTGGAGAGGTGGTGGTGGGTCACCCCTCCACCAACCACAACTCACCACGTGGCGAGTTGTGCACAAAGGTTGTGTCACCAGAATTTTCCTATTTCTCATAGATGTGAAAATAACCACAAAAGGGTAGGAAAAATAACTCCCAAATAGAACCATTCAAATTTTAGTGTAAAGTTCCCAACAACCATTTCCAAATTACATTTTTTTAGATCAGCGGCTTGATTGAGAGAGATCCTCTCTCTCTCACTCTAAAAATTGAACCCAGTTTTTTCTCTCTCTCAATAAGCTGCTTTGGTGTTTGTTTTCTTTAATATGCGTGTGACGTGAGTTTACTCTTAGGGTCTATTTGGATACCGCTTATTTTGTTAAAACTGAAAACTTATTACTGAAAGTACTGTAGATAAAGGTAAAAATTAGTTAAAATAGTACAGCAAGGCCATGAATAGTACCAAAAAGTATAGTAAGGCTCATAAATAGTAGCAAAAATAAGCTGAATAGTAAAATAATTTTAAATTTTCATTGGTATCCAAACACACACTTAGTGTATTTAATGGTAGGGTGACAGAATTATTTATTGGCACATGTATAAAGTTTAGGGAGTAAACTAGCCAAAATAAAAGTTTAGGGGGTGTAATGACCACTACCTTATAGTTTAGAAGGTGTCAAGGCATTTTACCCTAAAATGAGAGAGGTGTAATTCAAGTGAAGGGAAAAAAAGTTAAAAAGAGAAAAAAGAAAAAGGTGTTGAAGTGAATTTGATAGAGAGCACGTTCACCGCTAGACCACAGGATTTGGATCCTCTCCATGAGTTGGATCCTCTCCATGAGGGTGTCCATTTAAAGACCATAATTCAAAATAGAGTAAATTTAGAGTCTAGATTTTGCCAACTTATTAATTCTAGATTAGTTTACCATAGGTAAATTTTTACCACATTGAATGATGACTATTAAATGGACATTTCCCATTTTACTTTGAAAGGCAGAGGATTTGGATCTCGACGACTCGACGACGTAGCTCAACAAATTATAAGTTGGTTTTCATTTAGGTATTGCGTCTATTTTTCTCATTATGACCTGTAGTCCACACAGGCTATCATTATCAAGTGGGGAAAGGGTCATAAGTCATAGTTAAAACCCATGTTTGAAGTAAAGGTATATCTCTATTGATATTTATATGAAGTAAAGTTATGAAGACCTTACACTTAAAGCTTTCTAACCAAAAAGAAATAGAAAATAAATAAATAAATAAAATTAGGAAGTTGCGTACACGCATTATTTCAACTTAATTGTTTCTTTCTATAAAAAAAAAAACTTAATTGTTTTGTCCTATTAATGAAAATTTATAGTAACGTGTCCTTTGTGGGATACAATTAAATGCTGGACCAAATTTTAGAGGTAGGAGAAGAAGGAAAAACGTGTTAGTTTAACCAATATAAAAGATGATTAGGCATTGTCAGCTATAGTTATATGCTTTTAAACATTCTAGAAGTTTGTTTAAGAATACTGATTATGATTATTAATAATAATGTCGATGATAAGGGTAACATGGCTCGAAGTACAACTTAATTATGCGCTCACCCTGGGTCACCTCTATGACAATTATTGTTATTTTTTAATGCTATAATAACTTGTGTGTGTGTGTGGAGAAGAATGATATAATGATAATGATAAGTTTTTTAGAGAGAGATAATGATAATGATAAGTTTTTTTTTTTTTTTTTTTTAAAACAAACACACACATAATGGAGAGGGAAATAGGTTTTAATATAAAGGCACACCACAACTCTACTTAAAAGCCATAGTAACTTTTAATAGAAGGTGGATCAAGTTATACAACACACAACACACTCTCTTAAGCAATGTGAGACAATTACCCTTCTTTTTATTTTTTTGAGAAACAAACATGTACACACAAGGAAAAAGGAAAGTTGATAACAATATTTTGATGGTAAAGTTATTAATTAATTAATTAATTATTTTGCGTAAAGATATAGGAGTATATAAGGAATGGATCCTCACATTTCTCTTCAATTAAGGAGTTAAAATTATACCGCGCACATCATCCATCTACTAACATTACCACTTTTTGAAACTACTCAAGTGTCTCAAACTTATTCACAATAAATTCCTTCCGTTTAACCAAAATAAATGACAAAGGGAAAGAAGCCCAAAAGAATGGTCCTCTCTCCCTAGTCCCACGAGTCCAAGACCAATCTCTACCGTCATAATTTCATTTCCGGTTGAAGATACAATTTTCAATGTCTAAAAGCAAAGTTAATAAAATATGGTATTGTACTATATGATAAGTATATGGAATCATGCCCAACCCGATTTCTTTGCAATGACAGTATGGATGATTTGGAATCAACGAAACCAAATCTGACATCGTATACCAAGCTGCAACACGGACCATCTTGCACAGGTAGCAACTAAGAGGCTTAACGAGTTTGTAGCAGTTCTTCGGCAAAAATGGGTAACTAGCCATAACTTTCCAACTATATAGTTAGTAGGCAATAGTTACAAATTATATTTTTTACTAGCATCTCAAGTCTAAGAGGCTCGATTTTGGCCTATAAACTGCCTGGAAATCGAGTCTCTAAGACTCGATTTACAAACCAAAAAAATTTTAAGTCTCAGAGAGAGAAAAAGAATACAGAGAGAGCAACCCAAACCCCAAATACCCATCAGACGTGAGCTCTCAAGCTCAAATACCCATCTTCAACCCAAACCCCAATCAGATCAGAGACACAAAGATCTAGAGACTCAGATCAGATAGGAGGCAACGCGACCTAACCTGGGCTGCACGGCCTGGGTCGCACGGCGCGGCCTGGCTTGCGCGGCCTAAATCGGCATGGGTCGGCCTGGGCTATCCATTTCTTCTTCTTCTTGGGTCGGCCTGGGCTTCTTCTTCTTCTTCTTCTCTCTCTCTCTCTCTTTCTTTCTTTTTTTCTTTCGTTCTGCGTCTCTCTCTCTCTCTTTCTTTTTTTTCTTTCTTTTTGCGTCTGTTTCTGCGTTTGGTGAGATAAATGGGTTATAAATCGAGTTTTAGAGACTCGATTTCCATGTAGACTCCACGTGGAAAAAGTGTCAACTCAGACCCGATCAAAACATGAAAACCGACCCTCAAAAACTCGATTTATAGGTCCTAAATTGAGTCCTTTCAACTCACTCGAGATGCTAGTAAAAAATATTGTTTGAAAATATTGTTTACTAATTATATTGTTTGAAAATTATTGTTAATTTCCCATTTTGGCCCAGTTCTTCCTCCAACAAATCCGGCCCCGCAAAAATCCAAGGTAGTATGGAACATAATTGTCAGTATCGTACGATACACGATACGTATCGTACGATATGTATCGTATCGTGTGAAAAAAGTTTCGTATCGTATCGACGTATTGTAAGTGCTCATGAATCGTATGATACAGTGTGCATATCGTATGAATTGTATCGTATCGTAAAATCGTACATATCGTACGATACATAGACAAATGCTTTAAAATGAGATTTTTTGTTAAAATTTGTACTTTTATTTGAATCTAACAAGTTGTTAGACTTGTTTTTAGCAAATAATTATTAGTTTACTTAATTTAGCATACTAAAATAACATATTCATAAGTTTTTTTCATTCTCTCCTACAATTGGACTACACAGTACATACTTACCTTTCACTTTAATTATTAAATTTTTAAAATTTTTTATTTTATTTTTATCGTTATTGTTATAAGTCCAAGAAACTAGAATGCCAAAAAAAAAAATTATAAAAAAATTATTAAAATAAAAAGAACAAGAACAGATAGTAAATGCTAATGAAGAATAACGATGAAGAAATTTTAATGAAGAAATAAATTTGCAAAATTATAAATATGATGATAGTGTTGACTTAGATGGGATTGATTAGGTAATTTGATGAATATGATGAAAATAAATTATTATTTTTGGGTCATTTGTAATATATTTTCACTTTTGAATTTAAGTAATTTGAATGTGTATGTTATAAACATATGCTAGTTTAATTTATTTAGTTAGCTTGTTAAATATTATTACATAAGTGATGAATAAATTAGTCATTAGTTGAATATATTCAAAATTTATAATGAATATACCCTTTATATATCTATATATATGTATATTTATAATTTTTTATAAATTTTATTAAGTGTTTGTGTATCTTACGATACATGATACGATACGATACACGATATGAAAAAAATTAAAAATCGATTCATAATACGATTCACGTTTTGACAACTATGGTATGGAAGCCACCCCCTAATGGTATGTTCAAATTGAATTTCGAAGAAGCAGTGTTCAAACAAGAAAACAAAAGCGGTGTAGGCGTAGCTATTTGAGATTGTAAGGGTCTTGCACTACAAAAAAATGTACTATTGCGGCGGGCCAAAACTGCTGCAAAAGCCCAAAAAAGCACCGCTAAAAGTACATTTGACCTTTAGTGGCAGGTGCTATTGCGGCGGTTCTTCTTGTCACTGTTGCAGTGGGAACAAAAAGCGCTGCAATAGATCTGCCATTTAGCGGTGCTTTTGGTCTATTGTGGCAGGCTAAAAACTGCAGGCATATGAGGTTACCATTTGGATCAAGTGACCTTTTAGCAGCGGGCAATAAGTGCCGCTATAGGGCTTCATGTACAAAAGACCCTTTGTACCTTTTAGTGGCGAGCGAAACCGCCGCTATATGTTTGAAGCTTTAGCGGTGGGCTATAAACGCCGCTATAAGTCTTCAATTATATTAAAATGTTAGTCTTTCAGTGGCGGTTTTTGCCTGCCGCTATAAGTGAATTTTTTTTCCCTCCTGGGTTCTAAACCCACATATCTATTATAAATAACCTGTAATAATTTTAGCTACACTTAGACAATACCACAAATGTAACTAAATAACACCACAAATGTCTCCAAAATAACATTATATTAATATAGAAATATATTATCAAATACATAATATTGTCTATAACCATTATCAAAGTTCCAAAGTATTTAAACAAATCTTTCAACACTTTCGAAAAATGCAATTGTTTAAATATAGTTCTTTGTACACAAATGTGAGAGACGCACCCCCGGCCTCCTTTTTATGTGGTGTAGGGCCAAACCTATGTGAATGGGTGGAGTCGTGTTACTGCCTCTCAAAATGGATATTATATTTTTCTCTCTAGATTAAGGGTTTTACATTGGAGTTGCCACTTATTTAATTATTGGGATAAATAAGAAAGCCAAAATTGAAAAATTCCTCATTTTATTAATTGTCAATTGAATTTACATTGATCATAGGAAAATTATATGGCTTTGGTCCTAAATACAATTTAAGATAAAGTACATAACTTTGTTTCTTAGTTACAATCTAGAAATTGAAAATTATAAGGATAAACATTGGTCTATTAACCTTTGATCTAAGTTTGGATGCTATGTTACAAGGTGGGAAGGTGTTAGGCACCCACATTGCCCAGTAAAACCGGTCTTCTAGACTATGGTGGCCAACATTCATATCACATCATCTAATATGTTATCAATCAATTTGCATGTTGAATTTGAAGTGTGTGCATGTGATGAACCCTAATTCAATTTATTAAGCATTTCATTTGGATTGAAAAATAAATTATAATGAATGTGTGTGGATGGTGATATTTTAGATTCAAGAATTTAAATAATTATTAAACAAACATCTTTTTCATGTTTTTGATATGAATTTAAGATCAAAACTAGTATGATGCATGAACATATGATAAACAACTAAGAACATATGAAGAACACATAAAAACATTCAAGAACATTCAAACATATTCAAGAGAATTTAAATAGTTACTATCATGCTTTGATCATAAATTCTCATCATGTCAACACAAAAAATAAGTTAGGGAAAAAGATTATACCTTCATACAAGATCCATATGGTGGAGGAGAAGATTCTTGGTAGAGGTCCTAAAGGTAGAGGAAAAGAAGAGTTAGGAGAGGATGATTGAGTCTCATTTAATACCTTGAATCTCAAGAAGACCAAGATATGACAAGACTACTCAACTTCACTAGAACTTAAGAGAGGAGAAGAGAAGGGGTTTTTGTGTCTTAGAATGAAGGAGATGGGGGGATTTATATAGTAGTGGTGGAGAAAATATGAATAGAATGTCATTTAATGAGGGTGGACAAAGAATCATGAACATAGACCTCATTTTAGCATTGGGGAAAATCTAGTGCATTAAATGTAGAGATAGGTGAGAGTGAGTAGCAAGCAAAATTCGGTTTTCCCGTAATTACTATAATAGCTTGTAGAGCCAAATTCAAAAAATCATATCTTACTCAATTCTGATAGGAATTGTCTCGTTCTTTACTCAAATTGAAGCCCCGGATGTCTAGTTTCTGGAAAAATTAACCTCATTCACAGATTCAAAATATTCTGAGAGATATCAATGAAATGGTGAGCAGAGGTCATTTGTTAGAAAACAATTTCAACACAATTAACATTAATAGGTTCCAAATTAGCTCTTAATTAACATTAATAGGCTCTAATCACTCCCATTTTAGACCTAATTAGTTCCAAATTTATCCTAATTAAAAGATAATTGCACAAATTACTCATTAAATGATTAATGCTTAACTATCTAGTTAATTAGGTGTGTGCAAACCTACCATAAAATGTAGTCCTAACCAATCAAGTTATGACACATCATTGATCTCAAATTGATTATACTTATAATCAATTGAAATCAATTTTTCATAATCACATATAGTTGGACTTAATTTGTGATACTGCATTTCAGCCATTAAAACTTGATTTGATGATAACTTTCAATCTAGTAGTCCGATTGGGGCTTATGACCAGTCGATCGTTATAACATCGAGATCATTTTGGTGAAATGAGATTAAAGATCTAATGACTAAAATCAAGATGCATATTTCCAAGGCAAAATTACTCTTTTACCTTCTATGTGAGGTTAAATGCGAGTTGCAAAATGGGATGTCAACAACAAAAAGCCATCAAAAAATTATAGTATCTTCAGTATTGTAGCACCATCATTAGTAATTGTCACGTGTTCAATATCATCAACGAGCATCTAAAACCATCAACCAGAAAGCAAATCAAAACTATACCATTTGGCAGAACTACATAGTCCAAATAAAAGCTTAGTAATGAAAAGCTTAGAAAAAACTTACAATAGCTGACCATATGAGAGGATGCTGCTTCATTGTTGTGCTGATACTGAGTGCAAAACTCATGCAAGTATGGTGCTTCCATGAGACACGCCCAACCCAAGTAAAGCTCTCGCTTATGAAGGATTACCATCATAAGCTCAAAATAACTTACAGTGTAATTACATCAAATTTTTAGAAATGTATTAATAGGACCACAACTCTTTAAATGCCAAAGGCTAAACAACCTACAACAAATAGGGAAGATACAAGAGGTATTGTAACCCACATGCAAAAAACAAATGCTTTCTTTCTTGTACAATTTTTTGCCTTCCAAAAACAAAATGTATTATAAATACAATTTTTTCCCTCACCATTTTTTTCTTTAATAATTATAAACCAATCCAAAAACAAATTTCCTATAACAAATTAATTTAAATGCACTTTGTTTTAGTACATCTAGCATTTGCATTCAATAAAATGCAACATTGAATATTGAAACAATACGTTTAATTTCAAATCACATGAACAAAACTAATTTCAAAAAATTAGTCCAATCTTAAAATAGCCAAATCTCAAATAATTGTATTAGAACATAATAAATTCTTTAAGAAAACACACACAAACATTGACATATAATTTTAAGGAGAAGAAACTAACCAAAGAGAGGTTTTGAAACTTTAAGACTCATCATCACTAGACTCATCATCATTATAGTCATCATCATTGTACTCATAAACATTATTGCTAAGCTCTTCATCATCGATAAAGTCTTGTTCAAGCAATTCATCCTCACTGATTAATGGTGTATCATAAATTGTTCCTTCTTCATTAACTCGAGCCCAAGCATGTTTGTCATTTGTATCATCACATGCATCATCAGTAGTTATATTATAAGGGACATTCTTAAGATAGGTACCCACTTCATCATCATCATCATTATCATCATCATGTGAAGCATTAATATCAACATTAAACATCACCCTAGGTTTTGTTTTGACCACCACCACCCAATCTTTATGTCTCACATCTTCCACGTAAAACACTTGTGAAACTTGAGATGCTAATACATAAGTCTCGTCAATCAATCGATCACCCGTGCATATCAATCATGAAAAATTGACAAGGAGAAATCCAAACTCATCTTTTTTGCATCCTCTCCCACTAATAACGTCAACCTATTGACATTTGAATAGTACATATCGATACTTGTTAGAGTAGTTCAACTCAATAATATCGATTAGTATACCATAATAAGTAGCACCACCTTCAGTAATAACACAAACTCCACTGTTTTGAGTTTTCCTAGTTGCCTCAGAGTCTTTGGTGCGAAACTTCAAACCATTTATAACACAACGCTTGAACTATTTTGCTTCATTATCTGGATATCGAGCAAGCCATATAACTTTATTAGAGAGTTTCTTTTTCTCAGATGTATCCATTGACATCACCTAATATAGACAATGACGTTTATTATAAGTATGCTATCTAAAGTGTTACAGCCAATTTTTATATATAGACATTGACATCACCTATTATAAACAATAAAGTTTTATATATATGCTTTACTTACATAGTTCTAAACTAGCTGCAGAATTTCTCTATGTGCTGCTTTTGAATAACATCATCGGTTACATGAAAAAGGAAATCAGCCTTGATCTTCAATATGTGTACACTATGTAGGCAAATGTGTTAGTGTTAAGTTAGAATATTGTACTTAAATGCTATGAAAGGATACACAATGACATATTACTTACTCGCGAAATGAGGTGATTTCTTCACAATTGAATAGCACATAACGATGTGCTTGGATCCATGAATTTGAATCTAATGTAATGCTCACCACCACACCCATGGATTTCTCGACATTCCTTACAGGCCGATTGAATGCAGTTTCAACAAATTTAAAATAGCGTGAGTAGAATGCTAAGAATTCCTCTACTATATACCCTTCTGCAATGGAGCCTTCTAGATAAGTTTTATTATGCACGTAAGACTTAGGTCTTGACAAATACCTATTGGAAAACCCAAGATTAACAACGGGAAATTGGTGTGAAAAACAAAACCAAATAGACCAAGTTATATGTGTTTTCTCTCTATGGGATACATCCAATGATAATAAACTGGGCCAACAACTTTGGCTTCGCTAACTAAATGCATGACTAGAATTACCATCACTGTAAAGAAAGAAAAAGGGAATATGACTTCCAACTCACACTATGTCATTGCAATTCTCTTCTCAAGAGCCCCAAGTTCCTCCACATTTAGTACTTTGAAATACATCTCCCTAAAGAAACAAGATAAGTTAATTAAAGGCCTACTCACTTCAGGGGGCAAAGATTCGCGTATTGTTGTTGGAAAAAGTTGTTGTATTAAGATGTGATTATCATGGCTTTTCATCCCATTAATCTTGCGTTCTTTGAATTTAACACAACTTGAGATATTTGAAAAATATCTATTTGACACTCTTACATCATTCAAAACATGTAGAAAACCATATTTTTTACTAGCATGCATATGGTAGCGGGCATGTGCATGCGTGTCTAATCATTTCCAACATTTTCCAAGTGAAGTTCACTTCTTATACCCATATCCTTTAAGTCTTGACATGCCTTTAAGTTATCCTTTGTCTTGCCATCCATGTTCATCAATGTGCCAATTATATTATTAACTACATTCTTTTCAATATGCATCATGTCAAGATTGTGACGCAACACAAGGTCCTCCCAATAAGGCAAGGTGAAAAATATACTTTTCTTCTTCCACACAGTTAAGGCTTCCTCCCTTCTTTTTCTTTTATTGGGCAAATTAATTGTTTTCTTCCCAAACTCTTGATTGGCTACAACATCCGTTTGTAACATGATTTCCCCTCCAAATAGCGTAATAGGAGTTGATCTCATATCAATATGCCCATCAAATGATTGTTTTAATTTATGATCACTATCCAAGAATCGCCTATGTCCAATGTAACAAAATTTCCTTCTATATCTTAACCAACGAAACTGACTATTGTAGTTACAAGGGGGACATGTAAGAGCATCTTTGGTACTCCAACCTGAGATATCACCATATGCAAGAAAATCATTTATGGTCTATAATAATGCAGCATGCATTTGGAATGATTTTTTAGAAGACACATCAAACATTTTTACTCCAACATCCTATAACTCCTTCAGTTCTTCTACTAGGGGTTGTAAGTACACATCTATATCACTTCCGGGCGAGGTTCGCCTAGGAATCAATAATGATAGCATGAAAGAAGACCTTTTCATGCACATTCATGGATGGAGATTATATGAGATCAAAATGACAGGCAATGTACTATAAGTACTACTCATATTTCCATAAGGATTGAATCCATTGTTTACTAATCCAAGCCTCACATTACGAGGCTCGAATGAGAACTCTATGCACTTAGAGTTAAATGATTTCCAAGCTTCAGAATCAGCAGGATGCCTCAGTAACCCGTCATTCACATGACCCTTAGCATGCCACTTCATATGATTGGTTGTTTCAGGAGACATAAATAGTCGTTGCAATCTTGACTTTAAGGGGAACCACTATAGGATCTTTGCAGTTTTCTTCTTTCTTTTCTTGGAGCAAGCATTAGTACTTTGTTGACCTTTAGACTCATTACTTTCCCATCTTGAACAGTTACAGTTTGGACAAGCTTTAAGGTTGGCATTCTCCTTCCAATATAAAATACAATCTTTAGGACAAGCATGAATCTTCTCATAGCTCAAGCCCAAATCCTTAATAATATTCTTAGCCTCATAACAATCTTTTGGTAACTTAGCATTTGAAGGAAGAAAATCAAGCAAAAATTTCAGCAACATGGTAAATGATTTGTTGGTCCAACCATTAAGACACTTCATGTGGTACAAATGTACAATGACTAACAATTTGCTAAAATGCTTACAACCTTCATAACAAGGTTGATTAGCATCTTCAAGCAATTTCATAAACCGAAGTGCATTTTCATTAGGACCTTTTGTGGCTTGTTGCACAATAAAGACTTCTTCCATTGGCCCATATGTCATATCTTGTATGGGAAACATATCATGCAATATGTCACGAAGATTGACATACTCTATCGGGTTTTCTTGGACATGACTATTAGGAATTCCAGAAGAAGTCTGTGTAGATGATGATTCCCTGTTAAAAACTCAAGGGTTATAACCCCTACAAATCCTTTTTGACACTAAGTGAACCTGTATGACATCTATAGGCCACGAATTTTTATGCACACATTTTCTACACGGATTTGAAATTGTTTCATCCGAGTGTGCATGGTTAGATACAAAATTCAGAAACTGTTGGACTCCATCTAAATATTCTCGTGACCTTCTATTTATAATTTTCATCCAACTCCTATCCATTGCTATAAGGTGGTTTACAAGAAATACCTATAATGTGATTTCATGAAAGCAAAAAGCAAGAGTTAACACACATTTCATTTTCACAATTTCATTTTAATTTAAGAAACAAATCATCTTTAATCATTCACTTTCAGTTATGTTCCTAAGAAAACAATGAATTTAAATGCATAGAGAAGTTATCAATACATTTGGTAACTATAACATTATTACTAGCAATAGCCTAAAATGAATTAATCAAATGAAAAAAAAAAAAAAAAAAAACTCAACAAGAATCATCCAATATTACAAAAAATAGTCAACACTCCCAATATCAGTTAAAACCACCTTATTACTCCATGCAAGCCACCTGCTTGCCCCAATTTAACAACCCACCATAACCAGAGAGAGAGAGAGAGAGAGAGTACCTTAATTATTTCACCAACTTTACTTTCTTTGCCAACAATTAGTTGTATTCATGCGAGATCAACGGCCCAAATGCTACAAAGTGTCAATAACAGGACATATTAGAAATCTTCTACATCAGCTTAATTAAGTATGAGATTGATATATCATGCATGAACTTAGAAGATAGAGTATCACAAATCTGTATGATAATCCACTTCATATATTAAGTAACTACTAATTACAGTATTAATATCAACATTAACATTTAAACTTAATAAACTGAATAAATAAAAGCCCCACGTCATACAATTAAGGAGATCATTTTATATTTTTTTTTTCCTTTTAACTTATCAAATTAAAAAAAAAAAAAAAAAAATCGCGTAGATTCAATGAGTCAAGATTACAAGGTAGGTTATCTGAGACTTTAATTGCACTAATAAGTTTAAGGCATTTGACATTGAAAAAACTAATCCCATCCAATCCAAATGGTTTTGTTCAACCCCATCTATCTATTTATTTATTTATTTTTATTTTTTTTAAACTTCACAACCAGTAAAGAAACAACAGCCACACCAAACATCCAACCATGCTGAGGAAAGAAAGATAACAAAATACTAAAGAAAAGTATAAACAATTCATCTTCAATTCCTAATCACCCAAAAGCAAGCAATACTTGCTAGAGACCGGCTTTCTCAATGAACATGGCCCTATGAGAATGTTTTCCAATAAGAAGATAGGAATATAAGGCAATATAAGATTTAAAAGGTACAAGAAAAATCTTTAGCATAAACATAAAATAGTTGACAGTTAACAGAATGAGAAACTTTTTAAATAAAAAATACAAGGAGAGCATGAAGAACATTTAGTATGAATGTGAAAACATGAAGCTAAAAGAGGTCACCATAAAATTGCCAACAAAGAAAAATTTGAGCACATCTATCTATACAATGTAAATCATAAGTGATAGGAAACATGAACTTGGCTTTATAAATTTTATGGAATTGGTGAATGAAGACCTGCCTACTAGAAAATATGTAGTGCAATTACAGAATACTTAAAATAGTTCAGTCAAATCATACCATAAACACTATATAGACACAACATTATGAGTGCTCGTACACAACCATGATTGTTGCAGAAACACCTTACCTTAGCAAAGCTCTCGCACCAAAACTCACGGTAAAAGACTAGGTTGGCAGATTGTTGTTGTGCCATGCTTCCATTATCAACTTGACTCATGCAACTTAAATTAATGCATCCTGGACAAAAAGAATTATAATGGTTACCATTTTGGATTAAGAATGCTATATGCAAACCGAAAATGATGCCATGGAATTTCCTTTTTTGTGATAACAAAAATTTTCAGATTGAAACAATTAGCAAATTAAACCCAAAAAAAAAAAAAAAAAAAAGCTTTGCATCATATTCATATTGGATCAAAATTGTCTAGATTAGGTCATCATTGCCCCTATTAATGGCATGAATTGCCTAAAATGACCTAGCATAACATCTAGAGAGAGCCAGCTGCTTCATTTAAATTGTGGAAAGTTTTCTAAAAAAGTGCTCTGACTTGATCAAGTTATAGTCAAGTAGTTAAATTAAAAACCCAACAGAACAACATTCATTTGCCAATCCAACAGTCACACACAAGACCTTTAGTCACAAAGTAGGCCCCTTACAAGAAGGCCGCATATATTGTCTTTCGCAAATCTTTATAACAAGGTTTAAGTTGTTCAGAATTCTACGTCGCTTAAAACTCAACTCAACTACTCCCTTGTTAAGTTCCTCCCATATTATATATGTTGTGAAAGTGATACCAAACATAAGTAGTTTATCATCAAATCCAAACTTTCAGCAATTAGAAACTACACTTTTTCAACATACAACTTTTTTTGAAGCTCATCCTTTTCCTGGGTACAAAATTTTCAAGCAACTCATTTTCAAAAAGCTGCAAACTAAGCTATACCAAATAGGCCTAATTAGACTTGTTTCCTCATACGCCATTGAAAAAAAAAAAAAAAACCAAAATTCTGGTATGCAATCAAATTCAATTGTAATTGAATACCATTCAAACACTACTTTCACTAACCTCAAAATCCAATACCAATTCAAACACCAAAAAAAAAAAAAAAAAACACAATAAATTAACCAAATAGATCTCAGAATCACTAAATTCATTAAATCACAGAACCAAAAAAAAAAAAAAAACCAAACCTTGGAAGGGATGCAACTGAGAGAGAGGGAGAGTGCATTTGGATTGGGAGATGAGGAGATGGAGATGGAACCCTAGGGAAGAACATTCCTTGCACAATGAGTGGGTTAGTCTCCGGCGATTAATTAACAAAAAAAAAAACTTACAGATTGGAAAGACGCAACGACAAGTGGGTTAGTCTCCAGCTAGTGGGTTAGCGACGATGAGAGACTAAAACCTTTGGTGGGAGAGAGAATGCGACAGCGAGGACATGAGGCGGCGGTGGCGGAGATGGAGTTTATGGTGGAAGCTTGGCTGAAGTGAGAGATTGGAGAGGAAAATGATAAGTGGGAAAGTGAAAAGTGAAAACCTAATAAGTGGGAAGCCAAAAAAAATAGAGGAAAATTTTGGGGCTGGGAAATTTAAAGGTCTATTGCAGCGGTCCAAGACGTCGCAAAAGACTAGAGCTACTGTGGCGGTCCCAAAAAACACTGCAATATGCGACATATAGTGGCGGTTTTTGCACCCGCCGCAAAAAACCCGCCACAATAGTTCATATTTCTTGTAGTGTTGTGATTGCCTCCCTTACCCAGCTGTTACCCTAAGCTTAAGGTGTGACAGAGATTGAAGCTATTGCAGCATGCTGTGCACTGGAGTTTGGACAAGAAGTGGGAATATAGGAAGCAATATTTGAAGGTGATTGCCTTGCTATTATACAGGCACTGAAGGATGGAGGAAGCTCTATGGCATCAGTAAAGCAACTCATTCTTGATGCACTTGGTTTTTCTAGCTCTTTTAGAAAATTACTATACTCTCACACAAAAAGAGATGGTAATAAACTTGCACATAGTTTATCCAGGCATTCTATTAATGTCAACGACTATGTAGTGTGGATGGAGAATGTTCCACCACTTTTCTTTTCCACTGTTTAGGCTGACATAGCCAATTCGCACTTACGTTAATAAAAGCATTACCTGTCTTATTTCTCAAAAAAATAAAAAAAAAGTATATGGACGGATATAATTTGATATCTTAAAAAAAAAAAAAATGTCTCTTAGATTCAGCAAAAATTATACAAAAAGGAAAAAATAACGGCACATGATAGTATGTATATAATACATTTATTATTAAAAAAATCGACACTACAAATATGGATTCAATTGAAAATAGCATAATATAATAAATTTTATTTTATTATAGTATAATAGAATCATATATAAACTATTTTCTTATAATTTTATTCTATTTCCATTAAGCATATTCATATTATAACTAAATCATGAACATACAAAAATATATTTATAATGAAAATGACATAATATAATAATAATTTTTCTTTTTTTTTTAAAAAAAAAATTTATTTTTTACATTGCATAACAATATTGTAATTTTTTACTATTCCAATCAATCCATGGTACCGGGTACAAAAAGTCTAAAGCTACAGCCTACAAGCATAACTATTAAATAAAATATTAAATGCGCCTATGCATCTAGTCAAGGATGAAGTTAGAGAGGTTGCTGTTGCCGAGTTGATTGATCAAGAATTGCATGCATGGAGGTCTGAATTTTTTATGGACATGTTTGAGAAAGAGGATGCTGAAGCTATTTATAGAATTGAGCTAAGCCGAAGATATGTGGAAGATCTTATAATTTGGTTGCATCACAAGAAGGGGCTGTTTACTGTTAAGTCAGCATACAAGGTGGCGAATGAAGTAATGAGAGGAGGAAATGTGGCCGAGAGCTCAAGGGGTTGTGTTGGGAAGAGAATTTGGACTGCACTTTGGAAGCTTCGAATTCCAAATAAAATTAAAGTGTTTGGGTGGAGAGCTTGCAATGATATTTTGCCAACAAAGTTGAATTTGACAAAGAGAAGAATTATTGATGATGCTATGTGTCCAATATGTATGAGGTTCCCAGAGTCAGCTATCCATGTTCTATGGGAATGTGATGTGGCTTAGGATGTTTGGGCTGGAAGCTTGAAAATTCTGCAGAAAGGAGTTTTAGGTATGACTGATGTGCTTCAATTAATGGAGTACTTGCTGGATCGGGTAGAGTCACAAGAATTGGAGGTAGTGTTAGTCCAAGCATGGTTGATATGGAATCAAAGGAACATGTTTATTCATGGAGGCAGGTTTCATGATCCGGGTTGGTTGAACAATCGTGCAAGGGATTATCTACAGGAGTATCAGACTGCAATAAATTAGATGGGAGTTGAACCAGAGATGTAGACTAATCGAGATACCTGGCAGCCTCCTCCACATTCGGTCTTCAAGCTTAACTTTGATGCAGCATTGTTTTTCGGCCTAAACAAATTTGGCTTTGGAGCAGTCATATAAAAATGAAAAAGGAGAGGTTATGGCAGCCATGGTAGCCAAGGGACCTAAGGTGTTTTGTAGTGAGGAGGCCGAATTACTTGCACGTAGAAAGGCCATCGAGTTTGCAGTGGATGCTGGCTTCTCTAAGTTAGTCATTGAAGGGGATAATAGTTCTGCAATGAAAGCTATTTCAGCTCTGAAGGATGATCAGTCAATGCTTGGGAATGTGATAGGTGATATTCAGCATTTGATTACAAATTTGCATTGGGTGAGTATTGAATGTACTAGGAGAGGGAGAAATAGGGTGGCTTATGTGTTAGCTCAATTTGCAAGAAATATTATTGATGATATGTATTGGATGGAAGATTTACCTCCAATAGCTAGGGAAGCTTTGTATCAAGATGCTAATTTTTTGCTAATTTTTCTGATTAATTGAATAGAATGATTCTATTTCAAAAAAAAAAAAAAAAATTATTAGTATTAATAGATTGCTACAATAATAAATGAAGAGTAGGCAAAAATCTTCTAATATATATCGATTCCTACTTTTTAAGGAATAATAGAATATATAGAGTACAATTTTTGTCCGTTTACATGTATGTTTAGACTTTTTAAAAACATTTATCTATATTGTTTTATCTCTTTTAACATTTATCCTATTGTTTTTTAATCGATTGAACGTTATGTATATTGTCGAATTAACGTAAATGTTACTTTTCATCTAATATAAACTCGTATATATCCGTACAATTGAAAAAGAAAGGTGAGACGTGAGTGTTTACTTTATTTTATTTTTTAAAATTTGATAAAGGGATGTGTATTATACCATAACATACGGGCTTTAATTAACTAGTAAAAACAATTCACACTAGCTTAGGAACAATGTTTGAACTCGAGCACATCAAAAGTTTAAAACCTTGAGCTTAATATTAAACTCTTTTAAATTCGAGATCCAGTACAAGTATATTATGAAGCCCATTTCGATTTAGATGAGTGGTCTTAATTACCATTTTTTATTTTTTATTTTTTATTTTTTGAGAAGAGTCTTAATTACCAATTGATCAAAGGCTTAATAAGATATGAATTTACTCACCAAGTCCATAAATGAGTCTATATAGGCTTAACTTTTATATTTTTTTTATCAAGCTCTATTTTTCACAAGTTTGTTTATGATTTTTTTTTTTTTTTTGTTGCTTGGGTTTGATTTGTTTATTAAACAAGTTTAAAACTAAGGCTTAAACTAGTCTTATTTATAAATAAATAAATATTAACTAGCTCTTTATCAAATTAAGCCACAGTCGTTTATAAACAACTTGATTTATTATAGCCCTAATCATAACCATGAATATTATGCATTTAAATCAATACCCAATCTCAAACATTCCTTTTTTTTGGACCAAAGGAGGACGCCAAAAGGAAGAAACATAAGTGTAAAATTTGCAAGAGTCGAGCTCTACCAGAAACACACACGTACACACGTACGTTCCATTAACCCAAGACGCTCAATCCAACCAAAACCCATAAACACGTAGCCAAAACTTACTCTAAACCATATATCTCACTTGATAGCCCAAGTTGCCACTAATGAAGAATCCACCTAAAATGGATTCATTGTTGATTGCCAAGCCTTAAGCACTGCCATCAAACCTATATTCGATTCAACCCAAGAACCACCATCAAACACGGATGCTTGACTACGTCATCACCTCGATCTATATTGGCTCTGTCAGTGTAATGCCCCCACCACCTCATGGTGGCACTCTTTAGAAGTAACGTCGTCATCGTGATGGACAAGTCGAGAGGTGAGCTTGAGAGGAGAGAGAGAAGTGACAATGGGAAAGTGAGAGATTGAGAAAAAAATAATAATAATAATAAGGAAAGGAATATTATTGTTGAGAGCTAGGTTTGGAATATTCTTAAAATTTTAAAATAACTATTAGGGTTTTATTTATTTTTCTCCAATAGAAATTGCTTTTTGACATTTAATAACAATGGATATTGGCCGTGGGAGGGAGTGAGAGAGGCTGTTTTTTGGATTTTAGGGTGTTTAATTAGCTAGGAACCAGTGCAAGATAGGTTATGTTTGGTTCTAAGATGAATATAATATGGATTAACCTTGATTTATTTTGGATGTTTTTTTTATTTTTATTTTTAATATATATATATATATATGTGTGTGTGTGTGTGTGTGTGTGTGTATTACATCTTGGTGATGAAGATTATGGGTGGGGTCTTTTGAGTGTGGGTATGAGTATGCTGTGATTACCGATTAGATCAAGGTCAATTTTCCAAGTGGTGGAACTCTACACTTTGATATGGCATTGCCTTTCTTTTTCTTTTATTTTTTTATTTTATTTTATTTTTATTTATATATATATTTATGTCTTCCCTCAAATATAAAATGTTAATTAGTTGGATGATTGGCAAGTTAGGCCAACTAGGCGATAAATAGGTGACATGTCCAGATGTCTAGGAGCTTATTTGGTACTTGACAGCAAGCTCACTAATGTAGATGAACAGAAGGATCCTTTTGAAAACGGAATTAAATTTGATGTACCAAAAAAAAAAAAAAATTTAAACCTCAAGGACCGTATAATAAAATCAACCTCAAACTTTTAAGGAGCAAAATTGTAATTTATTAATAAAAATTTTGTTTCCCTAACGTGTGGCATCTAAATCTAATGGGTGGGCATGAAAAGGTGAGATCTACAACCTATATGCTCTTTGTCATGTTTTCTTCATGCTCTTCTAAGCTATTCATCGCCAAAAAAGCTACAATGATATCAGTAGTTTGGATCAAGTTCTTTCTATATAATCGAGGGAAAATATAAAGAGTTTTAAGAAAATTCTGTACTACAAATTAATGGGTCATGTTTCCATCTTTAGATTTTTTTTTTTTTTTTTTTTTTAATGTCTTACTTTCTGTTTTAGTCAATACAAGCAATCTGAATAATCCTGGCTAAGTCAGTTACTAATGCGAGAGTAAAATAAGAAGAAGAAGAATTTACTCTTCATTTTTCTAGAGTTTATATATAATATAATTAATCTTTATGCCATCCAATATTAAGTGCTACAAGCCTTATCATCTCAAGTTAATTAAGAAAACATTACGTGAAGACTAAAAACTTAAAAGTCTTTATCAATTACTTCATTTTATCAAAATATTTCTTTTCAAGATCTAAAATTATCTTGTTGTGCCATTCACACAGAAAGTCACCCACTATGTATCGAAGTTTGAGCATTTTAAAACTCTCATTTTAGATTTTTGTGTTCTTTTTCTCAATCAATAATCGTGTCACTTGTCAATCCTCCTATTTTTGGTAAAAAAATTTGTAAGTTTCAAGTTAATTACTTGAATTTGGGCTTCTACGGATTTCTCATATTAATCAAGAAGCGAAGTCTCGAAGGCATAGAAGTAGCTAGCTAGGATGCATCCCTGTGAGGATAAATCTGACATATCCATGATATACCTAAAAATTATATATATATATATATCTAGCTTCAACTAGTGTTTTTTTTTTTTTGGGTACCTGCGAACTAGATTAACTATATACGTCTAATTGGAGACTCAACATATGCCTGGGCAATGCCCTCACAATTAAAAGATTTTCTTGAATGTTAATCCTTGGGCTATAGCTAACAGTAATGAATTTTCAATATGCAATTATGCATTTATAATGTATTTGAATATGGCCAACTTAACCTCTTTACTTATAAAACCTCATATACAACAAATACAATACATATAACACCCTTCTAGCAACACCTTTAAACTACCATATATAGTGGATTAACATGATTTCAAAGTTCACCAGCAAATAGTTACTTATTTGATGAAGGTCTTTGAAACTGTTAGCCAATCAGTCAATGTGGTGCAAACTCATACTTTGAATCATGAAATAACTTGTTGTACTCATCCAGAACAAAAAGAAAATAATTTTGACTAATGGGAACACATCACCTAAAATATCAAATCTGTATCTGATCAGGGTAACTAGGGCCTTTTTGCATGAAAACTTCTCTTGTATCAATCATATTATATGCATCAATGCATGGTTTCATTATTATCAGTTAACCTTCATGAAAATTAAAATCTTTGTAGCTATTTCAACCTTAATATCATTATAGATATATAAGCGCAGGGGCGGAGGTACATATAGTCTTGGGGGGCCATGGCCCCCCCAAAACTTTTGAAATCATCTTATAGTGCTTGTATAAAAATAAATTGGGCCCCTAAATATTATAATGATTGGCCCCTCCAAAAAATTTCCCTGAACCTTCTTATTGTCAATGGAAGAAAATTGGTCTAGCATAGTTGGATAGGCCACTTAATACATGAGTCTAGACTACTCTTAACTTAATTTAAATTATAATAAAGAGAAAGTAACCAAGTGGCCTACCTACTTGCAAAACATGCCGAGAACCTGGAGTTTCCAAACTATTAAACAGAAGATAGTCTCTAGTTTTAGAGTTCCAATTAGTTATGAATATTCATCGTCTTCACAGTTCATGCTTTTTTTTTTTTTTTAATTGTTGTTTTGCTTAGTTTTCTCTTTACTCTAATTTTGGATAATGACTTTCCTTTATAAAAAAAATGTCATAGAGATCACTTCATTGTTAGTTTTTATGTTATTTCCCTTTAAAATATAACAATGACTACATTTAGCTATTTACAATTCCAATATTTAGTTAGTTTCTCAAGTGAACTCCACCCAAACAATACACACACTTTTACCAAAATCTTATAAATCTCTAATTTCCAGGTGTCTTTCTTTTTATTTTTTTTAAGAATAGAAAAAGGACATTGTTCCTATTGTTTTCAATTTTTAAATGCAATGCACGTTGCTCAAATTGGTGTGTTTTTCTTTTCATTCTTAGCCTTCAAATTAATTTATTCAGGTCCCATCATCATCATTTTTTCACAAAATTTGATCCTTTTCTAATATTTCCAAAAAAAAATTTCCTCATATGTTTTTCTCTCATTATCATCATCTCTTTTTTTTTTTTTTTTTTAGTTGATTTTTTGTTTCCCTTTTGAATCCAAGTGCCTTATAAATTGTACCAACATTGATATGTTTCTACAAAATAATTTAGGTTGCGCTAGAGATAAGAAACATTCTTAAGTCTTAACCCCCGCCCAATTTGAAAAAGGGAAAATTTGTTCAGAATTTCACTATGAAAATGATAATGAATGAAATTTATTTTATGAATGGTCATCATCAAGCACAATTCTAATAGGAGATGTTAAGGCTTTAAAAAAAAAAAAATCTTTTATATGTTTATAGCAAATTGAATTTTTTTTAATCTTATTTGAGTTTTAAAATATTATAAAATGTTAAATTTGACTATTTTATATAAAATATAATTACTATAATAATTATGAGTTATGACTAGCATATAAATATATAATTCGGCCCCTCAAGTGAAAAATCCTGGCCAAGCCTCTGTATAGGTGTACTAGAGGAAACTTGAGCACTCAAGACAGTCTTGAGAGTTGAGACTATCATCAATCAATTTCCTACGCTACTGCTCGCCTCAATTCTCCATAGGGGTACCATCTGCAAGACTAGGTCTGCTCAATCAAGCATAAAAGGTTGTATGCTGCACACAAGAGCTTTGCAACCTTAAACTGCGTAATCTTGCATAAAGAAAGAAATTTTTTTTAAGGTTCAGTAGCATGTTAACCTCTAGGGTTTTCACTTTTAAGACTTTTAGGGTTATCTTTCACTAGACCAAAACAATCATTTCGATCTGCAATAATTTTAATTGCAATCCCCCTTTCCTATATCCATCTCATACACACATGCCAAACGCATGTGCACATTCATTATTGCCGACCTATTTGCATATGACACACACACATAGAGTAACAGATATGTTCATATTTGTATACTTTTCAGGACAACAAAAATTAAGTCTCAATTCCAAAATTTTAAGACAATTATAAATTAACAAGAGACTAATCAAGATTATATGCTTAAAAATACACTTAAAATACATACATATAGTGTGTGTCCATCTTCATAAACTTTTCAAAACAACAACAATTGAACCTTAATCTCAAAATTTGAAGACAATTATAACTCATCAATATGATAAACACACACTCAAAATACACACACACACACACACATATATATATATATAGAGAGAGAGAGAGAGAGAGAGAGAGAGAGAGAGAGAGAGAGAGAGAAGTGTATAATCATATTCAATTGTATCTAACGTCACTGTTTTATTCCCGGAAGAGAGTCGGCCAAACAAACTTTCCGGCCAACTTTCACACTCCATAGGCCTTATTCTATATTATATAAATGGTTGTACGTAAGTCTAGCTAACTGTTATGATTATTCCACGGCCTTTAGTCAACAATATCCTAACAACTTTTGCTCTCCACATGACCCTAAAATTATATAGAAAAATGCTAACGAGTGTCTTTAGGGTATTGTTTAATAATCCATTTAAAGAAAGTTTTTATGGAGAAAGAAAGAAAAATAATTAATGTTTTGACAGTTTTTTTTATTTTTCATAAAAGTGATATCAAAACTTTTATAAAATGGATTGTTAACCAATACTTTAAGGGCACTCGTTAGCATTACCCAATTATATATCACTTTCTTTTCAACACAAAATTCATCACCATATGCACACTTCCTTATTACAATTAGAACACAATCATTAGCCACTAATCACTAGCTAATTACCTCTTAATGCCAAGCTAGTTATCTAGCTAGCAGCTAGGTTTCTCCCAGCTGGTTGCTCCAATTGTTTATATAGGTGAATCCTGTAGTTCCAGCTTGAGGGTCCATGGAAGTGGAGCCATGAGGTTTATTGGGTGTAAATGGCCAAACTCCATGGACTAAGTTTCCCATAGGAGCTTCCATGCATTGTGGATTCTGAGTTGATTGTAACAAACGGATTTGTTTCTTCAAGAACTTGACATAGCGAATTGCTTCATCTAACATAGTAGCTGTGTCCATTTTAGTACCACCTGGGACAAGTCTTTGAAGGATTCGAATTTTCTCGCTTATCCTTTCCCTTCTGTGACGCGCGGCCACGCTCTGAGGGTCATCACTAATCCGAACGTTTCGCCTTTTTGGCTTTCGGATTGTGGCTGGATCAATGTCCACTGGCTGCATAGCTGCAATCTTGTACATCATTTCCTTCATGGCTCCGAGCTCTTCTTCTGGCTCTTCTTCTTCTTCTTCTTCTAGTTCTATTTCCATTTGGCTCCCAATGGGGTCAGAAAATACATTATTTGTAGTGGGAATAATATGGTTGGATGATGACGAGGATGGGAGTTGATGGGTTTGAAGAGAGTGGTTTGGCCAAAAGGAATCAAAGGAAATTTGGTGATGATGGTGGATGGGTTCTTCTATAGCAAGGTCAACATTCCAACTGTTGTCTATGAGCTTATTATGGTGGTTTATGTTGTCCATGGCGTAAGAGGGTTTTCTTTTCAGTAGAGAGAGAGAGAGAGAGAGAGAGAGAGAGTGGGTTCTTGGTTGTGACTAATTATATAAGTTATGACACATAAGAGAAACCATGTGTTTGTAAAATAACCATAAGATGTAGGGTTTGGTGGTGGTGAAGGAAAAACCTCTTAGGTATCTTTGTACTTTTAAAGAAGCTTCATGAGAGAGAGAGGGAGAGATTTGGGGCAGATTGTTAATGAAAGGGTTGAATGTACGATGCAGAAAGGTTTAAGGAAAAAAAAAAAAAGGATTGAAAAGAAGCCAGATATTGGGTGGACCCCACCAGCTGGCAGGATCAAATTAAGGGTTAAGATTTTCTTTGTTTTCTGGCAAAGTGCTCTTAAAAAGTCTAGGGTCAAGAATTGTACTTGTACCTTGCTAAGCTTTGTAGGTGTTTCACATTCATATGGTTTGAAAACTCTGTATATCTTCTCAGTCCTTGATATGATTACTTTGCTGCTTTTTCATTCAATGTTGGATTCTATGGTGTTTCTTGGGAGACAGTGAAAGTTGGTTGGCTTCTTTAAAATTACCACTTTGTATTGGAGACAATTTAGCTTATCTCCATAAATGTGTAATGATTTTTTTTTTTTTTTTTTTAATAATCTATATGCAAGAGAGGCTTTGCAATAGGATTATCCACTTCTTCATGAAATCCAATTTTCCCTAAATTCAACCTAAGAGATCTCCTCTAATTAGAAAGAACTACTTAATATTATATTAACTCACTTCTTGTTGTTATTGCTTTTAAATTTTAAATCATCTAAAGCGCCCCCCCCCCCCCCCCCCCCCAACACACTTTGCACTCACCCATTAAAGAGGAGAAATAAAATGATGAAAACCCTACTCTCCTTCCCCTCGTTGGAGTAAACCAAAAGATAATATTCATAAGCCTACATAGCTTCTCATTTCAAATCATATTTCTTCTTACAATTCTGCTTATCAATTTTAACATTCTCATTTCCATTATAGTCATTTATTATGAACATGTTTCTACTTAATTACTTAGCATTCAGCATAGAGCATAGTTGGTCTTAGAACAATATTGTAAAAATTTCTTTAACTTAATAGGTATCTACAATTATACAATACTACTCCTAAATCGATCTAGTGATCAACTCATCTATCACTAGTGCAAACATATATGATTTTATACTTATTCCTAATGCAAACCTATAATGATAGGAAACTCACTTATAATGCCTATAACTTTTATTGAAGGATAAAAATAAGGGTTTGATATACTAGGAAGATTTTTAGAATTTGAATCCATCAATTACTGGAAACAAATTAATACACTTTTTTTTTTGGTGGCATGTAATTCAATCTAGCATGTTATCATGATGTTGAACTTAATGATCCGTGTTATTGTAGAACAAGGCATAGAAAAGTCAAGTCAGTAAGAAATCATTAATTATACGAGGTGGATTTGGATAAATCATGCATAAAAATAGAAATATCAATGTGCAAGTTGCTTGATAAGTCACTCTCGACCTTCTTTAATTAGAAACTAGTGCACCATCATATAATTAATCGAGGGAGTATCGTGTACTTTAATCTACAGATCTTTGAAAAAAGAAGAAGCTGAATTCACATAATTACCAAAGGCACTTGATTTAAATTCTGGATTAAAGTGCATTAAACTGGCATAGATTAAACAAAAAAGCTAAACTTGAGCTACTGGAATGAACCTTTAGTTAATTGATTGCATAGAGTTTACACGGACATTATGGCATTTTACCCTTAATTTTAAAAAAATTTGACAATATGTCCTTATTTTCAAACTATATAGGGGCGTGCCATTGTTTCGATACTTGATTACCTTAAAATTGAATTTCAATTAAATACTCGATTTGTAGAAAATCGAGTTATGCCCGATCAAAATTTAAAAAAAAAATATATATATATATATACATAGAGTTCCATGCAAAAATTTTTTTAATGTGATCGCCCCATACAAGGTTTAGGTTGCTTTATAGTGGTGTTTTTAAACCCTATAGTGACGTTTTAAATCCTTATAGCGGCGTTTTCCTGCAAATTTTTTTCCCTAAGTGTGATTGTCCAATGGCAGGTTCAAGAAGCCCTATAGTGGCGTTTTTTAACCTTATAGTGGTGTTTTGGAACTCGATCTCCATAAAATCGAGTTCTATGCAATTTTTTTTTTTTTATTTTTTATTTTTATCGAGCATAACTCGATTTTAAACCAATCGAGTTTTTCATTGAAACTCAATTTTATGGTAATCGAGTTTCGAAACAAAGGCGTGCACCTAAATAGTTTGGAAACAAGAGCATATTGCCAAATTTTTTAAAAATTAAGGGTAAAATGCCAGAATTCCCGAGTTTACACTGCAAAACTTCTAATTGCAGTCACATTAAACATGATGTAAGATTATTATTACGAGAGAGAGAGAGAGAGAGAGAGAGAGAGAGAGAGAGAGAGAGAGAGAGAGAGAGAGAGAGAGAGAGAAACTTTTAGCTGTAATTAAAAAATAATAATAAATACAAGACTAGCTTGGTACGAAGAATTCTTCACGATCATTATTAATTAGTATTAGTACTAACTTTTAATTACTGCATATCTAAGATATAAAAGTTGGTGTCGTTTGGATTAACACCTAGACTGAATTAAGCAGTTCAATAACTGAAGCTGAAGAGAGTAAGGTTAAATAACTGAGGATATGAAAGGAGTAATAAGTACAACTGGAACGGAATATAGTTTCACTTTTGTCTGGAAGTGTGAATAATTGGTTGGGTCTTTTCATGAGGATTGAATGATTTGAAAGTCATTTTCCATAGTAATATATATGCACTACCCCCACTTTGTTATTGATTGGTTTAGTTTTCCTTTTTTGGATGGATTGGTTTAATTAGTCAATTGTTTGTTAATGCATATACCCAAGAGGAGGAAAACATGGAATGGAGTGGATTGAAAAAAGTTTTTTATTTTTTTAATAGTATTTCATCTATTCTTTTGTTTGAAAGTTTGATAGAAAGGAGTAGAATAGGTTTTAGGGAATGCTCATTCCATTCCATTATTTTCTAAGAATTTCTCTCAAAAGTGAATGGAACACTCATTCAGTCATTCCTATAATAAAGTAGAGGTGAAATCCCATTTTTATCTTTATTTTAAGGGTGTAAAAGTGAATGGTATAATAGTAAAAACTATATATTTATTTCATTTCCATTTGCTCTTTTATAAACTTCCAAGCATAATAGAGAAAATACACTATGCTTTTTTACATTAGATCCATATTTTTTTAATGAATTATCCATTCCATTTCATTCTTAAAAAAAAAAAAATTATTTCTATTTAGCTTTTCTTGATGTGGAAGGAAAGTTGACTCAATTACTTTTTTTTTTTTTTTTTCTAAAAACAAAAATTACTTTTTTGTGTGTGTTTTCTTTGTGGAAGGAAAGTCTATTCATTATTAAAGAAGTATTGTATTCATTATCAAATAAGAGATTAATATTCCTTGTCTCCCAAGGAATGAAATTTGAAGGCTTATATTGGTATATAAAGAGTTTGATGGCTTTGGTAAAAAGATCTTTCATATAAGAATAGGAGAAGACTCTTAGAAGAAGAGTAATTTGATATTTCTTTTAGTGTTGAAAATCCATGATGAGAGCTATGTAAGAGAGGTTGAGAATTGTAATCCTTATTAAGTAGTGGATACACACACACACACACTCTCTCTCTCTCTCTCTCTCTCTCTCTCTCTCTCTCTCTCTCTCTCTCTCTCTCTCTCTCTCTCTCTCTCTCTCTCTCCACATAGACTATTTGTTGAACCACGTAAATTCATGGTATAAGGGCTTCTAATATTGCACAACAAATGGTATTAGGTTTTATACAAGTTTGTAATTGATCAATATCAGCACACATGAGGTTGGCTATGCAAACGATGATTATCTTGCTTGAGAAAAGCTTGCTTGGATTAAGGTGGATTTGTCACAACTAAGAAGGAAGATTGATGGAATCTGTAAAGGTGGATATTTATTGAAATAGTCTCAAATTCCTATTTGGCTCTTCTTGGAGTGAAAGAAAAGTTGACTCAGTTTCTTTTTTAGAGTTTTCGCCATGTGAAAAGAAAATCTATTCCTCATTAAAAAAAAAAAAAAAAGTAACTAATACCCTTGTGTGTGTGTGTGTGTATATATATTGAGTTGGGTTTAAGTTACACTTTGTGTAACTCTAAGTAATATTACATCACCCAATAACTTGTTATTGAGTTCATATTTTAAAAATCTAATCTTTGAATTGTCTTTATGTTCTTAACATGCATGTCAATTAGATTTAATTTACCTTTCGATCCATAACTCATCATTTATGCATTATTTTAAACTACAAAAACTTGAATTTAAACAATTAATAGATGACATGACTATTAATCTTTGATCACCTTAAAAGTTTGTAACCATGGAGAATATACGAATATAATGTAATTTAACGGTGGATTTGTCAAAATTTACATCTAATTAAAAAAATTTGAGTGGTATAACATTGCTTAAAGTTACACTAAGTGTAACTTGAACTCAACCCATATATATATATATATATATAGCAAGCATAGTAAAGGGCTAGTGCCCTTGATCCAATGATCCTCCCATGTAAGAATAAAAGAAGAGTTCTCCTAGGGGAAGAGATGACTCTTAGAAGAAGAAATTCTTTTGATAGAGGAGAAAAGTCTTTAAAAAAATATATAATTAATTTGATAGTTCTATTAAGGTTGAAAGAATACACATTATGAGAGCTATGTAAGAGAGATTAAGCATTGTAATCCTTATTGAGTATAGTGGACTTCAACTCTATATATCTCTTCATGGAGCTATGTTGTTTGCTGCACCACATAATACTTATGTTCTTTGTATGTATGATTATGAACTTATTTGCCTTTGTTATTGTTTGTTCAAATCCTTGGGTGCTATTGCACAATAGTGGTATAAGAACTTTTGCTATCACACAATGAGCCTCTTCTTCCCTCTTTAATTCTTCTTTTCCTTGTCAAAAAACTTAAAACTCAATTGTCATTTTTAATGAAAACATCCAAGATTTAAATGATCTCTTCCTTATTGTTGTAATTATCAAATTATTAAAAAAAAAAAAAAAACTCTTTTGAGAGAGAGAGAGAGAGAGAGGGGGGGGGGGGGGGGGGGGGGATGAACTTCATGGTATAAAACAGTATATAATTCATAACCCAAATTAAATGAAAACCCACAAGTTTTAAGTTCTATTTTTATCTTTCTGATTCAGAATGTAGCTTTGTTCATGATGATACTTTTTTTCTTTCTTTCTTTGAGGAACCGGTTCATCATGATACATTTACACCTACCGTTCAGAAAGTAAAAACTTGGAAACATCAAATTGCATCACACCATCCAATCTGCATCAGAAGGTGGGCCAAGTCTCTTAGGTCATCTTTTGTTTTCATGTGCAATACACCTAGTCTCTTTGTATCCATGTCATAATTCTTGTTGTTCTCCACTTGCGCATGCGCAAAGTAATCATTTTAGGGTTTCACTACTTGTGTGTTCCCAAAAACCCATGATGTAACATTACAGTCATGCATGGATATATTAATTGTATGGAACCATATGTCCATGCATGAGTGTGCCAAGTCTGGTGCGCGTGTGTTTTTATTATGCACGTTTTATGTCTAATTTGGATCACAAGCAAGCATAATTACCATGGTGGTACTTCTAATGGATATTATTGGCTATTCTCTGCAACAAAACTTTCCAATTGTGGCATGAAAACCACAGCCTTTCGAGGAATGGCCTACAGCCATAAATGATATATGCTTACATACATATATTCTTGGAACGAAACCTTTTAAAAATTTTGGTTTAAAAAATTGATTCAATTGTGTGATGAGTTCATGAATAATACACATCCCTTAAATTAATTGATGGTCAGGAAAGTATCACAGGGAAATGCAAGAAGCCATTTATTGTACCGCATGTGAATGTACATGTACTGTTTGCATATTTCAGCAAGGGCTTATAGTTATGGACTAGCTAGGACCATCCATCATATAATCAATGTAATTATATAGGGGGTATGAAAATCTAATCTACAAGAGTACACTTTGCAGCAATGGTTGTTGAATTGAATCCCAAAAAAGTGGCTTACCAAGGAATCTAGTTAGTCAAGAAATTCGGTTGATTCATAATTCATCAACGAGCCATTGTAAACTAGATCTTACAACATTCTTAAAAATATATAAATAAATATATGCATAGACATTAATTGTAATCAAAGAAAAAAAAATTGTAAGAACAAATGCATGATAGTACCGGATAAAGACCAAATAAAATATGAACCCAAAAGGTGTGATTTATTTTGAATAGTTTTCCAATCCATCTTATCTCATTTGAGCAATTTGTCTTCTTCCAAAAGAAAATAACTCACCAAGGCATCTAGGCAGAAAAGTTAGAACTTTTAACTAAAAAGATCAAGTGGTGCATTATTTCCTAACACTTTGGTTCAATTCCCACGGCCAGAATGTGAGAGAAAACAAGACGAACGTACCAAAGATGGTCCTAATAATTGTATGTACATTGAAAAGGGTGGGGTTATGCCTTTATCACAAAGAGAGTCAGTTTTTTCAATAGTTAGTAAATGAGGAAGAACATTTTCGCATGAAGAAATTGGATCAGATCTGACATTCAAGCATTAATTCATCTTCACACTCCCCATACAAAAGATAATTAGAAGGGTACCCCGAATTCAACCCCACCCCTGCTTAGAGTTTGAACAATGGTGGCTTGCTTAGAGTCAGGAAATTCAAGTTTCCGATTTTAGAAAAAGAGAAACAAAAGTGAATGTCAATCTTGTTGGGTCTTAAAATGGCACCCAAGAGAGCTTATTTATTGAAACCGGACGTCGTTTCTTTAGGCATAGGAAAGAGCACATGGTTGATGTATTTTTTTCTTTGTTTTTGTGAAAGCATTGAGATTCTAATTCAATCAAAGGATGTACATAAGCTTTTTGGCGTAGAACCATTGGACAAATTTGATTTGATTTTTTGGGATTTTGTAGCTTGGTAAATTCTTTTCAAGTTTTTCCACTCAATTTGGAGTACTTAATTATACCATAGTATTTCAATTATAATCAATTTAGGCGTGTTTAGTTGGAAATTAATTAGTTTTATGAATCAAAATATAATGATATTATTTTATGAGTAGTCACAATTTTGTTAGCTGATTGTAAACTTTTCAATCTAAAGCTAATAAAGTAATCATAAGGACAAAAGGGGCTTCTACCATTTTCAAGAAAATTAAATAGGAAAATGCCCCCCTTCTCAAACTAATTAGGGAAATGCCCATCTTTTAAAAATTGAGTTTCTCAAAATCGATTTAGGCTCTATAACGGTGTTTTTAAGGAGCCTATAGTGACGTTTTAAAGACCTATAGTGACGTTTTTTAACTCGATTTCAATAAAATCAAGTTATAGGCAATGAAATCAACCTATAGTGGCCTTTTTTTACCTATAACTTGATTTCTTTAAAGTCGAGTTAAAAAACGTCACTATAGGTCCTTAAAACGTCACTATAGGCTCCTTAAAAACGCCGCTATAGGGCCTAAATCGATTTTGAGAAACTCGATTTTCAAAAGAGAGGTATTTCCCTATTTAGTTTGGAAAGGGGGCATTTTCCTATTTAATTTGCCCAAAAAGGGCAGAAGCCCTTTTTGTCCTAACCATAATCTTACTTGTAATGCAAGTAAGTAACCTTAGGATTATTATTCTAATGTTAATCTATATATACACCCTTCACTAGGTCATTGGAGCACCCCAAAAAAAAAAAAGTGATAGCTGTTATTAAATTAGGGTCGCATATTTTGCTTCTTCCAAAATAGTACTTGTGCAAGTTCTGATGCTTACTTTGCATTGTACAATTTGGAAAGTAAAAAAAAAAAAATTATATATATATATATATATATATTATTAATATTATCATTATTATTGAGACATCTGCAAAGAAGGAAAAGTAAGTTTGTGTCAATGGGTAGTATATAAACTTCCATCTTGACAAAGAGCGAAAAGATGTTGGTTGAAATTTTTTTTTTGCGTGATTACTACAAAATATTGCATTATATATATTAGAATAGCTTATAGACATGTGTACCTACTGACAATTTCATCATCCACCTAGCTACCAAACTAAGATTATAGTCCGATAATTTCATACATCTTGTTAATCAATTCCGGGATGAAGTACCAAAAGAAGAGACAGATTTGTGGTTTGACAGTCTAAAGCAAAGTTTGTAAGAAAATATTAAAGAGGTTGATCAACAGCATGTCTTCCTACGCAAGTTGAAGAAGCACTCCATTGATGGGTATGCAACTTTAATCAAGGAATTCTATAAAAGCTACACTATATTGGTGATTACTATAGTTATAGTAATTTCCTTTAGGTGTTTTCAGTAATCTCTACGTACTAGCTGCTTACTAACATCAGGTGTGTTAAATGCTAAATTTTTAGCATTTAGCACACTAAACACAAAAAAATCACTTTTATAAGATGTGTCAAATTTGGCATTTTTTACAGTAAGATTCTAATAATAGCATTGTATGGAAAGATGTTTGTATAAATATTTGGTTTTTTTTTTTAATCAAAATTTTCTCTCTTCTTGACCGTTTGGAATTTGGGATTAATTAATTATTATTCAAACATTTTTTTTTCTCTTTTATCTCTTTACTCAGTTTACTGAACTTTGGGAAAAATAAAAAAGAAAGCATAAAAAAATAATTAAAAAAATAAATAAATTGATGAAAGAATAGAATATATGATGTAAAATGTATTGTAAAATAGTGTGTTAAAATAGATAATATCATATAAATAACTTTTTGATATGTCAAAATAGCATTTATTTTAGAACTCCTAATGAATGCTAATATGCTCTTTGAAGGTTTAAGAAAGTAGAACCAAGAAAATAACTACTTTGGGAATGGAAATTGAGCTCCAGTGGCCCGAAAGTTGCATAGAATACATATTTTTATCATACTTGGGTTTAAAGCCCCATATGTATTCTGCGATTCAGCAGGAATAAACAATGTCTCTTTTTTTATTTAGCAAAAAATTTAATAAAAAAATTTAATTTTTTGGGTCTTTTTTGTTCTCTCCAAATTATACCAATAAATCATCATCCATGATGAAAAATCCTAGTATCATTTATATGAGGAACATTAATTACTAATATCTCATGATCAAAAATATATATATATATATATATATATATTTATAATTTGATAATTTGGAGTGAGAGATTTGAACCCTAAATCTCTTTATTGAAAAAACTAAGATGTGCCAACTAATTGAACTACGAGGCAACGATAAGTTAACCATACCTTATTTTAGATTTTTTGACCATTTTCTATCCAAATATTTAAAGAAACCGAATTCGTATTGAGCTGCAACTAGTCTAGTGTAAATTTTAAAAAACCCAAAATTATTGAAAGAATTTAAATTTTTCTAAAAATTTCTAAGCCAAGATCATAATTCAACCACAAAGCAAATAGAATACACACACAAAATATATACACACACACACACATATATGTACTAAGACTTATGTGGAAAACCTTTCAAGTTGATGAGAAAAGTCATGTGACCAATTGTCTCTTAAGTTTATGTCCAAAACTACATATCACAAAAATTTGGGAAAAATACAAAAATATCACCTAATTGTGAATATATATATATATATATGAGTTTGAATAAATTTCAACGGGTAGGTCTAATGATTCTAAGAGTCATATGAGATCAATGAAGCCTTGAGTTCAAAATTCTTAGCCAACATTTTGAGACCACCCTTACTTCTCATTGTAATTATCTCATGTGTGGTAGTGTGGGACGGGTGGACTACCTACAACAACAACAAAAAAATTTCAAATTCTTAGTGTGTCTCTTGGCCAATAGAAAAATATTGGCAACACCAATATAAACTCAAACCCTTCTTACACTTTATAATATTCTTTAATTCAAACAATCAAGCCAAAAATACCATTTTGATCCTTATATTTTGGTAGCAGTCAATTTGATCCAATTTTTAACTTATAGTCGATTTTGCCCCCTACAATTTGGTAAAAGTCAAATTGATCTATGCTATTTTCAACTTGTAGTCAATTTAGTCCATTTTATCTTCAATTTGCTACAATTCTGGGTCTAAATCTAGGGTTTTTATTTTTTTATTCCTTGAGTTGATATATATGCTTACAGGAGTTGGAGATAAGTAAATTTAATTTGTGTTTTTGAGTTTGGTTACCTAGATAGTGTAAGAAAAATTTTGATTTAATAATAGAGATCAAATTAACTGCTATTAAATATATGGACCAAATAATATTTTTTTCCCCTTCAAAAAATAAAAATATTTTTTTCCTTCAAATAATAAACAAACTCTCAACTCACACACTTGATGGTGTCATCAAAACTTTTACAGAATTGTCTAAATATAAGACTAAAATTATATTTCGTAGTGAATAAGAAATATCATCTTATCAAAAAAAAAAAAAAAAAACATATTACTTATTTAATAATCAGTACCAAGTATTATCACAGGTGGAAACTGTAAATAAACAACCAAGTCGAATATCAAATATTCATCCAAAAAAAAAAACCAAGTCGAATACAAATTTGAGGTAATTTCTCCACTTTCTCCAATTTAGGATTTTGTCAAGTCTATATGTGACAATGGCCCAAATGTTTCCGATCCAACTGATGCTCACTCCAAAAAACACATCAATCAATCAAAATCCAAGTATATCCGAATTCAGAAAACCCTACCACAAATTTATAGTACCATAAATATTGATACCACTTTATATCATGAATTGACAAACGATGAGACCATTTATAGATCAACTAATAAACCCATAACCTTCGCTATGGACTAGGGTGACAGCTAAAGATACAAAGTAATAAACACCCAACAATTAAAGTACCCATAATCGTTGTTGCTATGATGATATATAGCAAAAGATGAGGCATCCAACAAATTGAAAAGTACGACATGGGATGGTGTGTGCAAAACTCATCAATGAATGAATGAATTAAGTATATTATATGAGATAAAGTTTTTCTCCAAACTTTATCTTGCAAAATTTTAAGAAGATAAAAAAAATCAGTAGTTATATCGATTAATTAAATATTTAAATTTTAAGTTTTTGCGGTCTTAAATTATGCATAAAAATACGTTTATGGATCAAATAGTAATTAATATTCAATTTGAACAAAATTTGATACATATATTAAGAACATGAAAAATTTTCTTTTCAAAAATATAGCTATATTAAATTTTTAGTGAGAGTTTGAAGAATTTCTCTTCAAACTAGATTTTGTCTTATTGTATGTGTCAGCAATGATGGCATTCTCAAAATCTCTCTTCTCTTGAGAGCATTTCAAAATCCATCATTTCGTATTAGAAGTGTGAAACCTCCAATGAGATTCACTAATTAAATGGCCTTGAAAAGTAATATAAAAAGTATGGTCATAATATTTTACTTAATATAGAAGCATATTATTAGAAATGCAAATGAATAAAAATAAGTTCTTTAAAAAAATTTCTTATAGTAGAATGAAACAGAAAGATATGGGTCTTCACAAGAAACTCCCCATAAATTCGGTATGAAAAAGAGAACAAAGCTTATTTTCATTACTATAATGCACGTACGGTTGGCAGCCTAAATCTTCTGTATCTGACCCTTTGGTATCTTCTTTTCTTTCTGACTTTTTCTTCTCTCTCGGAACGAGTAGTAAGCTCTACGCAACTGTTTTATCAGGTTTCTGAAGTTAAAAGGCATTTAACAGTTGTTACTTCCATTTTAGGGTATATGACATAATGGCTGATGAAGGATTGGACTCAAAAGTTTGGCAAAAGGTCTAATTGAAGTTGTGGGTTGAACTATTAAATAATCCGATTTCAGGCATTAAAAGACCATGTTCATGAATCACGAAAAAAGAACTGACTTTGCATTCCTTGATTTTGCTTCTGTTAATTTCTTAAGGTTCCATTTTTTTTTTCCGACCTAAAATGTTTTGACGATGCTGAAATCATTTTTAGGAAAAATATTTTAGTTTTTAATGTTTGTTTGTGTTCTTAAAATGGTCTGAAAAATATTTTCCAAACGTAGAAATTTTTTTTTTTTCATTCTATAGGAAAATAATTCATGACCAAACTACCTTAAGAATCACCAAAATAATCAAAATATATTCAGAACTTCCAAAAAGATCTAAATAATTTGAAACCACTAAAATGACAACAAAAAAAAAAAAAAAACTAATTTTTTTTAATTGACCAAACTACTCTTGGATCTCCAAAATAAGCAAAATGATTTCAAGGGTAATTTTGATAATTTTGGTGGTTTCAAGTATTTTGGTCATTTTAAAAGTTTCAACCATTTTGGAGTTTTTAGTGATATTTTGTTCATTTTGGTGTTTTCGATAGTACTTTGGACATTGTGAAATTTTCGATAAAATTTTGGTCATTTTTTGGTTTCTAGGGTTATTGATCGTTTTACAAGTATTTGGGTCATTTTGATGATTTAGGGATATATTGATTATTTAAGGTGTATATGCACTTTTTATCCCTACATTTTTATCCTATTTCCATTTTGGTCATTACTTTTTCATTTTTTTGCTTTTAGTCCCCAAAATTGAAAAAGTGTTATCATTTCCCTATCGTCATCTCACTAATGTGCACAGCTAGCACATTAGAAAATGATGTGGCTAATAAAAACAAAGTTCACATCAGATTTTAATATATTTTTTTAAAATTAAATTTATCAATTTTAACAAAAAAAAAAATGAAAAAAAAAAACATAATTAAAAACCAAAGCACACTTGAATTGAGATCTAGATACATCTTGAACATGAACACACAAGAACAAATTCAAACACAAGAACAAACAAACCAGATCAATTAGTTTTTTGGATTATCAATATTCAAACCAATACACAGTTGAAGGGGGTAAGATTAGGATACAGATCCATCCAAATGAACCTGACAATATTAGATCAATAAACTGATAGTAGACGGATTCTAAAAGTGGATGGATCCTCTGTTCACGGGCGAAAGGTGGACGGATCTCAATGGCCATGTGGCCTCTACATGATTTAAGTGACCTCCAAGTAATCCTAAATGGAAACAACTTACGTCTTACGATTAACCCTAGTTGATGGAGTCCCAATATGACTAGAATCCTAACATGGGAAGGATCCCGTAATATGCGCCCATTAATGATGATCGTCTCTATAAGGAAAAGCCTTCCCATGAAAGAAACGGAAGTTGGTTCTATGCTACTATAAAAACCTAAAGGCTCTCAAGGAACAAGGTACGTATAATTTACCCCAGTTCTGGCACTCTAGAGCTGCGAAAAGTTTTCTAACTTAACCTTCAGAGGGTCTTTGGCCGGTACCACACTAGTACTCTCCTAGGGTTTTCTTTGTTGTCATTTTGCAGGTCTTGTTTCGAGCACGTGAGTATTGTGTAGTTTACTGACGATTTTTGGCATCATCAACAGTTATCTTTTTGTTTTAGTCAAACCATAGAACTAATAAGTGCTTGAGTTCTAAAAATCCAAATGCTCCTCATTCTAACTTGTTAGGACATATGTGATTTAATGTTAGGAACAAGGAATAAGGAACAAGGTACGCATAATTTACCCCAGCTCTAGCACTCTAATGTGATTTAATGTAAAAACCCAAAGGCTCTCAAGGAACAAGGTACAAATAATTTACCCCAGCTCTGGCAAGTCTAGAGTTGCTAAAAATTCTCTAACTTAACCTTAGGAGGGTCTTTAGCCGGTACCACATCCGTACTCTTCTAGGATTTTCTTTGTTGTCGTTTTGCAGGCCTTGTTTCGAGCACGTGAGTATTGTGTAGCTTACTAACAATTTTCGAGATCATCAACAGTTATCTTTTCGTTTTAGTCAAACCACAGAACTAATAAGTGCTTAAGTTCTAAAAATCAAATTGCTCCTCATTCTAACTTGTTAGGACATATGTGATTTAATATTAGGAACATATGTCAATAGAGAATTGGCTAATCCTTTGACAAAATGCACTTTACTTGTAATTGGGTAGATCTATGATGTTTTTAATGCTTCAAGGAACAAGGTTTTAAGTTCAAGTGTTAAAACCATGCAAGCTTGTTCAAGAAACAAGTGAAGAAGTGCTGGATTTTAAAACTCAACAGCTAGTATCTATCAAGTTTAAAAGGCTGCTGAAGCCCAATTCCCGACAGCTATCTCGACAGATAAGCTATTTATCGAGGTTTATGAAAATCAAATTTTCAAAGCTGATTTCACTTCAATCCGTGAATACATGTTTGGGCTTTCTTTTCTCACAACCCTAAACATATATAAGGATTGTTTTAAGGGCCGTCAAAGGTTGCGCAAGTGTGGAACAAAGTGTGTTCATGCAAATTGTGACCGGAGACAGAATTTGCCCTAGTTCATCTTTCTCTTAAGGAAGCTGTTGTGTTTGTACATCGTAGGGTTTTGTAACCAAGGAGTTTTATGATCTTCATCGTGTTGATGAACTGAAGAACTTTGCAGCCAACATCTTTCTCAAGTTGGTGAGTAAGCCACGTACTGGGATTCGCACATCGAATTGGTTAGTCACGTATTGGGAGCCGTGCATTACAAGGAGAGATTGTCACTACAGAACAAGTCCAATTGGGTATTGGGGTAAGGATTCAACTGTAAGTTGGTATAAGGTATTGGGATTCCTTTACTTGTAACCGCTTGTTGTGATAATGGTGAATTCTCAGGAATGATGACCTTAAAATCACCCAGTTAGTTTTTGCCGTGTAGGTTTTCTCCATTTATAAACAAATCACCGTGTCAATTTAATTTCCGCTGCATTTAGTTATTTGGTGATTTGTTTGTGCTACCACTCGTATTGCATGCTAATTGAATTAATTAATTAACTTGGCTAATTAATTGGTTAATTCATCACAATGGGTCAATACATTCTTCGCCTACCATAACTCTTACTCTTTCTCCCATCTCACCTTCTCTCAATTTGTACCCTCCACGAATGAGCTCAAAGAGCGAAGAGATAGGGTTAAGGCTTTTGCTAGAGATTGGGTCAAGGCTGCAAGTTCTAGCTTCTAACCCCTTTGATTGCTTGGATTCTTGAGTTTGTGGTTTATTTTCTCTCCTTTATTTTCCGTTTATGGCCGAAGCTGCCTGCTAATTTTGTTTGGGTTTATTGTATTTTGGTTTGGTTTAGTACTTTTGGGTTTTAGGATTTGATGATTTTTCTTGGATTTGAGAAAATTGGGGTTTTTGGTTTGTTTTTCCTGTAGGTATTTTGATTTGGGTTTTGGGGTTTGGATATGTCTTCAGAGAGAGAGAGAGAGAGAGGCTGAGGTAGCTACTTTGGTGGCTTGGCGACTCTAACTAGGTTTGGTTATGGGAACATAGATGATGAGGGTGAGATAAACGAGAGAACCACGGTGATTTTAAGTGTTTGGCAGCTACTTTGGTGGCTTGGCGACTCTAACTAGGTTTGGTTATGGGAACATAGATGATGAGGGTGAGATAAACGAGAGAACCACGGTGATTTTAAGTGTTTGGCAGCCAAGAAACTGAAAGAAAAAAAAATGCAATTTGATTTTTTTTATTCAATTTTTCACAAATTCCAATTTCAAATATAGGTTTCTTTTAGTATTGTACAAGCCCACGAAAGGCTAAGCCCACTTAGAATAGTGGAGTTAGGTTTAGAAGGTCCAATGCAATTAATTTGTTAGAGTATGGGCTTACGAGGTCAATTTTAATGCACTTTTATGGTCCAGTTGCGAGGTTAATGGAGAAAACGCTGAATGAATCATAGAAAGAGAAACTAAATCTGGGATTAACACTACCTCGGATCTGGCCGAGAAGCAAATGTTCATAAAAAGTTTCAAGTCTCAAATACAAGATTGTTTTACACAGTTTTTATATTTTCTTCTAATTCTTTGTCTTCCTATTTGGAGGGGTTTCCTTTCCTTATATAGTTAATCAAATTGCATCTTAGCCCTCCACTTGTACAACCAAAAGCCTTAGTTTGGGTTCTTGTCCCATTAAGGCTTTGCTGGAGGTGGTAGAATGTGCTATGAGCTATAAGATTACTGTTCAGAGGTCATTCCTTCATTAATGCGGTCAACTGAGTTAGTACAGTGTATTGAATGTAGAGGTGATGGCTACTTTACCTAGATATTCCCTTTCTTCTTTACTGTCTTCCTCGGTATCCTGTCCTTTGGTGCAAATGGCCTGGTCAATGCCTCCCAAGGTAGGCTTGCTCATTAGGTTCCTCGAGGAGTTAGCCTCCTCATCCCCCCTTCTCGGATTCTCATCAATGGGTTAGGTTAGAACTTAAGTTTAGATGGGTTCTTCCATCCCACAGGCCCTATTGCGTACTCGGATCTTACCTCTCCCACAAGTATGGTAGGTTGATTGTTGTGTTTGGCTATGAAGAAAATGGTGTTGGAGGTTTCACGCTTGAGTCTGGGTTTGTGTTTTGGAGGTTCTTGTGTTTGTGTTCTAGGCTTGTGTTCTTATATGTTCATGTTCAGGAAGTATTCAAATCTTAATTCAAGTGTATTTTGGTTTTTAATTATGTCTTTTCTTTTTTTATTTTGTTAAAGTTGATAAATTATTATTTTTAAATCAAAAGCTAATGTGGATGTTGGCGTGTAATTTTTTATTTTTATTTTAGTAGCTACATCGGCATCCAACGTGCCAGCTGTATACTCCATGTGCCAGGTAAGCTATGTTCATTAGCGAGATGATAGTAGAGACCAAAATGAGTACAATTTTTTCGATTTTGGGGACTAAAAGCGGTAAAATGAAACAGTATGGACCAAAATGGAAATAGAGTGAAAATGTAGGGAAAAAAAATGCATTTACACCATTATTTAAAGGTTTCAAGAGTATTTTGGTTATTTCAGGAGTTTTAAGGTGTTCTGGCCATTTAAGAGGCTTTTGGGGTATTTTGGTCATTTTGGAGTTTTCAATTGGTATTTGGTCATTCTAGATATTTCAAGAGTATTTTAGTCTTTTTGGAGAATCTAGGTGGGCATTTTGGCCATTTTGGAGTTTCTGGTGCTATTTTGGGCATTCATGGGTATTTTGGATGTTTTAAGGGTATTTTGGTAATTTTGTAAGTTCTAATAGTATTTTGGTGGGTAAATTGCAAAGTACATCACTAAAGTTTGGAATTGTTTAGATTTTACGTTCAGAAGTTTGAGAAATTGGATTTTTACCCTGAAATTTGGTTCCATTAGCAAAACCCGACTCTTTGTTAGTTTTGACTATTAAGTGACACGCTAACATGTTGATGATTTTTTTTTTTTTTTGGGGGCCAAATTAGCCTCCCAAAATGAAGCAATTTCATTTAAAACAAATAACACTGCAAGTGCTTCCAAAATGACATTGTTTTGGGAGGCTGATTTGGCCAAAACAAAATACACATCAGCACTTCAACGTATCAATTAGCAACCAAAACTAACGAAGGGCACGGTTTTGCGAACAGAAGAAAACTTCAGGTTGTAAAATCTAATTCCTCAAACTTCAAGGTGTGAAATTCAAACAATCCCAAACTTTAGGGGTGTACTTTGAAATTTACCCCATTTTGGTCATTTTGAAGGTTTCAGGAATATTAGTCATTTGGGGTTTCCAATTTTCCAACTTATATTTTGGTCATTTTCAAAGGATTCAAGTGTATTTTTCATATTTTAATCATGTTAAAGGCATTTGGTTTGGATAATGTAAAAAGGGTTGAAGGCGGAAAATGTTTTACATTTTTTTGGGCATAAAACATTTTACAGCCATCATAACTGTATTTTTTACTAGGATTTTACACCATACCAAATACTTGAAAGCACTAAAAATGTTTTTTTAAAAACTTGTTACTCTGAAACAAACGTAATATTGATTTGGTAAAATAGTTTTAAATTATATTTTTTTTAAAGATTTTTAAATAACCTTATTTTCTCTTTTGAAAAAAGAAGAAAAAAAAAACTGTATCAAGCACGTAATACATGACCTCAATTTTCTATAATGAATTAAATATTAAGTTTTTCACATATATTGCATAATCATTCCATGAAAAATACAACTTTTCTACTCCAACATGAGAACTGTAACAAACACTAATGTGATGCACTTTACCATGGGTTGCAGTTATGGATGTTCACCAAACAGTCAAATCATATGACCGTAATTAAACCAACCAAAACTCCCTACAAAATGGAGTAACCGCACTACACTGTGCGGTGCAGTGCTGTGTGTGGTTTTATGATAAGAAAACCCCACAAAACTGCACCACACTGCATCCTCTCTCTCTCTCTCTCTCTCTCTCTCTATATATATATATATATAGGGTTGGGTTCAAGTTATAGATTGTGTAACTCTAAGCAATGTTACATCACCTAATAACTTGTTATTGAATTCATACTTTGAAAATTCAACCGTTGAATGACATGTTCTATATGTTCTTAACATGCATAATGTTAAGGCTTTGTTGGTAAATTGGAATGAAAATGGGTTGGTCACTTCAAGGGCACCTAACCTCATGGAAGATGAGAGAGAGAGAGAGAGAGAGAGAGAGAGAGAGAGAGAGAGAGAGAGAGAGAGAGAGAGAGAGAGAGAGGGAATGAGCAATGTATTATTCAACGAACAATGAATGTATTCTGTTACATAGTGCCTTCCTTATACCGTGTATTCCTCACTAACTCACAGTACAACTAACTCACCCTCTTAACTACTCTTCACCTTATTAACTAGTGTGGTAACTCTTAACCCCAAAGTAACTAACTAATAACTACCTATCTATTACAATCAATAAAGTCCATATGTACAATTACACTGCAATGGAAATATAGGTTCCTAACATTACCCCTCCCTTTCAAAGCACCTTGCCACAAGGTGAGGGAAAGAGAGTTGTAGTTGATGTAGGGAGTCCCAATTTGCATCATCAGGAGAAGCACCTGACCACTACACCAAGACTTCAGTGATGACCCTAGACCTCAAAGACTTAGTCCTTTTCTGCAAAACAGTCACAGGTTCAATAAGCACTTGACCAGATTCATCAACAGGAGGCAGAGTAGGTAGGGGTGTGACATGCTGGCCCAACTTCAGCTTCAAACATGACACATGAAAAACATGGTGGATTCTTAACTTAGATGGCTAGTCCAGCTTGAAAGACACATTACCAATCTTTTGCAATACCTGAAATGGCCCAAAATATATTGAAGATAACTTCCACCTACCCTTGGAAGCTAATGACTACTGTCTATAAGGCTGCAATCTTAGAAAAACCCAATCCCCTACTACAAAAGACCTCTCCTGCCTGTGCCTATTAGCTTAGGCCTTCATTCTAGCTTGAGCAGCAGCAAAATGAACCTTTAAGGTTTCCAAAACAGCTTGCCTTTGACTTAACAATGAATCCAAAGCCTCCACTCTAGTAGTACCAGGCACATAACCTTGGAGCTTAGAGGGAGGGAAGCCATACAAAGCTTCAATAGAAGTTAGCTTCAAACTAGTATGAAATGAGGAATTAAACCAAAATTCCACTAATGGTAGCCAAGAAGCCCACCAATGAGGTCTATCACAAGTAAAAGCCCTTAGATATTGCTCCAAACTCCTATTTACAATTTCAGTCTACCCATCTTTCTGAGGATGATAGGTAGTGGACATGGCCAAAACAGTGTCTTGCAATCTAAACAATTCAGACCAAAACAGTGAAGTGAAGGTGGCATTCCTATCACTCACAATAGAAGATGGCATGCCATGTAATTTAAAGATATGATGCATGTAAAGAAAGGCAACCTTGGCTGCATTATATGGATGAGAAACAGGAAAAAAAAGCACATACTTGGTCAATCTGTCCACCACCACCAAGATAACCTCATACCCCATAGATTTAGGAAGACCCTTCATAAGGTCTAAGCTCACATCAGTCCAAGGAGTAGTAGGGATAGACAGTGATTGAAGTAGTCTAGTAGGGGAAGATGTATCAGACTTGATCCTCTGGTAGATATCACAATCCCTAATGAACTTCTTGAGGCTAGACTTCATTCCATGCCAATAAAAGTCACTCTTAGCCCTTTAATAAGACTTCAGGAACCTAGAGTGGCTAGCCAAGGGGCTGTTATGAACATGATGCAAAAATTGAAGCTTAAGAAGACAAGATGGACCAATAAAGAACCTGCCCTTGTAAAACAATAATCCATTCTAAAAAGTGAAGCCCTTAGGAGGAGAACCAGCTTGGACAGCAGCAATAAGCTGTTGGACAGAAGCATCTAATGAATAGCTATCCTTCAATACATCCAACCAAGTAGGGTCAGGGACTGTTAAGAGCATCAAGCAACTTGTCCTGCAATCAGAACTAGAAGTAGGCCAGTCAGAATCAATCCTAAATTGTCTAGACAAGTCATCAGCTACCTTATTATCACTACCCCTTTTATATTCCATCACAAATGCATATCCCAAGAGTTTAGCAAGCCACTTCTACTGAGATGGGGTAGCAATTCTCTGTTCAAGCAGAAACTTAAGGCTCTTGTGGTCAATTTTAACCATAAAAGGCCTTCCCAATAGATAAGATCTCCATTTTTTTATTGCAAAAGCTAAAGCCATCAATTTAGTCTCATAAGTGGATAAATGAAGGTATTTGGCTTTCAATGCTTGACTATGGAAAGCAATAGGCCTCTGATCCTGAATTAGTATAGCCCCCAAACCCTTTCCTAAAGCATCACACTCAATTATGAATGGCTTAGAAAAATCAGGGAGAGCCAACATAGGAGGATGAGTCACAGCCTCCTTCAACCTTGTAAAAGCTTCCAAAGCCTTATCACTCCAAAGGAAAGAATCCTTCTTTAGGAGATCAGTTAAGGGTTGTGCAATGGTACCATAACCCTTAATAAATTTCCTATAATAGCCAATCAACCCTAGAAAACCTCTCAAAGCCTTGACAGAATCAGGTATTGGCCATTGCACCATAGCTGATATTTTCTTGGTGTCTGCCTTAACACCCTCACTAGAAATGATATGAACCAAATACTCCACCGCAGAACTCCCAAACACACACTTAGACTGCTTAGCAAATAATTTGTGTGACAATAAAACCTCCAAAACAATCCTAGGATGAGATAAATGAGCATCCATAGACTAGCTGTAAACCAAAATGTCATCAAAGAACACTAGGACAAATTCCTTAGATAAGGTCTAAAGATAGAATTCATTAAAGCCAAAAAAGTGGATGGTGCATTAGTCAACCCAAAGGGCATGACAAAAAACTCATAATGCCCTTTATGAGTTCTAAAAGCTGTTTTAGGAACATCCTCACTCCTCATCCTAATTTGATAATAACCTGACCTTAGGTCCAACTTAGAAAATATTGAAGCACCTGCCAATTTATCCAACAACTCATCCACAACTGGTATAGGAAATTTATCTTTAATAGTGGCCTTATTAAGAGCCCTATAATCTATACACATGCGCCAACTACCATCAGCCTTCCTCACAAGCAGAACAGGTGAAGAAAAAAGACTCTAGCTAGGCTGTATTGACCCTACTTCCAACAATTCATTCACTATCTTTTCAATTTCAAACTTTTGAAAATGAGGGTACCTGTATGGCCTCTCACACACAGGCAAGGTGCCTTCCTTAAGATTGATGCTATGCTCATGACCTTTGATGGGAGCCAGGCTAGTAGGAACAGCAAAAACTTTGGAGAACTCATCCAACAAGGCAGCCAACTCTGGCGGAAGATGTGATTGGATAGACAGAAGCAATAGAATTTGTAGCAGTGATTTGCAACACCAAGCCCTTTCTAGTTGACCCACTAAAAAGCTTGTTAGCATCAAAAATGGTTGAAGAAGCAGCAGGCTGCAACCCTTGGAGAAGTACACTCTTACCCATATATAGGAACCTTATAGTCAACAAGTGAAAGTCCCAATTGATTACCCCTAAAGTTCTTAACCATTGTGTACCCAAAACCACCTCACAACCACCCAAATGCAAGATATTAAAATCCACAACAAACCTATGCCCTTGTAAGGTGATAATGACCCTATGACAGCTCCCTAAGGTCTTAAGAACTGTGCCATCGGCTGCTCTAACCTCCAATATCTGAGAGGTATCCAGCTGCAAGTGTAAAACTGGTAACACAGTAGCATCCAAGAAATTATAGGTGCTCCCAGAGTCAATGAGAGACACCACATTATGATTTTAAATCCTACCTTTTATCCTCATGGTATTAGAAGAAGGATTCACTACTAATGCATACAATATAATCTCAGTAGGGTCCACTCTACTCCTTAAACTGAGATCTTGATTATCAAGCAACACTTCATCCTCATTAATCTCCACCAATTGTACCCCAGAAGGTTTAGGTTCCACCTCCATTATTTCTTCCAACAAAAACATTTTAGCACCTTTACATTTATGCCCCATCTGCCACTGCTCATTACAATTGAAACAAAGCCCCAGTTTCCTTCTTTCCTCCATTTGTGCTCCAGTCAACCTTTGTAAAGGAACTTTAGTCCTAGACTCCACTCTAGCCTCTAACTTAGGTGTTCCTAAAGCTAAAACTTTACTAGTATCTATTAAATTCCTAAATCCCTTCCTACCATTAGATAGGTATTCTTCTTGAATTTTTGCCAACCCAAAAGCTTCATTAAGAGTATTAGGGACTAACATTCTAACTGGTAGTCTAATTTCATCCTTCAATCCACTTAGAAAACAACTCAATTTGTGTGACTCAGATAACCCAAAAATCCTATTAGACAAGATTTCAAAGTTACCTTTGTAAGCAATCACAGTGGATGTTTGCTTGAGTCTAGTGAGTGCCTCCATAGGATCATCAGAAGCCATGACACCAAAACAAGTTTGCAATGCTTTGATGAAGACCTCACAGCTAAGAAAACCACCTGCTTGCTCTGCATCTTGGAACCAAATGAGAGCTTCTTCCTCAAGATGATATGAAGCCATCATCACCTTTTGATGTTCAGGGGTATTGTGATAGGAAAAGAATTGGTTAGCTTTATAAACCCAACAACTTGGGTCCTCTCCACGAAACCTTGAAAAATCCAATTTCAGATTCTTGAGGGAATTAAAAGGCGAGTACTCTGGGTTTCCTCCATTACTGTTGATGAGAAGAACTCGAGAACTTGAATTGGGAATTTGGCGCTTATCCTCTGCTTCAGCAATTCTTTGCATGAACCCAGTAACTAGATTTCTTGTCATGCATGTTTGTGATTTTCAAAAACCTTAGCTAAAGCTACAATTTTCTCTAAATTTTGTTTCTCGTAGTTTTGTGAATTGGAACTTTGGGAAGTGGAACAAGTTTCTGTCATGGTGGTATGGAAGGATCAGATGCTTTGATACCAAATGTTAAGGCACTGTTGGTAAATTGGAATGAAAATGGGTTGGTCACTTCAAGGGGACCTGACCTCCATGGAAGATTAGAGAGAGAGAGAAAGAGAGAGAGAGAGAGAGAGAGAGAGGGAATGAGCAATGTATTATTTATCAAACAATGAATGTATTCTGTTACACAATGCCTTCCTTATACCCATGTATTCCTCACTAACTCACAGTACAACTAACTCACCCTCTTAACCACTCTTCACCTTATTAACTAGTGTGGTAACCCTTAACCCCAAAGTAACTAACTAATAACTACCTGTCTATTACAATCAATAAAGTCGAAATGTACAATTACACTGTAATGGAAATATAGGTTCCTAACACATGCCAATTTTCATATCAACCAAATGTAATTTAGCATTTGATCTATAAATTCATATTTTATGCATTATTTTAAACTACAAAAAACTTGAATCTAAATAATTGATTGATGACATGACTATTGATCTTTTATCATTTTTAAATTTTGTGAGCATAGAGAATATACGAAGATAATGTAATCCAGTGGTGGATTTATCAAAATTCACATCTAATTAAAAAATATTGAGTGGTGTAACATTACTTAAACTAATATATATATATATATATATATATATATATTTAAATATAAAGAGGATTCAGAAAATAAGTTATGCTTTTAGAAAATGTCAAAAATATCCCTAAACTAATTAGATAATCATTATTCTTAAAAAATAAAAATAGGGTTAAAATTGTAATTCAACAAAATTATATTAAAAAAAAAAAACTACCAGAGAAACTTTTTTTCTAAATATTAGCACACTCTCTATTTAAATATATCTCACGCATGTTTGATACATTTCTTTCATAAAAACTAGCACACCAAACCCTTACTCTATTTCAAATCCTAAATTTTATTTTCTTAAAAATCACTTCATGTATAACCTCACTAACAATAGATAAATTCAAATTGAAAAATTACATTAAACTCAAAAAAATAAATAAATAAGTCTCATCACATGTGCGGAGCGCGTGTGATGAGATTAGTATGTGTGTGTGTGTGTGTACATACTAGTATTATGCCCGTGCGAGGCACGACTTAATAAAAGAATTATACATAAATTTTTTTTAAAAAATTATTTTTTGATAATATAATTAAATTTAATAACAAATAAAATAGTAAAAATATTTTAAAGATTATAGCAAGTTTTAAATTTCTAAAAGCTTTTAATAGTAAATGGGCCGGGCTTTGCACGGTTTTGGTCATAAACTTATAACATAAATAATTTTATTGAGAAACACTAATTAATGATTGAAGAGAAATGATATACCCAATCGGACTAAGACATAACTTTTACTTAATCAAATAACAATTAAGGTGAATTAGGGTGAGGAACAACAAATAATAATTATAACATACCGGTATAATAACATTTATATTTAATTATAATGAAGCGCTTGCATCTCAAAGTGTCAAATTAATATCAACACTAAACATGCTAAGATGTTTATGTTAATTAATGTAAATAAGCATAAAATTAATATCAACATCTAACACCCTACAATTTCATGAATTATGATTAAAATTTTCCTAATATTTTTACTTTAACCCCAAGCAATCATCCCGAATTTACAAATTAAAACTACCCAAATTTATCAAATTAAAAAAAAAAAAAAATTGAAAGCAAAATTCACAATAAGACATAAATATATTGACACAAAGAAACTCTGAATTCAATAATTACAAACAATATCAATTTCTAAACATTAAAAAAAATCTGGAATTAGAGTTAAAGTAAAGATACTCACATGAAAATTGAATTAACTTTGATAGCAAGAGGGAGGTAACTAAGTCATGGAGATTTCACATCACCTTAAATATCCATTATTTTTACATCACCCTTTTTATATTTAATCAATTTTCTGTCTCCATTCTTTGTAGAGTGATGTTCATTATCATGGTTTTGGATGCTCAAATCTTGGTCTCATGGCTATCTGTGGGATCTACACATATTGGAAAACAGATCTTTCAAAAAGTGAATTAGATTTTTGTTAAAATTAATCTGTAAGTTTTCATGGAAGATATACAATTGATTTTGAAGACCATAATAAGCTTATAAATTAGATCAAAGTTAACAAAAATAACCTAAACAAAAGGCTAACCCGCACACAAAGCATATTCAATTTGAAGAAATAAAAAATAAAGAAGGGAAATTTATGAAAAAACAAAAAGAAGAAGGCAAATACATACATGCAAGTTTCATAGGTAAGGTAAATATGAGAAGGAAAAAATACATCAAAAAACCATATGGTAGGAAGGAAAAAATAGATCAAGAAACCGTATGGTAGGAAAAGGGAAAAATATACCAAACCGTATATATACCCCCACTTTTATATTAAATAATTTTAAGTCGTGAAAAAGTTGATAACTTGATATGACCAGAAAGAAAAAAAATTACGTAATTAGGAAGTTTATGTTAATTATATATTAGTTTTTTTTTACTTTATCCCAAAATATAGTTAATGTTATTAGAATTTTTTTTCTTTTAGTTTACGTTAAAGTTAATAAATATTAGCTATTATTTTGTTATTTATTCCAAAAGAAAAAAAAATTGAGAAGAAAAAATAATACTTTTAAATTTGTTACTTTATTATTAGGATATAGATGATGTAGGATAATTGTTTATCCAAAGATAAATAAATAAATACTAACGTAAGATAGTAAAAATTTTTTTTTATATAATTTAAAAAAAAAAAAATGAAGTTCATTATAACACTTATTGTTACTTTATCTAAAGAAGTTGATAAAGATAAAATATATATATATATATATATTATCTAAAAATTATGTAGGATAAATGTTTATCCCCAAAAAAAAAAAAAAAAATACTACGTAAGATGGTAATTTTTTTTTTATATAAAATTTATAAAAAAAAATTAAAAAAAGAAGAAGAAGAAGTTCATTAGAACGCTTATTGTTACTTTATCTAAAGAAGTTGATAAAGATAAAAAAAAATTTATTTTTATCTAAAAACTTAAGTGAATGAATTTATTGAAAATCTAAAAAAAATTTGGTGAAGCTACTTGGCACAACCACGGCTTCTAAGCTCAACTTTTATTATATAGTATATAATATATGGTTATTAGTTCTCACTTCACTTCTCCATCAATCCATCTCATTCTCACTCCTCTCTTCTCTCCTAATGCCCTCTCACTCTTAGCCTCACTCTTGTTCTGTCTTAAAGTTTATATATATATATATATATTTTAAGCTATTGAGTTACTGAAAGTGTAGTCTGTAACTTTGTGTCATGTTGTCGTGTCATTCTTAAGCAACATTTTTTTACAAGAAAAAGAAAAAAAAAAGAAAAAAAAAAGAAAAAAAAACCCTTTAGGCTGACCCAAACTAACCCAACAAGTGTTGATTAGGAAATGGCAATCCAAAATAACAAAAACTAGACCAACCATTTAAAATTTGGCCCAAAACAAAGGAAAAATCAATTTTGGGCTAGGCCAATTTAGCTCAGAATTTTGAAAATTTTATCAGCTCAAAACCGACCAACTTGCACCTTGTACATTGCACCGCATCACATATGTGACTGCAAGAATGAAATGTGCTGTGGTAATGGTTTTAGCCAAACTGCACCGTAAAATGCAATGCTAAAAATTACTCAAAGCCGCATTGAACTGCACCGCAAATTAGGGGTGTGCATGGGTCAGGTTGGGTAGGGTTGAGGGGATTTTTTAACCCAACCCACCATGGTGGGTCAAAAAAAATTTAACCCAACCCAACCCATCATAGAAGTCCAACCCACATGAGCCAGGTTGAGTCAGGTTGAACCCATGAGTTTGACAAATTTTTTTTATTATTATTATTAAATTGAGTAGAAAAAAATATACATATTAACATATTAAAAAAAAAACTCAAAGATTAGTATTAATGTAACTCCTTAAAAGCAAACAACACCAATGACTAAACAATAATAGTAATTTACTGGGGTTTGTGTGAAGTAATTGGCTTTTATATCGGATAGAAAGAGCTGGTTATTTTAAGAAATTTATTAATTATATAATATTATATATATATATATATATATTAAATTAGTATTAGTAGGAGGAACTGAGGAAATGCTGCTCTACAGCTAGTTTTTTAAAAAAATTATTAAATATATAATATATATTTAAATATATATATAAGTGCCCTACAGCTAGTTTAAAAAAAAATTATTAAATACATAATATATTTTAAATATATATTAAATATGGGTGGGTCGGGTTGAGTTTAGCGGGTTTGTAATTTTATGATCCAAACCTAACCCGACCCGCTATAAAAATAATTTTTGTAACCCAAGCTGGCGGGTCGGGTAGGGTCAGGTCAGGTTTGGCGGGTCGGTGGGTTTTCTGCACACCCCTACCACAAACACAGGATTGCAATTAACTTAACTGGAAAAGTCTTTTTATCGCTTTAGAGATTTATGTTTCAAACCTCACTTATTTTATAAATTAAATGATATTTTAACCTGATGATAAATACTAATAAATATGGAGCAACAATATAAATTGAAATGATGCAGTATCTTTAAAAAAAAAAATTTGTGATGTATTTTACTAATAAAAAGAAAAGGCGACGATGGCATTTAAATTGGGCCCACACCGTACATACATTGCCATAGTATAATATTTTCTATTATTATTTGTTTCAAAATTGATTGTAAGCAGTATTTTGTAAAATATATCTTTTAAAAATAACTTCATTGTTTTATTTTCTTCGTCTTTTCAAGCTCTCAATACTGAAAAGACATCGACAAATCAGTCCCAAAAAAATAAGTAAACAGCGGTCCTCAAATTTTTTTTTTTAATGGAATAGCCCATCCTCATTTCGGCATGTTACACATCATGACAAATAGGAGAAAAATGCAAACAAATTATAAAAATAAAAATAATAATAATAAAAAACTAAATTGTACTTTTGACCTAGGCTCATTTGGCTAAAAGAATGGAAAAGTGGAGAAAGAAAAAAAAAATTTTAATTTTTCTTCACGTGTTTAGTTGAGAAGTAAAAAAAGTTGAGAAATAAAAAACTCATTTTATTTGATTGAAAAGAAAAATAAAAAGATGTCAAATGTAATTTATAAAAATAAACTCTCAACTAAATAAAATCACTTTTCTTTTTCCCCTCTCAACCAAACAACCAAAAATATCATTTTCTCCCACTTTTCTCTCCCTCACTTTCCATCCGTTAATAATCACCGCAGCCAAATGAAGTGTTCGGTTTGAAATTATTTTTATTTTAGTCAATTATGTTTTCAAAACAAGCCCATCTCTATGACTAATCTAGTCCTTAAGTTAGTTCTCTCCCTCTCTCATATATATATATATATATATAGCCAACAAGCTCAAGTTTGGCTGGCTTGCAAGCTCAACAAGATGATCGTGATGATTATTACAAAAAGGACGGCTGCAAAAGTCCTAGAGATTGACATATTGTGATAGAACAAATTAAGCACAAATAAGCTATGCATCAACAATAAACATGTTAAAGAGTTTAATTTTTTTATTTTTTATTTTTAAATAAAAAGAAGAAGAAAACAACAACCAAGAAGCAAGAGCAGACCCTATGATTTCGATGTATGCGATGCTGCCGAAGATGGAGAGAAATCAACCAATTTTTCTTTTTGGACATCATTTTTACCAAACACCACCGCTCGAAATCAACACCACCACCAACTACTAGTTTAGAAATCTACAGCGACACTGGATGCAAATCTTGACCAGAAATCACAACTACTCCCAAGAAATTGCAACATATAATCTCAAACCCCATCAAAGCAAGACGCAAATCTTGACTAGAAATCACATGCACGGCACAAAGCCAAGATTAGAAATTTTTAGACCCACATGCACAAAATAAAAAATAAAATAAAATAAAATGATGTTATTTTCGATTGTTTTGGGTTTGGTGGAGGGGATGAGAGGCTATGTTTGGAAGCAGAGGAACTACACCTGGTTTCATCCATGGTGTTAGTTGGGTAAAATGGAAGTAGGGGAGAGCACCAATATCGTTGACTGTTGTGGTCTTCGGCCTCCATCCATCTCCAGCAACATTACCTTCATCAACATCACTCAATCAATTGCTGGGTTCTTTTGTTTTGAAGGGATTTATATTGAGTGTGGTAGTCCCTATTATTCTATTTGAAATAATCTGAGGAAACATTGTTTCATTGGAGGACCTAAACAATAGGTTTCATTGTTTCATTGTTCCTCTCTTCTCGCCCCAAAAGTAAACCCTTGCTGGAGATGCTCAAGACTAAAGGGGTAGTAAAGACTAGAAAAACATTGATGTTATATACTTTGTCAAATATTCTTGTGACAGAACCTTCCTGCAAATACAGTAAGAAATTAGCCAGAATACTCCCATGCTTAAGGCCCCAACAATTAGCGTGCACCTAGGACGTTTCCAAAAGCAGTACCATGTCCATTGCTCATTTAAGTTCAACTTACCAAAATAAGTGGACAAGACCAGAACATGCATAAAGATTTTTTTTTTTTTTTTTTTTTTTTTTTGGGGGGGGTGGGGAGTGGGGGGGAAGGGGGTGGGGGGTGGGGGTTGTTCTTTGTAGAAGATGGTGATGACAAAGACAATGATAACAGATCCAATGCCAAATTCACAAAACAACTCTTCAAACACATCATGCATGTCATAAGAATCAAACGGCTTTTCTTTGTAGAAGATGATGGTGATGACAAAGACAATAATAACAGATCCAATGCCAAATACACAAAGCAACTCTTCAAACGCATAATAAGAATCAGACACTGCAGAATTGTGCCAATGAATTGATGGTTACCAGCAATAAATCCCAAAAATCACAGTAAAACAGTTATTCAGAAGATTACAGACAACCGCCCAGGTATATTTACAAGCATGGTTTAAAAGTTAGCTAACTATGTTACTGAACTAAATCACATCCAGGGAATAAAAAATATTGCTGGAGGCTGCAGAAGCATAAAGACAAAAGGAATACCAACTGCTGTATAACAGACGAAAGTAAATAAACAAATGAATTACTGGAGTTCCATGCTTCCTTTAGCCCTTCTGAATTTTTTCCACGTATGCCTGAAACAAAAGGAAACAATTTGACTATATTTAAGTTGGATTAAAAAACCTCTACTTTAAAACATAGTTAAGGAAAATATATTTATTTGGCAGTCTAACTGGTAGGAGGAAGGTGAGAATTTATTCCAACAGCAAGTCATGGAGGTATAAGATAACGAAGTTGTTAATTACTTAACTTTGGTTGCCTAGAAAATGGTTCAAAGGAATAATATAAAAAAGCTATTAATTTAAATTGGCCCCCAACTCAAACTAGACTGCCCTAATCTCTCTCTCTCTTTCTCTCCTGTCATTATTTGGCCGTTAGCTATTTTGTTCCATGGAAACAATGGGAACTGAGAGGGAAAATTTGTGATTTGAAGCTCTTAGTCCAATTTGAAACATTTTTAAGATCTTGACTTTCTCATTCACTTTGCAATTAGTTTGACTAAACATATAGAGAGGGAAACGACAACTAAGCCTTAGTCCCAATTTTTTGAGGTCGGCTATGATCCTCCACAAATTAGTTAGGATTGGCTACATGTATTCTTTTATATAAAGGGGAGAAAACAAACATTTTTGAATAACTACCTTGAGTAGTATGCCCATATCATCTTTCTAGACTTTTTAGAAATTTTGAATCTGAGATTGTAATTCTTAGGAATGGTTAAATGCAAACTTTGTGTATTTGAACTGACTCCTCTTTCAACTAAAATTATTTTACTTACCAATAAAACAAACAAGAAAAGCATATTTCAAGTATAATATGTTTCAGCCATTTTGGTTTTTAAAGAGGAAAAAAAAATTTTGATAGGTAGTTTTTAAAGAGGAAATATTGAATCAAGCTTAGAAAGAAAACCTAGACTCACACTTTTCTTTTCTTTAATTTTTATTTTTATTTTAATTTATATATATTTTTTTTTTAATTCAATAGTATAATGGGGAGGGGAGAACCTAGACTCCCCTTAAGCTAATCCAACAGAATTATGTATGCCTGGTTCCATTTGGCAATTCAGTTTTAGCTGAGTGCTCTGGTCCAAAAATATTACAACCAATCCAACTTGAACCAGGTTGTACCCTAATTATAAGTAGGGATGAAATCAGTTGGTTTCAGTTGGGGTGTGAGGCAAAACATCCAGCAAACTAATCCTTTCAGTTTAAGGAATAGCAGCATTGACACCAACCAACCAACAGCAGCAACCACACTGTACTGGAAGCCACCACAGTGGTTCGATTTGGTAGGTAGAGGACAACTGGAAAGACAGAGACAGAGTACAGCTGGTAAAGGCAATTTGAGAGAGAGCAAGGGAGAAGGTTGCATCACTTTCAGTGATTTGCGAAAGAGAGCTATGTAGCCAGAGAGTGAAAAATCATGGTACCAAGACCAACCAAAACACTGAATTTTTCTTAAAAAGAATCAATGGCAGGCTGGAACCGGCTGACACCTTGGTCATATCAGTTGATCAGTGATTTTTACATTCCTATTTATAATAGAAATAGGGATGTAATGTTTTTACAAGAGAATGAAACCCTTGTCCATTGAGTAAAGAGAATGAAACCCTTGTAACATATACATTATGGAGTTAACAAAATTATAAATATAATGTAAAATAGAGGATCAAAAGAACTTATTAATATATCTAAAACCAACATGAGTGAACCAGAACTCACCTGTACTAATTTGGTAAGCTTTGGTTTTGAAGATGACAGATAATAATCAATTTTCTCTTGTGTCTGAGGAATATTAGCCCCCTGAAAAGTACTGGTCACTTTGTCAACCACCTTCTTCACTATAGTCTTGTAAGCATCTTTGCCAATTTGACCTTCCTTCCATGCCGGTTTTAGAATTTCCTTAACAAACTCCACAAGAGCAAATTTAAATGCACGAATACCCTTCACATCTTTGCTTTTCTTTCCATCATCTGCTTCAGCATCTCCATCAACATTCCCCAAAGGACCATCCTCTTGGGCATTTTGGTTCCCCTCTTGTGCTTTCTTGCTTTCCTCAGCCCCCACTCCATTGTTTTCCATGGCAACCTCATTATTTGCACCAGTCTCCTGCTGATTTGAAGGCTGGCTCTTGTGATTAGGTTCTTCTGAACTGCCAATCCTGTGAAAATCACTTCCATTTGGTTTGTGAGGAAGAGGTGATGGGGACATGTCTTTCAACGGTATTTCTGGTTTTACATCTACAGAACTTTTATGCCCAGATGGATTTGGTGAAATGCCTGAAGGGATGTTACTAACGTCAGACTTCTTAGGCTCTATGCTATCACATATAGGATCATACTGCTGGGATCCAATGGCTGGGTTTTGCTGAACTTGTGCTCCTGAAACTGGCTGAAGAGGCCCTTCAGATTTGGAAATGGAAGGAACATCCACCGAATTATGGGAATTTAAAGCAGCATAAATTTGCGGAAGTTGCGGTCCATTTCCAAAAAACTGAGCTAGAGAGGCTGAAAGGTTTGTAAGGTGTGTCAGCTGTTCGCTGCTTACCATGTTTTGCCTTGGAGAAATTCCAGGATTTACTTGTGATGAACTAGCACCCCCAATTTCTGGTTTGGTGAGAGATTTTGGAGAAAATACCAGATTTTGTTGATATTTTGTAGTTCCTCCTCTTGAAGAGGCAGTGGGCGTCACCACTTGATTTATATTTGGAAGAGGTAAGGAGCTTGAACTCTGTCCATTTTGGTCGAAGCATTGTCCAGGCAAGACATTGGCAGAAAAGTTTAGATCAACACTTGAACTAACAGTTTTTTCAATAGCACTTTTGTCATCACATGACAATGCAATAGCACCATCATCCCTCAAATTGTGGTTCTGTTGGAAATAAGATTTTTCATTTATAATTGGTTGCACAACTGCAGCAGCATCATGCATTGGAACTGAAGCCTCCTTAGTTATTTCCTGTCCTCGAGTGACTACAAATGTATCATAAGAACCGAAAGATTGTGAAGCCTGAGTAAGGTGACCATGCTCTTCTTTCACAACATGGTTGGTAGACGGCAATACATAATTCCAATCAGGAGACATGTCCATATCACCAGGCCATTTCTCAGCACCACTTGATTCAGGAACACTGACACTGGCAACAGCATTTTCTTCCTTCCAGGGGTTGCCTTCCTTCTCATTGCTCTCAGCTGCTTTATAACCAACTTTAGGATCGCCACCAGTTCTCTTCCCCTCATCCATATTATGACTCCATCTAGTATCAACCCTGGACCAAGCAGTAGACCTTTGTGCTGGAGCACTCAATTGTCCATCATTGTCTTCACTCTTTGTAGCATCTGAGACAGTAACTGTATCACTCCATTCACTCCTTTTTGGACCATCCCGCAGCCGGTCTATATCAACTGAATGGCGGCGCAGCCCCCACCTATCATCTCCATCTCCTGATCTTCCATCAGGACTTACACCTGCCCGAGTATGATGAGAAAACCGGCAAAATTTCCCATTACGACAATTTCCTGCAGCAAAAAATTTACAAGGAACTTCACCAACCCTACGATGTTCAGGCTCACCACCTCGCTCAAAAGATAAGTCTCTATTCCTATAATTTTCCCTTTCTCTAATGGCATCATTTGCAGACCCTTTACTGAAACTATCAGAAGCACCATCATGGGCATATCTGCAAGAAGCCCCCCTCCGACACTTTCCTCTAATAAAATCAGTACAATATGCAGTAGATCTTCCCATTCTTGATGTATAGTCCCTTGTATCATGGGGAGTAGAATATTTTGAATCTCCACCTTTCCTGTGCCTACTTTCCCAGTTATCCTCATAATGTTGATTACCCTGATGAAGAAACTGACAATGATTGCCCCTCCGGCATCTCCCAGTTGCGAAATCCTTACACAATTGAGTAGATGCTCCTCTGCTTCTACTTCTGTCATGGAATCCTGATTCCCGTCTAATGCCACGAACAGGGCTTCTACTCCTGCTCCGGCTCCTGCTCCTACTTCTACTCCTACCCCTGTACATTATACGCACAAAAAAGGCAAGAAAAATTAATAAACCAATCATGTTGTGCTCCTCACTAGGTCACTAGGAGGAAGGACATATTGCTCTGCATATTATACGCCATCATTAATGATATGTAATGTAGGTGAGGCTCCATTAGCAAAATTAAGGAAAAGGTATTAAGTTTTCAAAACTACCACTTTAATTTAAACTCAAAAAATCTAGGGTCTGTTTGATAATGTTGTTCTAGTAACGTATACGTGTTGTGGAAATACGTGTTGTGTTTAAACACCCCTACCAAACACCCCCTAATGAAAAATAGGCATTGATTTTTCAAATAAAGGGTAAGTTTGGAAAGTTATTAGTATTGTCCATTGTCATTTTAAAGAGAACCATATTTTTATTTTTATTTTTATTTTTTGATAAGGGGCAAAATTTCTCTCCAAGCTAGTTTGGAGAGAAACCCTTCAAACTCCCACTAAAAAATTAACATGGATATATATTTTGAAAATCTAACTTGTGAATTATAGGTTCTTTATGTTCTTAACATGCATGTCAAATTTTATTCAAATTGGATGTTAATTACTATTCAATCCATAGTCATATTTTTATGCATAATTTAAGACTACAAAAACTTGAAATTTATACATTTGATTGTTGACATAACTATTGATTTTTGATCTTCTTGAAATTTTGCAAGCATGAATGATATAAAAAGAAAATACAATATAATGTTGAATTTGTCAAAATTCACAATCAATAAAAAGATATAAAGAGAGTTTGAAGAGAAACTTTGTCCATAGACTTAAGAGACTGAAATAGAAACTTAAAAAAATTTTCCAGTTTGCCAAAATGAGCATGAAAAGTGAAGAATCAAACCTGAGTGACCTGCTCCAACCATTTTTGGGGGAGCGACTACGACTTTGTCCTCTCCATTCTTCAAGACCAGGAGACATGTTCATGCTATAACTTCCATCTCCATCCCATGCAACAGTGGCTTCCAAATTCCTGTTTCTGCCTTTACTGAAGCTACCATCCCTGAGTGAAACACTGCTTCTGGGTAAAGGTTCTAAATCATGCTTTGCCTCTAGCAAATCATTCTCCAGATCAGACCACTTTGAACGATTACTACCAGCAACCTCCGTAGAGAGCCATCTACGTTCTGAGTCTTCCTCATGAAAAGACATACCTGCTTTTCCAGGCCAACAATCAACTGGTACATTTTCATCTTCAAATTGATCCTCTTCTCTCAAATCCCACTTAGAACCACGTTTTCTGCTGCTTCCACTCATTGCTCGAGACGAGCCTTACCACGTTTTTTCAGTTGAATTATAAATAATCTGCATCAAGAGAAAAATAAATAAATCTATCTCAATAACATAAAATCTATCTTAAATTCTCCACTTTATTTTCCTTGCAAGGTCTACTGTAGTGTCTTAATAATTTGAAATGTTCCACGGATATTATTTTCTCCCCATTCAAATTCATCATGCAACAATTTGATTCAATAGGAATAAAAACCTCAGATAATTAATAGAAAAACTTAATGTTTATTTAATCCATTTTTTTTTTAAATCTTATTAACTTAGAAGACTGTCCTAGGATCATGAAAGAGAAATTTGACACAATCTAAGTACATAATCATTTGCCATAGATCAGATGTCACGAACATACTTTTGGTCAGCATCATGGAACCTACTAGACCAAATATCTTACAGCAATTTCTTTTATCACTATATAAGACAAAGTATGATTATAGTGTAGACAATGAAATTTTACAAAAAGAAAAGGAGAAAGGAGAATGAGTTTTGGCTACCTGGAATCACAAAGCTGCATTCACATTGCCAAACCCAAATTTGGGATGGAATAAGAAGAAAAAAATGAATCTATAGTAATGGTAGACATATTCTAATACAGGATAACAATGCACAACATCAACTAAAAGCCCCCCCCCCCCCCCTCTCTCTCTCTCTCTCCCCCCACCTAGAACTTATAAGGGGAGGAGATTTTTAGTTGAGCTAGAGCTCATTGGCACAAGCCTGAGCTTGGAAATCAACAACGAAAAGAGCCCCATCAATTAATACATCTTATTAGAAAAGAAAAAGTGATCAAAGAAACAAATTATGAAAAATAAAATAAGATCACAGAACATCTAAGGCACCCCAGCAGTATTCCCATAAACATCTAAAATATCTTTCTTGCTTGCTTCTTTTTTTCATAAGTAATGGTATTTTATTAAGCAATAGAATACTCATGCACACAACAGTCAACACAAAGTACAGTAAAAGAGTTACAAAAAAATTATGCATAAAAATACAGTGATTCTTTGATGTCTAAAAAGGAAATTGCTAATTTTAAGACCCCAAGCACAATACCAATTAAAAAATGATTCCAACTGAGTCATTGAGCTTTCTGCATCTTCAAAAGTGCCGCTATTTTGTTCCCTCCACAATGTCCACATCAAACATAAAGGGACAAGGTTCCAAATATTTTGTGAAACAACATATAAAATATCTTCAGAAGCTTAGCCAAATTATTACCAATCAGCATTGCAGTTTGATCATGTAAATATTAGTGGACCACCAAGATGAAGTGGTGAACACTATAATAAATTGCATTTGATTCAGGGATATTAGAGACCAAAGGAATATAATTATTTGTGACCAAAAAAAAAAACAGCAGCAGAGAAAAAAAAAATACAACCATTAGTCTCGTACTATTCATTAAACAACATACAAAATTTCTTTCAGAAGTCTAGTCAAATTATTTCTTGACCAGCTTTGCAGTTTGATCATATAGAAATTGGACCACCACCAAGATGAAATGGTGAACAATATAACAAATTACATTTTAATTCAAGGAAAGTAAAGACAAAATGGATATGATTATCGTGATATGAAAAAAGAAACAGCAGTTGAGGCTGCAGAACAGGATACACCCACTAGCAGTCTCCCATGTCCCACAACTATGATGTGGTTGATATCTTCGGCAGCTCAATAAGAATACTTCAATCAGTTAAGTTCATCTGGGGAACTAATGAGGAAATCTGAGCCAAGCAGACAATTATTCTGCTAAGCTCAAGAGTATTGATGCTCATTATTAAATATTTTCATATTTGATTGTTCTTGTTCTTTGAAATGATGAAATGGGAGGAGAAATTCCAATCAACTACCAATACTATAAATCAAACAACCCAGAAAACTCTGTGTAAATTATAAATCACAATCCCCACCCCCACCCCTCCCAAAAAAAAAAAAAAAAAAAACCAAAAAAAAAAAAATGTTCCAGGTTTTTAAAAATTAAAATTTGAGCTAAGTTTCCAAAATGCAAATGATCAAAAAACAAAATGAAGTACAGAAGTGGTAACAAGCAAGCTGGCAACTGATAGTCAGATGTTCTTCTACCTTATCAGTCAATAAGTCAACGGTTTCCCTGACATAATTCATTAAATTATTTTATTTTTTGTTTACAAATTACTGGCTTCCAACCAATAATATTGTAAATCATAAATTTCAGTAGGTTATATTATCTTTGCTTAAAAAATTTTAAATACAGTTATACAATAGGATTCTCCATTTCTTTGTCTTTTGCAATCAGTTGCCTTGCAATACCAAAATGGAAATTCTTTCAATGGCTAGGCTTATTCAAATCTAACCAACCAGAGATCAAGCCAGGATGGCTAAGGCCCAGCCTTAAATTATCCATAAACATCCGACCCGAGCCCAAACATCAAATTATTTGAGGATCCTTTGCAGTCTTAATGAAAGACAAGGGAATAAGCTGGGTATCCTGATACCTCAAAAAGATGTCCAAAGCAATTTTCCCCACAACCACAAGCTCAGCTTCCTATCCAGGAGAAGGATTTATATGTGAAAATTTGATATCCGATGCAAGTTCATTACACAAATTCCTCCACTGCTTGCACAAACTCCATATTCAAACATTACATATAAATTAGGATCTCTAGAAATTTGACACAAATAACTTCCTTAGAAATCAGATTTTCAATTGGGCACAATATTATTAGGGACTTTATCATCAGGACTACATACAAATATCCATGTATGTTCTGTGAGTTTGTGAATGATATTCATGTTAAATCTCCTAAAGGCCTCCCCAACACTTGCATCCCTCCACCAGGTTTCAAATGAGTGGATTATCTTTAGAAAATGTCCATCATCAACCAAACTAGCAGTCATCAAAATCTTTTACTTACAAAAAGGAATTCCAGCTTTTTTTGGCCAGAAGCTGCGAATTTCAAAATTTGATTTGACTGACTCAGATTTAGAGAAAGGCATTTTCCATATCATATGATCATGCCTAAAATATTAGGTCAAACATCTTATTTTGAGAACTCAATTAAAAAGCCATAATTTTTGTTAAACAAGTGGACAATTTAAGGTTTCCAAACTAAAGGGTTCTCCTAAAGGACCATCTTTATACAAGGACTCCTCAAAGTGCATGAAATATACTTGGTTTACTCCTTAGGGGTGGGTCCAAAGGGCCCTGCCTTGGTGAGGTTCCGCGTCATCCAAAAAAAAAAAAAAAACCATAAATACACCATGCCTGCCATCAATCCCAATAGCTACCTGACAGTTAATTAGTACTCTTAAATGCATCAGTTTGCATTCAGACCAAAACAGAATTTTTGTAAAAACCATGGAAGTGGTGAAAATTTTTGAAAACATACTAAGACTATTTAGACCTATAAACTTTGTTTATAAGTAAAGAGAAATGTTTTCACAAGATTAATTCAATATGCTTGAAGCCTATCAACATATATTTTAGCAACCACAGGAAAATACGCACAAAGCTTGAATAAAATGACATTCACATATCTAATTCCTGCAACAAAAACATAAAAGACTGCTTTACAAATTATATTTTTTTCTGATAAATTTAACATTACAAATTACATTCAAAACCCAGCAATCTGTTTAAAAACCCAGAAAATTACATTCAAAGGCAAAGAAAAACCTATATGTTACAATATCAACAACTGTTGGACTATGGTCTATGCTTTTCATAATCAAAGAAGATAAAGGAACTTATTTTCCACATATTTGGTGTCAAACATCACTCTTTCCTGTCTAAAACTCATATGAAGGTTTCGCCATGTATCCAAATCTTCTTTCCCAAAGACTCCTAATTTCTCAGCAATGCCACAAAGCACCAAAAGCTGACTTTTAGATATAGCATTTGACTTTAGACCTACTACTCCTTCAAGTTTACGTAGCAACCAAAAGTTTCTCATCTCTCATATGAGATAACTTCTACAGAAAAGCAAAGAGGATATTCTCAATTAACATCTCCAAACCAGCACACTCTGAAATACATGACTTTTACAGGAACTTGGTAGACTCTCAACCATGGATATATTTTTTTATCTGTGGAGAACTGCATCATGTCCTACAGGACTATTCTTAAATGTCCAAACATTTTCATATAAATTCTGAACTCTTGATAGTTAATGTGGAAAAATGAATCAAATCCCTCTTTCAATTAACATATCTTAAAGGATAAAGTCTGCAATGCTTTAGTATGTATTTTTGTTCCAAGCTTTTTCCACTCCATCACAGTGTTGATGTACTTTTGAGCATCAACAACTTCAATAAGAACTACTTTGAAGGTTGATGTATTCTTTTCCCAGTTTTTTAACCATAGAACAGGTTTTATGAAGCTATCTCAAAAGCTTTTGGAACACTCTCCACTAAAACAACATGAAAAACATCCATTAATATGTGGATTTGTGCAAATATCCAACGTTGCACTTGTGGAAGGATAAATATCACTGCAAATATCAATGCATCAATTCTTTCAAATGCACTTGGTAATCCCTCCACGCACTTGAAAATACTGCAGAAAAATTGTATATGATATTAGCACTCAGCTTGATGGACTCGTATTGAGAGGCATAGAACTAAAGTACAAATGAGACTACCTAATCCTAGTACTTAAGTCTTTTGGTGTCTAAGCAAACCACCTGATCAAATAGACGAGAGATTAAAGACTGAAGCAAAGTGTTGACAAGTATACTTATTCCTATTAGAATGTTCCATATTCCAATAACGGCCAACAACCTATAAAATATTAGAAAACCATCTATATATTTTTGTACGACAGGTAAAACCAACTCACACCCATACAGGATTGAACCCGTGACCTCACCATCTACTCCTTGTTCAAGAGGGAGGAGATGCCATCTGATTCATGAACCATGGCGAAACCATCATAGTTTTATAAATTAACCGCACACAAAGCAAGGAGAAGTGTAAAGAACCACTTCCAAACTACAAGCTAGTAATCAGACATGCTCCATGCAATCTTGAATGACTATTTAACACACATTATTCCCCAACAAAAGAAACCCAAATTTATAATCCCTAACCACTCCATGATTCAAAAATTTAATTAAAAGCGTAAATTAAACAAACATATCTCAGTATCCACAAAAAAAAAAAAAAAAAAGCATCTTGTAACACACATTATTCTCAATTCACCATTACGCATCCTAATATTTGAGACAGTTCCAAGTAAAACCCAGAACCCAGAAAAGGGTTTCTCACATATTGTATCATTTCATCCAATATATATATATATATATATATATATATATATATAAAGGCCAAGTTCAAATTTTGAATTTCAAAATCACACATAAATCCCAAAAAAGTGGGGGGCCGGCCAAAATAGCTGACCACAAATACAAATAAAAAACCAAAAAAGAAAAAGAAAAAGAAAATTGAAACCCTAAAAAGACAAAATTTTGAATCTTTAACGGTTCAGATCAAGTTAAGAAAGAGAAAGAGAGAAGCAATAAACAAAACCCTAGAAGTGAAATAGAAGAATATTATAGAGAGAGTTGAAGAAGAAGAAGAAGAAGAGAGGACTCACGTGAAATCAGAGAGAGAGAGACAGAGAAGCGCTGGAGCTCAAAGAAAAACCCTAAATTGCAAACGAGAGAGTACGCAAGCGAACCAAGGCAGTGCAAGAGTTTGCCATGGTTTTTTCCCTGTTTTGTTTAAACCCTTGTGTTTGTGAGCGAGCGAGATGAGAGAGAGAAAGTAAACCAAGGATTTTCCGAAAGTCAATACAGAAGAAAAACAATCTTGGCCCTTCGGTTGATTTTTTTTCTTTTTCTTGGCCCCACCCCCACTTAGCAATTTCTTTTCTCTTTTTTCCTTTTTATATTTCTCTCTTTTTTTTTTTCTTTTTTTTTTTTAAATTAATTTTTATAACTTAGATTTTTGAGCTTGTCTTATTTAAACCTTATATTATAATTTTTCTATTAACGACATTATATGTCATGTGATAAACTGGTTTAAATGAAATTTATTTAAAATAAATAAAAAGTTTATAGGAAACTTACCCAAACTCTAAGGTTATAATAAATTATATGAAATTAATATAAGATTTAAATGAAATGTGTTTAGAAACTTTGGATAAGAAAGAACCAATTTAAGTATATTTCAAATATAAAAAGATTATTGAATTTTTGTTATAAATTATTGTGGTCCCCTGTGCCACAATGATAAAGCTTGTGATGAATGGCTAAATACGTAATGAGAAGAAGGCCAACTTCATGGTGCATGGTTGAGGGCTTTGCCTATGGTATCCAACTTAAAAACATCTTTGTATGAAACACACACTTCGATTGGGAGCTCATAAAAAAAAGGGAATTCATTTAAGTAATGGACATGAAATGAAAAAAAATGAATAAAATAAAATTTATTTATTCTATTTTTTAGAAGAATTGAATGGAATTAAGTAAGGATTTGAGTTTTTGGTGTAAGCGGGAATCGAACCCTGACAAAAAACTTTACCCGTTGAGCTATCTAGAATACACATCTTATTTGGAAGTTTTAAAATAATATAATGAAAAGAAATGAAAGGTAAGTAATTTTATTTGAGAGTAAGATAGAAAGAAAAGAATTGAATCATTTAATCATAATTTACTATTAAACCTTTGCTTTAAAATAAAGGCTGAATAGCCAAAGGCCTTGTAGCTGAATTAGCATATCTCCATGTACAAAGTATTTGGGGGTTTAGAAGGGAAAGGGTTCGAACTGCGGGGTTAGCAGCATGTTGTAATTATTTCTCAAAAAAAAAAAAAATAAAGGCTGAATATATAAGGGCATTTTAGTAATTTTAGTAAAAATTTTATTAAACCTCATTTCATTCCCTTTGATTCTCTCCAATTTTGGGAAGAATGAAATTTTAAGATTTTAAAAGAATAGAGATGAATGAATGTTCCCTCTTACCCATACATTTGGCTCTAGCTTAAAAAGCTAGCTCATTTTACTATTCAGCTTATTTTTTCTACTATTCATGGGTCCCACTACACTTTTTAGTATTATTCATGGGTCTTACTGTACTATTTCAGCTAACTTTTACCTTTATTTATAGTACTTTCAGTAAGAAATTTTCAGTTTCAACAAAATAAGCGAATCCTAAACAAATCCTAAATGTAAAAGTTAGCTGAAATAGTACATGTGGGGACATTTTTGCCTCAAGACCAAGAGTTGCACTTTGTAATCTTTTTTGGCTTCAAGTCCCACATGGGAAAGAAATGCTTCCTCTTCATGCCATATAAAATTTCAAGTTTCTTAAAATTTTGGTTGTGATCTTCTGATATGGTTCTTGGTTGTTGGGTTTAGTTTGTGAAGAACATGAAGAGGAAGTTGAAGATCATGATTATTAAGAAAATAAAATTTTAATTAAAATTTTAAATTAATTAGATTTAAGGTTTTTCTTTAAATTTATTTATTTTTTTAAAATTTTTTGATGTGGCTTTTAAAAAAAATTAAGATGCTAATGTGGCATATAAAAATGCCAAATAATATTTTTTTAATAGTATTTTAATCGCCACATCAGTACCACATCAGCGCCATGTCAGCTAATAGAGTGTTCAATCTGCCACCTAGGACTTTACCGTTAGGGCACTGATGGTAGGGACAAAAACGAGATCACTTTTTTGATTTTAGGGACTAAAATCAGTGAAAAAAAAAAAGTTAGGGTCCGAAGTGGGAATCGCGTGAAAATGTAGGGACTAAAATGTGTTTTATCCCTTTATTTATTATGTATCTAAGATGCAAATATGTACATAAAATAAAAAGATGGGAGAGGAAAAATGTCACCTTTAGCACTTTATTCTACAAACTCTCATTCTCATGCACAAACACAATGAACCAAGACATTAGTGCAAAGGGGAGGATGGAATAGGTTAGCTTGATAGGGATCTACTGGTTCAATGGAAATGAACCATAGATACAAACCTCAAAAAAATGTGCAATTCCAAAAGGTTCAAAATAACACACATAAAAAGACCCTTAAATTTTACTTTTGGAAAGATGAGCTTTTTCTTTTGGAGAACCTCATGTCTTTAAACTTGGGGAAGTGAACACATAAAGAATTTACTAATTTTAAGAAGGTGAATTTTGGAAAGTGAAAGCATTTTTATGAACAAGACCTTAAAGAAAACAAACTTTTAAGATTAAAAACCTTTTTGGAAACTTGCCTTTTTTTAGAAGAAAATTTCTCAAATCTTTTAGAAAGAACATACCCAAAACTAGATTTTATACCATTTGGAAAACAGTTTGCTTTTTGAAAATTTTTTTTTTTTTTTTTTTTTTTATGAAAATAAGGTATAAGGTTAAAAACCATTGGTAAAGGAAGAACAAGCTCATTTTGGGAAAAGAATTTTTAGAAACCCAAATTGGTACCAAAGTCATTTAATAAAAAGAGTTTTTTTTTTTTTTTTTGGTTTGTTTGTTTATAAAAGGGTTTCCATGGTTTTAATGAAACGGCAAAAATGTACTTTTGGACCCTACATTTTGGGTCAATTCCCATTTTGGTCCCAAAATTGAATTTGTTACTAATGTTGTCCCTAAAAAAAGAAAATAGATTCTATTTTGATCCCTGCCGTCAACCTACTAATGAAAACCTCCTACGTGGCAAACAAAAGCACTTACTTGCTGACATGGCACTAACGTGGCCATTAAAATATTATTAAAAAAATTATTTGGCATTTTTAAATGCCACGTTATATTTAAATTAATAAAAAATTAAAAAAATTAATTCTTCAATTTTAATTTTAACCAAATAAATAAATAAAAAAAACAAACAAAAAAATTTACTTTTATTTGGTTTTAAACCTTTTTTTCAGAAGAATTTTGAGTTAGGATCTTTCATCTTTTCTATGGTATGGATCTAGAGAATAAAAATTTTGAAAGTATCCCATCACCTCCACAAAAACAAAAAAACTTTTTTTTCAAACAAGCTCTCTCTCGGTTCAAGCTCTCTCATCTTCTCGGTTCAAGCCGCCGCCACCGCCACTACCTCTGCCTCTGATGCCCGGAACCCCAGATCATGAGCTGAACATGGAAGACGCCACAGATGGCCGAAAACCCAGATCTTTCATCTTCTTGGTTCAAGCTCTAAATGTCTGGTTCATTCTCTCTCTAACTTAACATCTTTGTCTTTCTTTAAACCCATGGCCGATCAGTAGCGATTGGAGAATTTTTTGATGGGCTTTTATAGTTCGGGCATGAGCAATTGAATCCTACATATCTAATGGAAGTGAGCTCATCAATGGGGGATTCAGTGAAATGGTATGTTTTGAGCACAAAGCCGTCGAGGAAGTTGCTTCAGTCTTCTCACGACGTCGATAGAGAGTTTCAGGTTCTTTCTTTGTGATTAATTTGGTTGCTCATTTGATCTGTTTGGTTACTTGGAAAACCAAAAGCAAAAACAAAAAATTGAAATAAAAAAGGTTGCCCAGAGGATTCGAGTTTTCATTGGGGTTGTGGAGGATCTGTGGTTTGATGATTTTGGCTGGAATTTATGGGTTTTCTCTAGGGTTTTTTGACGATTTGTGGTCTTGAATTTATGGATTTTGGTTTGATGATTGGGTTTTATTTTGTTGTGGATGTTGGATGATTTAGATGTTTTGTTGTTGATTTGGTTGGGTTTTGATTTACTAGTTTTGGAGATATGTTTAGGATGAAATTCTATGTATTTAGTTGAATTTGTGGTATGAAAAATGTTGGAAAAGAAAATCATTGAGTACTATATTCTTCGTTCTTGTGATCTAGGATTGTGTTCTAGATATAAGGGAGCAAACCCAGAGGGAAAACAGGGGGTGTAAGAAGATTATAGAAACTGGTAAATAACGTACCCAGAGAGAAAACAGGGGGTGTAAAAAGATTATAGAAACTGGTAAATAACGTAGCCTACTAAGAAAGCATAGAAAATAGTATGAACATAAGGAATGGAACACAGAACAAGATACAGCAAACTGAAAGATATTATTAGATTAAACAACTTTTTTACATCAGACATGTGAGACTCAGAAGGACTTATCATAACTCTCTTTAATTCTCTCTTGCCTTTTGAGGTTTACCCCCTTCTATTTATAGACAATACAATCTATTTCAAAGGATGTAGGGGCCAATTCTATGGCTTTACAGATGGCAAAAAAGATAGGAACCCGTGACTAAAGGACTGGATATAGCTGGATAGGGTTCTGAAGAGTGATCGTCCTGGATTCTGAATGCTGGATTTGATTCTACAAGTGTCATCTTTAGTAGGGGCCTGGTTGCATGCGTAGAGTACCTTAGATATGGATCTGACAGAGGCATGGATTGTGAACAGGTAAAAGATAAAGGATTACGTCTGAAGACGTTTTTGGGACCTTTTTTTTTTTTTTTTTTTGCTAAAAATGTCTAGGCCCATCCATCTCTTCCTTGGAACCATTCTTCATCAACACCATCGTCTGGATCATGGTTATAATAGTGGGAGTCATCATATCCCATTAGGGGATTGGGCATTTCCCAATGATCTTCATGTGGTCATTGTTCTCTGCAAACATCTAGATCAGTTGGTATTATCTCAGGGAAGATTCCTTTATTAAGAGATTCTGCCATTGTAAGAGCATGGAAACAGGATACCCAATGAACATCCGAATGAGTATGGAGAGTGCCATCTGGATTAGTAACCCAATGCATTTCTGCAAGGTGGAAAATTCCATCTGCCCGGATGTCATTTTTGGAATTGAGCTTAGCAACTAAGCATCCTGAAGTAAGTTTATGACCAAATCTTAGGTGCTCTGTTTTTGGATATTTTACCCATTCACCATTATGAGCATCATTTTTCAAAATTTCAAACCAGAATTTGTGAAAATATTTGTTCCCATGAGGGAAAATGTATCTGTAAAACTCTGGTTCAAAATGGAGACACAGATAATATTCGTTGAGTAAATACCACATGTAGAGGTAATGTGCCACATTCCAATTGGTTATCCAAAAGGCAAAAGGGGTTTTCCATGGTTGGTCTATGTCAGGGAAAACAGCAAGAAAATGACACTAGTGCTTTTTGAGGTATTCATGAAGGGTTCTAATGATTCTTTTGGATCTGGCTTCAAGGGTTAGGGTCTTTATCTGGTCTTTTATTTCTGGAGGGAGGGTTTCTATCATGGTAAGGATATCATCAGGGTCTTTCAGGGGAGGGTTTGAAGATGAAGATTAGGATGGATCAGTAACAGGGTATACACACAAGGGTGGAGGAATAACAGTGGTATTAAGGGCTAAAGGTTTTTTGGATAAGTAGTTAGTAATAAGATTATCTTTACCTTTAATGTGTTTTCCTTGGAAAGACCATTGTGAAAACCAGTTTGACCATCTGAGTAACTGAGGGTGTGGGAGCATTTTTCTTTTAAACTAGAGCATTTTGGGAAAGGAAGACATATCCATTTCTACTAAAAAAGTATGCCCAATGAGGTGGAACTGGAATTTTTCAATCCCATGTTTGACTGCTAGAATTTCTTTGAAAGTGGAATGGTAATGGAGTTCTGAAGGCTTGAATGCACCACTTTTATATCCACAAATGCTTCTTTTGCCATTAACTTCTTCGAAGAGAGCTGCTGCCCAATATTCATCACTTGCATCTGTCTGCAGTATCCTTTTCCCTGATCCTGGAATCTGCAAAGGAGGAAGCTTTTCTGCTAATTTTTTCAACTGTTGCACTGCTTCTGTATGAACAGAATTCCATTCTGGAGATGATTTCTTCAGTAATTGAGCAAGACAATTCCTGTATTTTGATATTTTTGGGATGAAATCTGCCATGTAATTAACAATTCCAAGGAACTGTTGTATCTGCTTGGCATTTGTAAGCTTGTTAGGAAATTCAAGAAGGGAAACAGCTATGTGAGGCTGCAAAGTATACTTTCCATCTGAAATGTTAACTCCTAAGAAGTCTATAGAAGACTGCCCTAGGACCATTTTCTTTTCTGAAAGCATTATCCCTTGAGATTTTACCAAATTATAAAATTCAGTAAGTAACTTTTCATGGGACTCTTCATCTTTTGAGAATAAGAGAATATCATCCACATAAATCAATGAATTAATCAAGAGAGGCTGAAACAATGTTACCATCGCTTTCTGGAATTGGGATGGAGCATTTTTAAGGCCAAAAGGCATGACAGTCCATTGATAATGGTGGTCTGAGATGCAGAATGCCGTCTTGTATCTTTCTTCTGGGTGGATTCCTAATTGCCAAAATCCTGCTTTAAGATCAAATTTTGAGAAAACTCTGGCATTTGAAAGATGTTGGAAAAGAGCACTCTTATTTGGCAAAGGAAATTTGTCATCTGCAAGGACATGATTGAGATCTTGGTAATTGATTACCAATCTGAGTTTTCCTCGTACTTGCTCAGCATGCTTGTTGACATAAAAGGCTTCACATGCCCATGGAGACGTTGTAGGTTCAATGAGGCCTTCTGAAAGGAGGGTAGATAGTTCTTGTTTGGCTAAGGCTAGGTGTTCCAGGTTCATTCCTCTGTGGCTGGATTTGGTGGGGTTAACATCTTCATTCTTTTTGAAGGGTAAATGGATGAAGAAGTTTGGGTTTTTCCACAAAGGATTGGGATTCTTGATGAGGAATTCAGAGTGACTATTTGCACAACAGTCATTGATAATCTAGAACCTTAAAGGGTCAAAGAGATCGATGGTGAATAAATGAGGAACTTGGGTCCAGGTGAGAAAGTGCTGTTTATGCAGGAGTCATTTTGAAGACCATTTAAGGCTAGGTATTTGATGAAGGAGATCAAATCCTATAAAAAAGTCTCTGCCTATAAGAGGGGATCCGAGGACTTGGTGTTTGATAATGAGTGTTGGAAAGATTCTGATGAGAATAGGCTTATTTTTCAAGGTGATCAAAAAGGTTTCTCCATTTGCTGCTCTGAACATCTGATGATGGGGTAGCCAACATTCTTTGGGTAATATTTTGGGATGAAGAATTGTTGCTGCTGCTCCTGTGTCAAACAAGGCTATTACTGGAATGGGTCTGGCATACGTATCAAGGAGGATATTTACTTGGGCTATGGGCGTGGGACTGGTTATGGGGGCTATGATGGGCTGGAATGTATAGATGGTTTGGATTTCTGTGTCTGAATCTTCTTCACTATCTAGATTTGAATCTTCTTCAGATGTAGAATAGGCCAGGACTGCTAAAACTTGAGGAGAATAGTCGTCATCCAGCAAAAAGAGTGATTCTACGTCTGAGAAAGGAGTATCTTCTACATGAATTTGTGCTTGCTCAAGGAGTTTTGCTGCCTTTTCTTTCCTTGGACAGTTTTTGCAAAGTGGCCAGGTTTTCTGCAAACGAAACAGACTCTTGAAATTTTTCCTTTGAACTGCTTTCTTCTAAGGAATTTCCATTTTTTCTTTTTGAAGGATTTCTTCTTTTGGCTTGCATAGTGCTTTTTTTTCCAAGAATATTTTTTAAAATGAGCTTTTCTTTTTGTTGAACAGGCACAATTCTTGTCATAGCATTTAATCTGCAAATCTTTCCTTTTACAATTATCCTTGAGTCTGCTATGAATTTTGTCAATTTCTGAAAGAAACTTCCTTTGATTGTAGAGCTTTTCTAGGGCAATAAGCACATGCTGATAAATTTCTCCCAAAGAGGCCTGCTGCAACGTTATTTTCTGGAGATTCATCATGCGAAGGGTTTCATCTCCCAATGGTTCTGGGAGAGAATTGAGAAAAGTATACTTGGAATTGACATCATCCATGCCATTAAAAGAGTAGTATCTCCTTGACATTCTTGTAATCTGGGTTTAAGTTCTTGTTTATTCATGTTCTTCAACATGACTTGAATTTATGTGTTTTTAAGTTTTTAATTTTGTTTTTCTATTTTTAATTTTACTAAAATTGATAAATTAATTTTTTAAAATAAGATGCTAACGTGGATGTTGACATGGTATTTTTTTAATGTTATTTTAATAGCCACATCAGCATTTCCTGTGCCTTCATCTGCCACATAGGAGGTTTTCGTTAGTAGGTTGACGGCAGAGACTAAAATAGAATCGATTTTTTTTTTTTTTTTAGGGATAACATTAGTAATGAAATCAATTTTGGGATCAAAATGGGAATTGACCCAAAATGTAGGGACCAAATATGCATTTTCGCCTAATGAAAATGTACATTTTTAGACCCCTTAAAAAAAAGTTGTTTAACCTAATTATTTAACCAAGTGATTACTTAGATAAATTATTCAAATCTAGGTTAATACAAGTAAATCATATCAAGTAAACAATGCGAAAAATAAAGAACACAACGATATGATAACCCAAGAAAACCAAACCAATAAAAAATCTAGGGAGGATTTAACCTAGCTATCCTCAAGGTAAAACAGATCAACTATGAAAGAATTGACGTTTTACAATAGTGATTTAGACTACTAACATCTTATTACTACCTTGAGTAAAAAACTTACTACCACGACCACGTGACAGCTCCGAGTCCACGAACTACTTCTTTTCTTGATCCATAGCAACCACAAGTACTCTCACTTGTGTTTTTCTTTAAGCTCTTTTTGAAATAGCAACTGAAGAGATCACAAGCTTTCGACATCAATCTCGATCTTGATAACTTTAAGTATGTATGAAGGCAAACACCTCTAGATCTCACAAGAGATTCACACACATAGCATATCAACCACCTCTAAAACGTGGCTAGGGTTTTTCCTTTTATACTTGAAGTAAAACATAAAACCCTACACATCATATGAGCTTGGGCTGAGTTGGGAAATTCTGCAGAAAAACAATCTGCATGAGCTTCGATCGATGGAGTCTAATTTTCGATCGATCGAGCCTTGCAAAAATTGAATAGTAATTTCCTGCAGTTACTCAATTCCAACTTTACACATATACACACTTTGAGAAGCCTAAATCTAGACTAAACGTTTTGATCATGGTTTGCCAACATATACATATTGAAGTTCTAATACTTTAGTTCCTAATTTCTTAGAACTTAACAAACTCCCCTTTTGGCAATCCGTGACAAAACACATACCAAAACAAAAATGCTTAAAGTTACAAAACAGCCCATTACAACAAAATGCCCAAAAACAATTCAACCTAACTACTATCTATCAGTTGCCAGTGTAGACAACAGCATGACTGAATCAACGTGTATATTCCTATAACACTCAACAAACACATAAATGCATGTGTGGAAAATTCAAGAAAAAATAATATAAATTCTTGATTTCACAAAACAAAAAACAAAAGACATATATCATGAATAACCTTATAATATAAATCAATAGCCAATGTGGCATATGTGAAACAAGAAACAGAAATAAACACATAATATCTCCCCCTAACATATACATCCCATAAAAATAAATACATCAAGATAAATGTATCATGAGCCACAAAAATAAATACATCATGAAGCACCTAGATACAATCTAAAGCTCCAAAGCTCAAAAAAAAAAAAAAAAAAAAAAAAAAAAAAAAAAAAAAAAAAAACCAAAACAAAATCTCCCTCTATCTCCATCCATATGTGCTCCCTCTTTCTGTGACGAATTGCCAAAGGGCAATAAAGACTCATCATTAAAAGGAGGTGGTGGAGAAGACCGATGAACACTTGCCAAATCCGCTCGCAATGCCTGAAGCTTCGTGATCACATCCACCAAAAGCTGACCATGAGCCACCTGAACGGTCATGATAGTATTCAACATACTCCGAATGCTAGAATCACTTGAAGTAGAAGGTGGAGAATCAACAGCGGTAGTGGGATCGACAAACTCCTCAGCTGTAGGGTTACCTAAAGAAGGAGGATGGGATGCAACACTTGAAGAAGACTCTACATGAGGGTGTTTAGAGCTAGCTTTCATCTGAGCTGCTCTCTACCTAAGGAATGTGGCACCTATAAGAGCTATAATGTGTACGAGCACAGATGTAGGAAAATCCTTTAAACCTAAATGTAACAAAATATGATGTATGAAAACAGGGAAGAAGAGACCATGTGCTGTAGAATTACTCCTATGAACCCCAACCAAGGATCGAATGAAAAGAGTAGGAAAACTCATAGGAGCATCAGTCACAAGGGCATACAAAAATGCACATCTCTTAATAGAAATGGTGTGCAAATGAGAGATGGGCCAGATAAAATGACAAGAAATCTGAAAAAACAAATAATGAATCTCGGTAAGCTCATGGGAGGTAATCCGAGGATCAGTACATATGACATAATGTCATCAAAAGGAGGGGTCTCATCATAAGGGTAGACTAGCTATCATACCAAAGGTACCCCAAAAGCAGTGGCCACTACTGAAGAAGTAATAGTATACTCTTCACCCCTTATCCAACTCATCACATACTATTCGTTGGAATCATTGCAGTGGACAGAGAGGTTCGAGTAAAACTCTCTAATCAAGGCAACCGGAGGAGGATGAGAAATGTCCAACAAAGATAACTAGCCCCTACGCTCAAAGTTCCTCCTAATTTCCGGATCTAACTCATCTAACACAACCTTCCTCTCAGCCCACACAAACCTAAATATGTTCAACTTCTCATAGGCTTCTTGGTTTTTCTCAAACCAAAACCTATCATTATCGAAGGCAAGGGTAGAGGTGGAGATGGATTTCTTATTGGCTCTAGTGTTCCTAACCAAGATGCTAAGGGAAGGAAAGGAAAGACCAAAACAGAAACCAAAGAAAGAAAACAAAGAAAACCAATGGCAGACTGCATTAGACAATGTTAGAGAGAAAACAACAATAGAAAATATTAATCTATATGATGCGTGAACAGAATGAACAAATGATGCATGCTCTAATGCATTGAGAACCGTTCAATTATACTTTAAAAACAAAAAAATTGATTTGAACATAGAGTTTTTAGAACAAAAACCCAAACTTTGAAAAACCCAATTTTAAAAATCCCAACAAATTGATCAATTTATCATTACACTGGTTAGATAAAAGTATATAATGACATAATTAATCAATTACACAAGTCAATTTTACCAAATTAAGCCCAATTGAACAAAATCCCCAATTTCATGTAGTTTCAAGCCCTAGAATTTCAAAATTTTCCCAAATCACAAATTTAATCAAATTAAAGCATGGGAAACATGTTTACATCATCTAAGAACAAAAACCTAGTGATTAAATTTGAAAGAAACCAACTCAAACATCAAAAACCCCAAATTCCTATAGGTCCGAAAATTTTACCGAAAATGTATGAAATATGTGAATAAAATGAAAATGAAGGGGTACAAAGGTCTTACCGACACTTGAAGACAAAAACCCTTGAGAAAAATTAGGAAGAAAACAACAAAAATTGACTTGGGGTGGATCGGTCGAAGAGAGAGAGCAAAAAGCTTTTTGAAAAGTTTGAATAAAGTGAAGAACACGTAAGAAAAGCTTGTTTTAAAAAACTCTCAAACAGATTTTTGATCGGTCGAAAATTAGATTCGATCAATTGAAAATCAATTTCGATCGATCCAGTACCAATCGAGCTCCGATCGAGCGAGGTAGATTGTAACCAAAAATTTTCTCGCATTTTCGATCGATCGAGCAACAGATTCGATTGATCGAAAATCTGGAAAAATCAGTTTTTTGAAAAACAAAGCATGTTAATGCAGAAACTCCTCAAAACACAGTATTTTATGAATAAAATGCATGAGTATGAGATGAAAAGTTTTTCGAAAACCCTTGAATTCAACCAGATCTTCCAAAAACAAGATTTTCAATAAATTTGTCTTCAAAGCTCAAACATTAAAATATATTTTGCATCAAAATCAAGGAACTTTTAACCTTGGATGGCCACAACAAGTTCACAAAAAAAATAATGTACTAAGTTTAGGAAAGAATAACTTGTGTAGTGTGTGCAATTAGAATCACTTGAGATACATGTGAGGTGATAAGTAAATAGTGATTAATCACAATTTCTACAAAATTTATCACGTAAGTTTGAAAGTGACTATCACCTAAAGAGTTATATCATATAACTCTCACATCACCTAGAATTCAAGCTTGTAATCATGTAAGTTTCTTGTTTTGCCTTATAATGTACACACAAATTTTATTTAATTTTGAATTTATTATAGCCCAATAATGTACACACCAATTTTATTATTTAAACTGAGGCTAGACTTTATGTTCTTTTTGTGCATGTGCTACACTTTCTTGAGTACAAAATCATATGATATGCACTAAGGTGTTCATGATTGGCTAGTAAACAGTGGTAAGATGATTATTTATGCCTTTCTCTTAGGATTTTTTAGTCCTTACAACAAAAAGTATGTGACTTCAAAATCAAGATCATGTGATCAAAAACTATAAACAACTCCCACATAACATGCACTACAAAGCCAAAACTAGTAAGGTGCAATAAAATAAGCTCATCCAAGTGAAACAAGGTACATAAACATGTTATGTAAAGATAACATGGCCAACCTTGATTTCAAATCCAAGAAAAATAATGCAAAACACATGCTTCCTTCCTTTTCCTCATTTTATAGAGATAATTACACTTTACCCACCTGTGGTTTGCCTCTAATTTGATTTGCCTACCTGTGGTTTCATTTTTGACACTTTACTCACCTATGATTCTCCTCATTACTGCTCCGTAACCCACCTCTAATTTTTCCGTTACTCTAACAAGTTTCATCAAAAAATCAAACAATAAATCAGATCAAACACTCCTCTCCCACGCACTCTCTCACGCTTGCTCACCCACCTGAGATCTTAGATGCTACAATGGCACCCACTTGATTGATTAGTCCAAGAATCATCATTAAAGCTACGTTTGTTTCACATGTAAATTAAAATCTAAAAATGTTTTACACTCGGGTGTGTGTTTGGTACCACTTGAAAATACAGTTAAACTGAAAATAGAAATCAATTTGACCGTAAAATAAGCTTCCCAGTTCCCATGCCGTAAATGAATTTCCCTTTCCATTTTACCTTCAATAGATTTCCGGATCACACACACTCCTCACACACCCCGAAACTCATCCTTAAACTCACCTTAGCTCCACCCCATGCACCGACGATATAGAGACGCAGCTCCACCCCACACTTAGTCGAAGGTTCGACGTCCACCCACACTCCGACGCTAGTCCGATGAGTTTTCTCCCTTTTCTTCTCTTCTCTCACCTTTGCCCACTTCGAGCTCTGCATGTACCTAATCCACCAAGGCAAAAATCTCCCTCACGCCGGTGAAGCCATACCTACCTCCAACATCTCCGATCCATTGCTAGCGAAGCCAATCTATGGGTTTGGGTTTTGATTTGTGGAAGAGGAACATGATTGATTTGGGTTTGGGTTTTGAGGAGCATGATTGATTTGGGTTTGGGTTTTAAGGAGCATGATGTGTAGGTTACGATTTGGGTTTTGGTGGTGGTCGATCTGAGATTTTGGGCTATCACGGTGGACATCAGCGTGGAGTCGTGGTGTTGTGGGTGGGTTCGTGAAGCCGTGGGTAGCAGCTCACCGTGGGTCTTGGGATTGCGATCTGTGAAGTGGTTGATTTGAGTTTAAATTTTCTGGGTTTGAGAAGTCTTGAAATATATGTTTGGATTTGAAATTGGGGTTTCAAATATATGCCTGGGTTTGAATTCATTTGTTCTTCCTTTAAGTTTTTTTTTTTTTTTTTTTTTTTTCTTTTTCCAACAGAGAAGTTGAAACTATGATTTTTCTTTCTCTGCATGTTAATTTTCAATGTGTTGCTACCAATTTGTGACTCTTTTGTGGGCTTAATTTTGAAGCCAATTTGGTATAAAACGTGGGATCAAATGTTGTGCTATATTTTAGGGTTGTATTTTGATAGATCTGTGGTTTTTACTTTGATGGTATTGCTTGGTTTGATTTGTATTAGTTTTCTGGGTATACGTTCTTCATGTTTGTGAATGGTGAGAAACTAATATCATATTTTAATCTTGTTTTTGTTTTGTTTTTTCTTGTTTTGGGAGAAAAGAGATATAAAATGGGTGTAAAAAGACTTATTTACCCTTCTTTTTTAACAGAGGTGGGTTACAGAGCATAATGGAGGGAATCATAGGTGGGTAAAGTGTCAAAAATGAAACCACGAGTAGGCAAATCAAATTAGAGGTAAACCACAGGTAGGTAAAGTGTAATTATCCCTATTTTTTATTTTTGAAAGAATAACAAAAACAACCTAGTATGAAATGCATGAATGTTATGCAATGCAAATCCTAAAAACAAAGAAAAACAAAAACAACAAAGAAGAATGGTCACAAAGAATAGAAAGATGAAGCATAAGGACCATGTCAGAAAGACTCAATTAGATCGAGCCTTTTACATCCAAAACTTTTTAGATGCAACTCTTGCATTGGAGTTATTATTCATATAAGAATGACGAGCAACTTCAAGATTAGAATAAAGGTTTAAAGCCTTTATCAACTCACCAATAAGTACCATGGGATCTTGTGCTTGAGGCACAGGTACTTTTGGCTTGTTTGCTCACTTAGCAACTTGCAACATGAAACAGTTTGGACGAATATGTCTTGTATTTCCACATAAATGACAAACCAATAAAGGTCTATCGTGCTCCTTATCCTTAGTAATGGTAGGATTCTTAGGCTTAGACTCTTTAAAATCAACCCTAGTCTTCCTAGGAGGAATAAATTCAGTTGGTTTGACAATCTCACTCACAGTAGGCTCAGAAGAAGAATTAAAGTTTATGGAATGAGTCTTAGGCACAAAGATGCTATCTTCAAAACTTAGACCAGTTTTATCTAAGGGAGACTTCTGAATACTCAACATGTGTTCAAGTTTAGAATTAGCAGACCTATTTGTTTGTTCTCTAGTAACAGATAATTCAAGTTCCAAATTCTTAACTTTATCAAGTAACAACATGTTCTCAGTCTTCACCTTATCAAGCAATTCATTAGCATCAAACAATTTCAAGAGCAAATTTTTCTTATCAATTTCAAGAGAAGCAATTTTTTGTAAACATAAATCAATATTCATAGCATCCTTTGCAGCAACCTTGCAAAGCTTATTATAGGCTTCTTGCAAATCAACATTCTTAGAGAGTTCCTCATCAGAAGAGTTCTAATCAACCACAACACTTTCATCAACTACAACAGTAGTTGTGAAAGCAATGAAGTTTCCATCTTTATTACAACCAGACTCATGATCAGAAAATTCATCATCATTAAGGGTTACAGCCATAGCTTTATCCTTTGATCTCAAGAATGTAAGACATTCTGATTTCACATGACCACACTCTTGACAGCCAAAACATTATTGATCCATGGAATTATTAGAGGTTTGACCTACTTTCTTTTTAGGTTTATCAGTATTGTTCACTTTAGTGGGTTCATTCCTCCTAAAATTCCTAAGTTCAGCATTGTTTTTACCTCTTGTCTTTCTGTTATTATTTCTAAGAAAATTTCTAAAGTTCTTGGCAAGATATGCAATCTCTGTAGCAAAGAGTTCATCATCAAATCCATTCCCACCAACATCATCAACTGACTTAAGAGCCATTGATTTGGATTTGTTTGTCTTGGGTAGGTCTAACTCATAGGACTGGAGAGATCCTACAAGTTCATCAACAAGGATGGAGTCCACATCCTTGCTTTCAGTAATGATAGTCACTTTGGGTCTAAAGTCCTCAGTCAATGATCTAAGTATCTTCTTAACAATCTTAGGTTGATCATAAATTTCACCTAAATTATAAGCAGAATTAACAATATCATTAAACTTAGCATAGAATTGATCAAAACTTTCATCATCAGACATTCTAATATTTTCAAATCTAGTTGTTAATTGCTGTAACTTATTGATCTTAACTACCTTGGTGCTTTCATGCACAGTTTGGAGAATATTCCATACAGTATGAGCAACATCAATATTAGAGATCCTCTTGAATTCCTCTATATAAACAGCATTAAAAATAACATTCATGGCTTTGCTATTAAAAGCAGCTACTTCTTTCTGAGAAGTTTGCCACTCGCTTATAGGAGTAGTTGGCTTCTCCTATCCGTATTCAACAGAATTCCAAACTTTCTCATCAATAGATTTCAAGAATGCTTTCATCCTTACTTTCCAGTAGGCATAGTTGTTCTCATCAAAGTAAGGTGGGATCACAAGAGAGTGATCGTGTTCCATGACAGCAGGGGTCAAGGATCAATTCTTAGACCAAAATATCTAAATACTAGAGCTAACCCGCTCTAATACCACTTGTACGTTTTTAGACCCCTTAAAACACAAGTTGTTTAACTTAGTTATTTAACTAAGTGATTACTTAGATAAATTATTCAAATCTAGGTTAACACAAGTAAATCATATCAAATAAATAATGTGAAAAATAAAGAATACAACAATATGATAACTCAGGAAAATCAAACCTGTAAAAAACATGGGGAGGATTTAACCTAGCTATCCTCAAGGTAAAACAGATCCACTATGAAAGAATTGAAGTTTTACAATAGCGACTTAGACCACTAACATCCTATTGCTACCTCGAGTAGAAAACTTACTACCACGACCACGTGACAGCTCCGAGTTCACAGACTACTTCTTTCCTTGATCCACAGCAACCACAAGTACTCCTACTTGTGTTTTTCTTTAAACTCTTTTTGAAATAGCAACTGAAGAGATCACCAAGCTCTCGACATCAATCTTGATCTTGATAACCCTAAGTATGTATGAAGGCAAACACCTCTAGATCTCACAAGAGATTCACACACATAGCATATCAACCACCTTTAAAACGTGGCTAGGGTCACACATATAGCATATCAACCACCTTTAAAACATGGCTAGGGTTTTTCCTTTTATACTTGAAGCAAAACATAAAACCCTACAGGTCATATGAGCTTGGGTTGAGTTGGAAAATTCTGCAGAAAAACAATCTGCATGAGCTTTGATCGATCCAGTCTAACTTTCAATCGATCGAGCATTGCAGAAATTGAATAGTAATTTCCTGCAGTTATTCGATTCCAACTTTACACATACACACACTTTGAGTAGCCCAAATCTAGACTAAACATTTTGATCATGGTTTGCCAACATATACATATTGAAGTTCTAATATATTAGTTCCTAATTTCTTAGAACTTAACAGAAAATTATGGTTTTTATTCATTTATGCAAGGTAGAAAAAATTAGTTTTAAAAAAGTGATTTTTGATAGAATGAAAAGTTTTAAGATTGAAACTACTTTAAAAAAAAAAAAAAAGGGAATCTCCAAGGATTTGAAAGAAAAAAAGCCTAAAACTTGAGTCAAAACCATTTTAAAGCAAATAAGGGTTTTTGAGAAAAGGGTTTCCATGGTTTTAGTGAAAACCATAGTTTTTTTATTCATCTTTCAAGAGAATCCAAATTTATGTCTTGAAATGATAACCAAAGAAAATAGTTTTCATAAAAGCAAGGTTTAAGCTTAAAAATCATTTGTAAAGAGAATTCAAAACAAAGGAAAGACGAATTTATTTTTAGGAAAATGATTTTTAGAACTCTAAATTAAGACCCCAAAAACAAATAGAAAAGAAAAGTTCAATTTAAAGAAAGTGGTTTTCATGGTTTTTCTTATTAAAAAAGAACTTTTGAGAAAAATCCATGATTTTTATTCATATTTTTAGGATAGAACACTTTAATTTGAAAAAGATAAGATTTTAAAATAGTGGATTTGAAAAATGCCCCTTTGGAAGGCTTTTTATGAACTTAAAAGGAAACTTTCTTTAAAAAGATTCATTGAAAAAAATGAATAGCCATTGGAGCCTTTCTCATCTTTTGAAAATACATTATTTTTAGAGGATTCTTTACTCAAGCTATTGGCTATTTGGGAATCTAGGGTTTATGGTGCTAGCTAGAGAGCTTGCACTTTTAAACCCTTGTACACATGAGAAAGATAACAAGGAAAATTTAAAGAGCTCAAAGGTAAAATGCATAAATTAAAGCAATGGAGAATATAATTTAAAAGGTTTGAAAGTAAAGGTGAATGAAGGCAAGGACATAATTCAACGACTTTAAAGTAAAAGCAATTTATAAGAGCATAATATAAAGACAAGATTCAAAACTTTTTTTGTTTCGAATGCAAATTCCTCTCAAACAAGACCTAAACTTGTAAAAAGGCAAACTTATGGATTCTCTTCCATATTAGGAAAAGGAGGTCTCAGGATTCACTCTTTTGAGTGAACCTATCCCAATTCCCAGAAGTACACCCATATTGTATTTGGAAACAAATTTAAGATCCATTTAAGAAAAACCCACCAATGAAAAATCTCCATTTTCCCACTAAGTTTGGCCATGCAAGAGGCTATTCCTCCATGAGCTTTCTAGTTAGGAAGATGAAGATTTGTCAAAGGTGTAGGATTTTTTTTTTTTTTTTGTTTTTTGTTTTTTGTCTTTAAATCCAAGGGATTTAAAGAAAGGAAAAAAAATAAAATAAAAGGATTAAAAGATATGGATTAAAACTTCTTTTTTTTAATAGAAATTCCCCTTAAAGAAACCTTAAAACATGTAATTACATGTTTATAGGTTCTCTTCCATATTGGGAAAAAGAGGTCTCGGCGCTCATTCTTTTGAGTGAACCTATTCCTATTCCCAAAAGCATATCCATATTGTGCTTGGAAAAAATTTTAAGGTTCATTTAAGTAGAACCCACCAATGGTAAATCTTCATTTTCCCACAAACATTGGTCGTGCATGAGCCTATTCCACCACAAGTTTTCTAGTTAGGAAGATGAAGATATATCAAATGTATTGGGTTGTTTTTCCTCCTTTAAACCCATGGGATTTAAAGAGAGAAGACAAAAATGAAAAAAAATGTTTTAAAAAAAGGGTGACAAAGAGGAGCAAGTTGTATAACAAGTAAAATAAAACTTTAAGGAGTAAAGAGCATAAACATAAATACACACAAGTATGGAAATATATAACAAGAAATAGAAACATTAAAGAGACAAAGGAACATAAATAAAGAGCATTTCATAAATATAAATTGTGTTTACAACCTAAAAATGGGAGGACGGTGTAGCTATGGAAGAAGCTACACCATCTCACCTTTACAAAGAGCTTTGGAAGCTCACCTATGGTTTCTTGGAGGTGAAAAAGGAGAAGAGGAGGGACTAGAGTATCAATTTTAGAGAAGTTTTCTAGGGGAGAAAGAGAGAAAATAGATCTAGAGGAAAGCCTAGAGAGAGAGAGAGAGAGAGAGAGAGGAATTTTTTGGGAATTTTTATTGGTGATTTATCCAAAGGGAGTGGGGGTATTTATAGGGATTTGGGGGAGTTATGGCAACATCTCCCTCTAGCTACCCCTCTGATAGGCGGCTAGGGTGAGATGGCACTGCCACATCACCTGATCTTATCCATTTACCTTTACGTTTTTGGTTTTTAGCTTTTTCCGACTCTGTCGACCCTATTTTCGGGCTGTTGTTTGGAGGTTGTTGGGAGCTCGAATTTCTTCAAACTTGGTGTCCCTAAAAAGGTCTAGATGTCTAGTTTTCAGGAGTTATTGTGTACACATTACTAAGGTTGCATACATAGGTATCTAGGGTGCATATTCAAGCTCGATCATGCAGTATGTACCTAAGAGGCTGAAAAGCCTATTCTTAATCACAAGAAGGTTTAACTAAAATGGGAATGAATTCTTGAATCTTGAATGGGATCCCCTTAGTCTTTGGACAAAGTGACCCTACCAAAGAGAACACAACAATATTAGAGAGATTTTAAACTAAATGAGAGCTTTTTTTTAATCAAATCAATATTTTGAACTATGACAAGGTTTTTAGAAGGAAAAAAAAGAAGCTCCCTTGACTATTTACTTGGAAATCCTCTTTAAGTACTTTTTTATTTTTTATTTTATTTTTTGAGTTTTAATTTATGGTGTCCGCTTTTGATGGTAGTTCTTTATGATCAGACTAAGACATCAGTCAGTTTTTGGTGTAGCGGGGGATTGAATCCCAGATCTCTTATTAATTATAAAAAATTTTGTAGTTGAATTAACTGGAACACACTCCTCCATAAGTACTTGATTGCTCTTTTTAATTGATTTTTTTTTTTCTTAAGAGTAATTGTTGATGTCTTGCCTTAGGCTAAGTGTTTGCATTTGTAGCCAAGATGTAGAATTAAGTGAGAATTTCAAATTTACTATTTTAAAACCCTGAGTTTGGCAATACCTAATACGGAAATTTAAAATTTCCCTTGGGATTTAAAAGCCAGGATTTGGGGATAAAAAATTCTGGCTCTAAATCCCTTCAAAAAGCACACATAATTTTCTATTTCCATTCTAAATTTCTAACTGTTACCCCTTCATCGTGTGTTGAACTATAAGGTCATGAACGTCATTATGTGATAACAACAACGATGACGACACCTTTTACTATCAATAATTCAATACCCTTCTTCAAACCTAATGACCTCCATAGCCACTGCAAACTCAAAACCCAAACGTTAATAAAATAATAATGATAACAGAGGCAAAAGGCAAGGGTAGGTTCAAAGTTGACCGTGTATGTGTTGAACCTAGCTAGATTACTACCTCACAAACTTTGACCTCCATACTCTTTTTTCCACCTTTGGCAAGATCGCAGGTTTCCCTGTCCTCAAGGAACATGCCACATGCCTCAGTCATGGTGTTGCCTTCACCTAGTTCGCCTCTTAAGTTAAGACCGCGATATCTTTGTCGTGCATCATATCATATGCACTGCAAGAGCACTTCAATGGTCGTAGCCTTTCCACCTTCATCGCTGTCCACAACAGTCGCACCCCTAAATTGATTCCCAAGAGTGTTTACAAGGACAAGCTGATGCAGCTAAATTAACAAAATCATTTTGCTTCTTTTGAAAAAATGATGAAGGGTGTGTTGTGTGGGTGTTTGATTATTATATATAAAAATTGAAATTTTTCTTTAAAATTATACGAGCATATATAATAGAAGAAATCGGCGTAGTTTTGCAATGTCTTTTATAGTAAAATGAGTGCTGAGACTTTCTAGAAAACAATGAATTTAAACTCCCATAATGCAAAAAGAAAATAATTTGTAAATAATAGGATTTTAAATCCATTTGTTTGTCAATTTGTGTGTAAATAGCATATTCTTCATCTAAACGCATGGTTAAAAGGAATTTTATTTAAAGCAAATTACAACTTACCTATTTTTGGTTTAGCCGATATTTAAGTTGCTTACCTTGCATCATGAGATTTTAAACACATAAAATAACTTAAATTTCAGTCAAACGTAAGATGGATAAAATATCAAATTTCAAACTACAGAGATAGGTAGCTTAAATTTCAGTCAAGCCTAAGTAGGTAAGTTATAATCTATCTCTCTTTCTTTTTTTTTTTTTCTTTTTTTTTTTTTCTTATTTAATGTATATAAATGAGATGGAGCACTTCTTCTCGCAATGTGGGACTAGGGTTTTGCACCATTTTATAATAATTAAAAAAAAAAAAAAAACTTTCATATTTGACCCTTCTAGCCACCACCTATGTACACAAGAACTAACCTTGTTTGCACTAATCCAACATCGTTTAAAAAAGATTTGACTATGGTCAGACAGGTGGTCAAACTTTACAATACTCAAGCAAAAATTGATATTTTTCAAGTTGCTTTTTTTAAAAAAAAATGATTGTGTGACATCTTGGTCATTATAAACCCAATTTTGGCTCTTTAATAGTCGTCTTAAAGGGAATTCATATTAGGTGGGTTCCAGTTAACTCAACTGGTAAAGTCCTTGATGGTTGAATAAGAGATCTGGAATTTAATCTCCGCCTATACCAAAAAATTAATTGGTGTCTTGGTTTGATGATAAAGAGGTATCATCAAAAGCGGACACCATAGGTTGAAACTCTCTTTAAAAAAAAGGAATTCATATTTTTCAGCATGAACCTTGATTTTTCTCAATCAAATGATTGAATTTTGGTCAAACTTTAGTTAACCATGAGCAAACTTAGTCAAATTGATTAATATATTCTATAATGGCATTTTTTTGTTGTAAATTTTGGAAATTGATGCTCCAGTGTCTCTTAGGGCTTAATTGAAATTCGGTCAAAGTGTGGTGAGTGAGGTTCTTGCTAGGTTTTGGCTCATAGGGCTATTTGATTCAACTTATATTTATCTTAAAATAGGAATGCATAGTTTTTTAAAGTATCACATTTTTCAAAATTCAAATTACAATTCGGTACAATAAACAACGTACATTGGTTGATGAAAATAAATCCCTTCAAACGCACACTTAGTCAATGATTGGTTTTTAAAAAATTATATTTTACTTATTCGGGTTGGGATGGCATTTTTTATATTTTCTTAGTGTTAGCATGAAAATCCTTTTTTTTTTAATAAAAAAAAAAGAAATTAAAAAAAAAAGATAAACTAAGAATATAAAATGAAAATATCAATGTTATGAATTCTAGCTATTTCATTGTTTGTTCCGGTTTGTTTATTGAAACAAAATATTTCAATATCAGTCAATTTTAGAATACCGTTTTGAGATTCTATATATATATATATATATATATATGCTCATGATTAATGAAATAATAAGAATCAAATTAAACAACATAGTTTAAGTTAGTTATTTAAAAAAAAAAAAAAAAAAAGACAATTTAAGAGCAAGCTAGAATGAAATGCAATCATAAAATGAAATTTGGCCGAAATGATTCAGAATGGACCACAATTAACTCGAAGCGGAACGAGGGAGTTTTCTTGTTTCGGTTTACATACCAAAGCAATATTATTTGGTCGTTTCGACCGAAATGATGAAATAGACTCCACAGCATAGCAAAATAGTATCTCCTACAATTTGAATTCACTAAATTTATGAATAAAAATAAACACAATGATCCCGTAAGTGGGCAAAATATAATTTTAAAGAATTCATAAATCTAAATGCATGTAAGTTAAGTAATCCTTTCTCTCTTAAAAAAAAAAAAAAAGAAAAAAAAGAAAAGAAAAGAAAAGAAAAAGATCATAACATACCAATGCTCACTTTGATATGGATGAAATTAGCCCCACTTGCATTTATAGAGATGGCAATGAGGCGAGGGTCGGACCATGGATGTCCCATCCTCATCTAGTCCTTAGAAAAAACCTGAGTGCTGATTCAATTTCTTTTTATTAAAAAAATCCCTATGTGGTGCAAGGAAAATTCATTTATAGTAGCTTTGAAACTTATGAAAGTGATAGATATGTATAAAAAAATTTACAAGAATGAAAATTGCACCATTTAATTTTGACCGAAATAATCATTTCAAGTTTCTAACTTTACTTTCATTTAATTGAGTCTTTTAAATTTAAATTTATTCAATTAAGGTCTCTCCCTCAATTTATATTAATGTTGTTGTAAATGCTATATTTTTTTGTTGAATTTTTTTAAATTAAAAAAATTCAATTAATTATTAACAAATTTTTACACAATTTCTTTTTAAAAAAAAGTGTTAAACCAAAAACACAGAAATTTTCTCAAGAACCAGACAGAAAAATAAAAAATGAACCATCCAATCCATCTAAAGCACGACGAAAATCCATTAAAAAAGGAACTATCTAATCAATCTAAAGCATGACAAAAATCCAATCATCCGTAATCAACACAAACCGAAATACATTTAAACTATTTAGTAATCACAAGCTTACGTAACTTTAAACTCTTATCAAATGGCCAAAATCCATTACTAAAACAGTAAAACCACAAATCTCAATGTACATAATAAAAACGGAGATGATCTAGACTGATCATGAGAATAGTGACTGATCTAAAGATTAAACTTTCCTAATTAAACATAGACATATCTACACAAAGATTAACATATGACATGTAAAACATAAATCAAAAAAGGAAAACAAAAAACTTTCATGCCAAGATTATAGCTTTAACAAGGAAAGAATGCATTAAACCATTAAAAACCCAACCTTTAGCTTAAAATTACAACAACCTTTCATGCATATAAGGCAAGAAAAACGTAAAGGTGCAACCTTTCATGGACATGGAAGAACAAACATACTAGGAAAGCAATAAAAAAAGAATTTTTTTAAGAAAAAATGTAAACTTTCTATGCTATAACACCATATCCATGTTTTTAAGAACAAAGATCGAAACTTTTATATCTACGGGACATTTTTAATGGAAAATGCTTAAAATTTCATGAGGTTCAAAGATTCTAATCATGAAAATGTCTATTTGATATTCAAGACTTTAAATAAAACATAAAGCTAGAAGCTTTTGACTCAAAGAAAGAGTTTTGATAAGAAAAATAGAAACTTTAAGCCCAAAAAACGTTTTTCTTACATAAAGTTTCAAGCTTCATCCATAAAATATCACATGATAAACATTATTAACATGGCAAAAAATAAATAATAAATACTTGAATATCAAATAAACAAAGCATAAAGGCTCCATGTCCAAAAGCATAGAAGATGGAAGCTTCAAGCTCTTGAACATGGAAAACCTCCTTATTCTATCAAACTAAGTATAAGGAAAACAAGACTAAATAGAAGTTTAGTGAGTACACTAAACTTTGATTGGGTCAATAATGGAAAATTTTTCTAATGGGTTTGGGGTTATTCCAAAGGGTTCTGGGAGCAAAGGAGGAGCGTTTAGACTTTTTGTGTGTGTTCTGGAATAGAGGGGGGAGATGGACTTTGAAATCCTGCATTTTGGACCACATGCACAGTTTGAAGCTACAAGTTGGTCCCAGGTCCATGCGCAGTTTCAAGCTGTGCATGTATAAAAATTCTATTTTTTAGCTAGCTTTGCTTCTAATTTTTATCATGCTCAGGTACTGAATTTGCACACTAATTTGAAGGCCTTTTCGAACTCTGATTTGGATGATCTTGGTGTGCATGGAAAGATCTCGCAGCTTACTTTCCATAGATTCCAGCCTCGTGTCATTTGGAGTTCCATCCTAAAAGTTTTTAGACTCCAAAATTGGTTGCCCACATTAATTTCCATGATTTTGGTTAATTTTCTCAACTTGATATCTCTTAATCTGGATGTCATCTTATAGAGTCATCTGTTTTAGGATGTTAAGGAATACTCTTAGTTCAGGAAATGATGTGCTTTTTGGGGCCGAGATCTATGAGCAATTAAGATGCAGGCAAATTACTACTAAAAATGCATTTTTATTGGTTTTCCTTAACTTTGACCTATTTTTCCGTAAAATCATTTTGGACTTCCCAACCTTGGTTTTGATCAAATGAGGTGTCATTGGAAAACTTATGATGTCTACTTCCTTAAAATTATTGATTTTTATCTACAACTTTCAAGTTGAGTGAGCTTGATGCTTTGGAAAAGGTGGTAAAAACACAAGGTTTAAATAAATAATAATAGTAAAGTAGTTTTTGGGTTCTTGATAAATTCATTTATTTGAAAGAGATTTTATTAAATCAATCTTACCAAATTGAAATTCATCACAAGACCTTTCCAATGATACCTTATTTAAGCCACTTTTAGGTCGTTTGCTTATAATTCAATAAATTGAACTTTAATTAAACTTTAATGACATGCCACCAAAATTAATCCATAAGCAATTTTTTTTTTCCCTTTTGTTTGCGATATCTTGCTTGTTTTAGTCTATGACATAGGCTAGAAATTATCCCAATCAAACGATTATCTTTTTTTTTTTTTTTTTGGTCAAAATGGGTTGATTGCGGTTAAACTTAGTCAAACTTTTGAACATTGGTTAAGAAAATTAATTTCAACATGATAAGCTGAAGTTTAATGTTAGGGTAAAAATTTGACTTAGATTAATTGTCGGTCAACTCAGTCAAAAAAGGCCAGCATGGGTATTTTGATCATTTTGATATTGAAAAATAAAACACAGGGTAATATGCCATCCAATTAGGATAAATTTCACCATTTTAAACAAACTCATAATCCCATTATTAAAATGGTAATTTTTTGTAGGTTTTTTTTAATGAAAAATAAGATTTTAGCATTCAAATCGAGACGAACAAAAAATGATATCAACATACAATTTACAATTTTGCCTACAAATAGTGTATAAAAAAGATTGAGAAGTAATATCAATGGAAGTATTAAGAGAGACAGGTGTTTGAATATATATATATATATATATATATAGACACGCGCACACACACGTGTGTGTGTTTGCGCACGCATACATTTTGGGTGAGTAAGGCAAAATGGGATGAGGCAGGCAAGATCATTAGATCAGTCCCTGCCTAATCCCTCTCTTCAAGAAATGAAAACCCACATAAGTCAAGATGAGGAAATTGCTACCCTTATGCATCTCAATTACTAAAGTATACTTGCTAATGTTAATGTCAAGGACACTTTGACACAATTCATGATAACTAATAGTCTAATCTTAATCAATTTATTTATTTATTGATAATTTGATACTTAGGAATAGAGGATTTGAACTCTAAACATTTTTTTTTATTTTTTTATTTTTTATGGAAACACTAAAAGAAGCTAGTCAAGTTATAAGATTCTTGACTATCTTAATTGATTTATGGTTAATTTAATTATTTTTAAATTTTTATAATATCATCAATATTAAAATAAATATTATTTTTAAAAATTATTTTGATATTTGTATAAAATAAAATTTTCATATATTTTGTTTGCTTTATTTTTTAAGGGCATGTTATCCACCACGATCATAATTATGTATTACTTGGTTTTAAAAAATTTCACCATCCAATCGTGAATATAAAATTAAATTAAACATTAATATTAAAGCACTTAAAAAAATCATTCTCGAATTTAAAAAAAAAAAAAAAAAATCTAATCTGAGTGAGTACAATACTTCATAGGTAGCCATTAAAAAATAAAAATACAACCCCTTTATAGGTGCAATTAATTAATTTTTTTGTTTAGAATACACTTAATAAAATATATTCAACTATTAAACAGTTAGGTTTCTAAAAAAGCTGAGAATTTTGTAACTCAATTAGTTTGGTGTCTCTTAATGTTTTCAATTGAACCATCCGCGTTCAAATCCCCCCAACCTGACTAAGATTTATAAATAAATAAATAAATAAATCTTCTCAACGAAAAAAATTAAATTCATTTTTTTTAATGTTAGTGAAGTTAAAATTTCATTTTAAAATCTAAAAAGTTACCATAAAAACTCAAAAGGGATAAAGTTTAGAAAATTTTCCATTTTTTTTAATAAATTGCCATTTCATTAAAGACTAAATGGAAAAAAGGCAGGACAACAATCTTGCCTACAAGCTTCCAAGATAGGAGGCAAATTATAATTATTACAAGAGAAACCTATTTTAAGAGCAACAACATGTCTAGTAGTAGAATGAGTGACAGAGTTTAGAGATCTCCTAACCTAGCAAAACTTACAACTAAAAAAAGATAAACTTAAATCAAAAGTAGTACGAATGATTGAGGAGATAGGCAAATCAGTTGATTCTTCTTCTTTGGACAGGGGTTCAAAACATATTTTTGCATCCCCTTCCACTATGATGTTGTACCAATTTTCAAAAATAGCCAAGTTTAATGCCCACAAAATTGCAGCTACTTCAGCTTGAGTAGGGGTGAACGGGAATAGTAGTTGTTGTAAGCCACTTTAAGGGGACCTAGACCTTTATAGAGAAAGAGAGAGATTAAGAGGGAGAGAGAGAGAGAGAGAGAGAGAGAGAGAGAGAGAGAGAGATACACTAAGCAATTGGTTTATTCTTCGTTGATATCTAATGTTGAATTACAATTATATATTTATAGGAGACTAGCTCTAATCTTATTGGCCCACGTGACTCCAGATAATTGGCTAGTCAATTCAACATGTGCTTTATGAATTAAGCCATGTGATAAATGAGCTACATATGCTCAAATTCTAACTAACTTATCCTAATATCAACTAACTAACTAAATGATTACAACAATTATGAGGAGATTACAAGGCATATGACATAATTTGGAGTTCTTATCACATTTATACTTCACTAATTACACTCTACCACGTTATAGTTGTGGCAAAACTCTCAGTCGATGAGATGTGAAGGATACAAGCGAATTTACAATACTAGTCTATGTTTGCAATCCCTAGTATACACAGAAGTGGGGGACTGGCTATGCTATGGAAAGCAAAAGTTAACTTGATATTCAAACCTACGACCAAAACCATATTGATGTTTTGATATTAATGGACCCAAACCCACCATGGAGTGAGTTTGGGTCCAACTAGAAGAACACCGTTGTAGGGAATCATGGAGTTTGCTGCGACATTTACATTTTCAGCTTTCTTATTAGTGGTTGTGCTTCGATGACTTCAATGAGATTCTTACATCAGAGGAGAAGCAAAGTTGTATACCTAAACCTCTTGGACTCATGCAAGACTTTCATGCAGCCTTACTACACTATGGATTGATTGATCTTAGATATCATGGTAAAATATTCACTTGGAACAACGACAGGGAGGGGGATGCCTATGTGGAAGCTCACCTTGACCGAGCCTGTGCAAACCTCGAATGGAGGGAGATCTTTCCCCACAGCAAAGTAACACATGTACAATCCTTATATTCAGATCATGTTCCTATAAATCTCACTACTCACAATCCACACCAGTTGAACCATAGAAAGAGAATACCAAAGCATTTCGAAGAGAAGTGGGCCTCTCACCTTGATTGTGAAAAAATTATTTGACAATCGGGGGAGTCTTGAGCACCATCAGGTAATCCAATGTTTTGTATTTTTAAGAAAATTAAAGCATGCAGGATGGCATTGGTGGCTTGGGCACGAAACACTTTTGGGAACTCTAAAACAAAGCTACCTGACAAACATAGAGCTTTAGAGGTGCTAGTTTCTCAGAATGATCCCAACAACATTGGGGACATTAAAAAGCCAAAAGGGGAAATAAAGGAGTTACTCTTCCAAGATGAGCTCTTTTGGAGACAACGATCCCGATCCATATGGCTGCTGGCTGGGGATAAGAATACAAGGTTTTTTCACCAAAGAGTAAGTTAGAGACGACGGAAAAACAACATATCTGTGATCTTTAATGAGAATGGAGTTTGGTGCACTTCAGAGGAGGACATTACTAATGTATACGAAGGTTATTTTCATAGGATATTTTTAGCCACAGATTTGGCCAATATGGAATCTGTCCTAAATGTAGTTGATTAGTTTGTCACCCTAGCAATGAACAATACTCTCCTTCAGGACTACATAGCAGATGAGGTAAGACGTGCCCTATTTCAAATGCATCCATCTAAATCACTAGGCCCTAATGGTATGTCCCCTTTTTTCTTTCAAAAATATTGGCATATTGTAGGGAATGATGTCATTGAAGCAGTGCTGTTTACCCTCCAATCAAGTCATCTTTTACGACAGATGAACTTTACTCATATTGTCATGATCTCTAAAACTAATGAGCCGAAGCATGTGGCTGATTTTTGCCCCATTAGTTTGGGTAATGTGGTATCTAGGATCTACTTTAAGGTCTTGGCTAATAGGGTTAAACTTATTTTGCCAAATGTTATATCAGATGCTCAAAGTGCTTTTATCCCTAATCGTTTGATTATTGATAACACTACTGTAGCTTTTGAGGTTCTTCACATGATGTGCAATAAATAGAAAGGAAAGGTGGGCCAGATGGCTGTTAAGCTTGATATCACTAAGGCCTATGATTGGGTAAATTGGAGCTTTTTGAGAGGCATTATACTCAGATTGGGTTTTGATGAGAGATGGATTTGTTTGGCCATGGAAACCGTATGTACTACCTTTTACTCTATGCTCATTAATGGTGAACCCCATGGCTTTATCTCCCCATCACAGGGTATAAAGCAAGGGGATCCACTATCACCCTACCTATTCCTACTATATGCTGAAGGCTTATCAGCATTGTGACATAAAGCAAAAGAGACTCAGTCTATACAGGGCATTCTATCTAACTCTCAAGGAGTAAGGATTTCTCATCTTCTCTTTGCTGATGACAACCTCCTATTTTGTCGGGCTACTATGGTGGAATGCCATAAACTTATGAACTTCTTAAGACAGTATCAGGAAGCATCTGGTTAAGACATTAACAGACACTTCATTATTCTTCAGTAGAAACACAAGCTCAGATGCCAAGGGGATTATACAAAAAATGTTGGGGTTTAAATCATGATTGATTGTGAAAGATATCTTAGTTTACCTATGACAGGGGGCAAATCTAAGGTGAACACTTTCTGTGACCTCCAAGAAAAAATTACTAAACGTGTTATGGGGTGGAAGGAAAAATATATCTTAAAGGCAGGAAGGGAAGTTTTAATCAAGACAGTGGCCCAAGCCATTCCCACCTACTCAATGAGCCTTTTCAAACTCCCGGTGTCCCTTTGTGATACTATTAACTCCATTTTGGCTAAGTATTGGTGAGGACAAAAAAAGGAGGAGAAGAAAATACATTGGATCAATTGGAAGAAGCTATGTTCACCTAAAGCTAAGGGGGAATGGGTTTTCGAGACATCCACGCCTTTAACGTAGCAATGCTCGCTAAGCAGGCTTGGAGATTAATACACAATACACACTCTTTGTTCTATAGAGTGTATAATGCTCGATATTTTCCAGATTGTTCATTCCTGGAAGTTGAGGTAGGGTTAAACCCATCCTCTGTTTGGCGAAGCCTCTTGGCAGCTTGAGAGATTATTAGGAAGGGGACCAGGTAGCGGGTTGGTAATGGCCAGAAAATTGCAGTAACTAACCTAAATTGGCTCCCTCATCCATCTCGATTATCTACGTAATCCCTGCTTCCATGAGAGTATGTGAGCTTATTGATGAGTCCATGGGTTAATGGAATAGAACTAAAATATTGGGTTTATTTGCTATCAGCACTAGACAGGAAATTCTGGCTATACCTCTGAACTCGACAACTCAAGACCAGCTTGTATGGATGGAAAATAGGAAAAGACAATTCTCGGTTCATACTGCATATCAGGTCGCTCTTCGTCTTTAGCAACAGGCCTGTGTGGAACACTCTTTGGCCAGAATTGATGGACCAATCTGGAAAAAAAAAATCTAGAGTCTAAACATGCCTCTTAAGGTCTGTAACTTCATCTAGTGAGTATGCTCCAATATCCTACTTGCACGAGATAACCTCCATAAAAGGAAAGTAAAGATTAAGCCGTATTGTGTATTTTGCTACTAGGAAATTGAAACTACTAGCCATATTTTGTGGGAATGCCCATTTATGCGGAATGTATGGGCTCTTACTGGAGGTTGATTACAAAAATGCGCAAATAAGAAGCAAGACTTTTTCCTACTCTTCAAACACCTAGTCGAGAAACTGGATTTGAAGGACTTTGAAAGATGGGCAGTGGTAAGTTGGGCCATTTGGAATGCTAGGAACAAGTTTTTCATTGAAAGGAGACAGTCTCAAGGGAAAGAGATATTGGATGGAGCTGTGGGTTTTTTGGATGAATACAATAAGTTGATGACTGCTCAACGGCAACTATAAATGTTTTTTGTTTTGTTTAGTTTTCTTTCTCTCTTTGACTAGGCTCTACCCGGGTCTCCTTACTTCACATTTGTAATACATTTTTTTTCCCTTCTATCTAGAGAAATTATATCTTTTATAAAAAAAAAAAAAATTGTGAAATAATTTGTGATCCTAGAACTACTTTTTTGCTATCGGTAACTTAAAAAAAATAAAAGATAAATAGAAGGCAGATCCTATCTTAGTATTTATGATAAACTCTCTAAACTTTATCCCAAGTGCATTAATCATTTCTAGTCCAATAGATATATAGTTTTGAGATTTTATGGTAACTTTTTAGGTTTTAAAATGATATCTTAACTTTACTACCATAAAAAAAAAAAAAAAAAAACAAAAAAACAAAAAAAAACAAAAAAAACAAAAAAAACAAAAACAAAAAGAATTTAATGAACGTAGATCCTATCCTAGTATTCCACAATTCATATTCATATTTATATTTCAACAAGTTTTTATTAAAATGGTAGGTCTATGTGTAAGTGATGATTAACCATTCATTATTGTGGCACTCTGCCACGTCACCAATCATACTCTATCACTGCACAGTTGTAGCAAGAAGTTGTGAAAAATTTTGTTGTACTAAACTTTTTCATAGCAAAATTTGGGATAATAATAATAATAATAATAATAATAATATCTATTATTATTATTATTATTATTTGGGAATCTAAAATTATTGTTAAAACTGTGTATTGAAATTTTAAGAATTAAAATAATGTCCTTTTTTGATGTAAAATAGCAACATTTTTAGTGCTTAAATTATGTTTTAAAAACATAATTTAAAGAAATATATTAGATTCCAAATAACTTCATAATCATGCTAATTTAAATAATTATTTTAAGCTGAAATGTAAAAACAGCCATTTAGAATTTCAATTCTTTCTTATAACTTCCTAAGGTTTCTATACTTTCTAAATCGACTTTGGGACTAATTTTTGTTAACTCCTATGGATAAAAAAATCATGTGATTATCACATGACCACTTTAAGAAAATTCATCAACTGATTCATGTTATGTGATGGTTACATGATTTTTCTGTCCATAAGTGCTAATGGAAGTAAGTATTGGAGGTCAATTTGATGGACATGAAAACCCCATGAATTAAAAAGAAGAATTAAACCTTCAAGGAGTGTTTTTGCAACTAGCGCAAAACCTAGAAGATGTTTTTACAGTTATGCTATTATTTTATCAAAGAAATTAAAGTTTTCAAATTAACCAATTGTCTTGATTTCTAGTTGGAACAAGTTTGACTCCAAATACATTTGAAACTATTTTACTTCAACATATTATGTAGCAACTGAAGAGACCATTCAAATTAGAACCAATAACAATAAATCCAAAGTAGCATGTTGTTACGAGTAGGCAAAAATGTAATTTAAATTGTGAATTCAAATTAGAACCAATAACAACTTAACACCTATGATTTATTGTGAAAGTGTTGTGAAAATATTGTGGATTTAGCACTTCTCTTTGAAAATACTCAACATAATAAAAATAGCTAAACGTCAAGTTTTAAAAAGTAAGAGACACTATAATTTAGTAATAAGAGTTGGAAAATGTAGTTTTAACTTTCAAATAGGAATGGAAGGTAGCAGATGTGGAGCACATTATGGAAGCTAAAAATACCTGGGAAAATAAAAATCTTTGGCTGGAGGGCGGGCCCTGATATCCTTCCCACATGGATGAATCTAGCAAAGCGCAAAGTTGTTCTGGAAAACTTGTGTCACCGCTGTCAAAGGGAACTCGAGGATGTTGTTCATGCTATATAGGGGTGTGGAGCAGCCCAAGATGTTTAGGCAGGAAGCCTCACCGTGTTGCAGAAAGTTCAAACTAACCAATTTGATTTTATGCAGCTTTTTGAATCTTTGGCAGACAGGTTATCTACAACAGAGATGAAGCTCTTCCTTGTTCAAGCTTGGCTCATATGGAATCAAAGGAACGTGGTTGTACATGGAGGACATATGAAGGACCCGCGGTGCTTGAATAATAGAGCAGTTAAACTGTTAGAAGAATACAAGAAAGCTCAAGCAAATATTGTCGTCTCAAATGCAACACCAAGAAGCAACAGCTACTAGCAGCCCCATGTGCAGGATGTCTACAAATTGAATTTTGATGCAGCGGTCTTCTCGGACTTAAATTGTTTTGGTGTTGGTGCAATAATTAGAAATCAGGTATGTCGGCAAAGGGAGAATATGTGCACAACAGCAATGAAGTAGAAGCATTGGCATGTCGCAAAGCCTTGGAATTTTCTATGGAAGCTGGATTCTCAAACCTGGTAATTGAGGGAGATAATTCAAATGTCATGAGAGCACTTTCGGCATCTGCAGTAAATAATTCCTTGTATGGACATATAGTAGATGACATTAGATTTTATTTTTTGGGATGGCAATTTGTTGTTCTTAGCTGTGTAAAAAGGGAAGGGAACATGGTGGCTCATTCCTTAGCTAGATTTGCTAGGAACATTGTGGATGATATGTACTGGATAGAGGATGAGCCCCCACCTGCTATAGATGCTTTGCATTATGACCGTTTACATATTAATGAATGAGTGAATTGTTCAACTTCTAAAAAAAAAAAAAAAAAAAAAAAACCTTTATTTTTACTTCAATAGTTGTTTAAGGGGGGGAAGGTGTGAGGGCAAAGTTAACCATATACAGTAATTATCTATCAAAATATGCAATTACTAGATAATTTAGTCCTCCCTTCATTTCGAGTGGGCAACAATTTCGGTGGTTTCATTGCATAACCAAATGTTGAGCCTAATTGGTAATTACACAGCATATCCACCTAAGTAAATGAGTGGGATCCTTCCTTGTATCTAGGGATGATAATTTTTCCCCGCCCTGCTTTACCCGCCCCTCCTCGCTTCACCTTGTGCGGGTTTTCCCCGCCCCGCAAAGGTGGTGGGGTGGGGATGAGGTAAGATTTTAGTCTCGTACCACAAGGCGGGACGGGGATGGGTTTAAACTTTTTAGACCCACCCCGCCACGCCCCTCCCTGTCCTCGTCCCGCCTTGCGTTGCTAAGTGTTATAATTGTAAATTTTTCATACCCTAAAACTCTACTATTTAAACAAACATATCAATATTAGCTTATTTTATTTTACCCAATGTGGTTCTTTGCCTTTATTTTGTTATATGTTATACTATGAGATTTTTTTATCTATACTATTATTTAAGGGGTTTCTCCTGTTTAAATCCCTCAATTTTGATACCCAAAATAACCTTAAATTTACCAGTTTGTAAAGCTTAAATAGTAGCGTTAGACATGTAAAATTATCAATTTAAAAAGTCCTAAATTTTAGATAAATTTGAAAAAACATTACCTATAAAATAGGAACACTCCTACTAACCCACTTATTCTAACACATGTTTCAAATATTATATTCTTAAAAAAACCTCACATTGAGTAAAAAAAAAAAAACACAACTAAATAATAAAATTTCTAATATTTTATTCTTAGAAAAAACCTCACGTTCAGTTAAAAAAAAAAAAAAAAAAAACTAATGAAATACCCTTAATTTAATAAAATTATCTTTATCTCTAAATCATAAGAAATGGTTTAAAATCTTAAATTGATAAAAATTGAAAACAAAAAACCTAATGAAAAAAGCCATGTTGTATAAAAAAAAATCTTATGTTTTGTTAAAAAAAACTAATTATCAACCACTTTATTTGAACTAGCCTCTGGGCACTCGCTCATGCGCGTGCTCAGAAACTCTTCTATTTTTTGGGTAAAATTTAATAATTTGCATTCATTATAATTTGAGATTATTATATTTTCCAATCACAAAAAGATCTAGGGGTGTGATGAAAAAAAATTTTTACCCACAAATGCATAATACTCATTACATCCCTAGATTTTTTTTTTTTTTTTTTTTTTGTGATTAGAAAATATAATAATCCCAAATTATAATGAATGCAAATTATTAAATTTTACCCAAAAAATAGAAGAGTCTCTGAGCACGCGCATGAGCGAGTGCCCAGAGGTTAGTTTATTTTTATTTTTTATGATTGTCTTGTTAAGCACTTAGATATATTATTCAATTTTTTTTCTAAAAATTGATTTGATTTGATGAGATAAATTAAGTTGTAATTTCAAGTATATTTTTATTAATGAAATAAGTTTCATTAAAAAAATTGTACTAGTAAGACAAATTAACAAAAAGAAAAGTTTTATAGGGGAGGGCTTCGCGAGGCTTCAAAGAGTGGGGATGGGGTGAGAAAGTTTTTCTCGTTACATAGAACGGAGCAAAAATAAGACAAGATAAAACTATACTGACCAAAGACAAAAACTCCATCTTTCGACCCCGTCCCGCCCCATTGTGATCTCCTATTGTATCTCTCCCAAACACCGAAACCTCCAATTAGTTTCCTTCAATTTGGTCCTACCTTCACCGACGACGACAGACTCACTTTATAGAATTATAGTCCACTTCCTACTTTGCACCAAAAAGAAACCCGTGACTCAGTCAGAAAAGAGAGCCCGTGAACCCAATTTTCTAATTTTACCTTTTGTTTTCCCCCTAATATCTGTATTCAACCACTGTTGGTTAAATCCTACCATCAAATTCTAATCTATATCCCAATTCCATATCCAAATCAAATCAGCCAACATCACCCATACTCACTACTCTATATATATAATGACAATCTCAGTCATTCATCACAGAAAACCCACAAAACCCATTTTCACTTTCTTATCAAAGAAATCATCTACCTTACTTCTCATCATCATGTCCACTCTCTTCTTCCTTTCCCTCTTCTCTCTCATCCTCTTCTTCTCTCTCTCCTCCGCCTCTCGCCAGCACCACCACTCTTCCCCCACAGCCAAACCCACACCCACACCCACACCCAGTTCTTTGATTCAACAAGTCTGTAAAGCCACTCGCTTCCCCGATCAATGCGTGAGCTCCTTATCCCAATCCAAACAACTCCCTGCAGATCCAACACCTCTCCAGCTCATCCACTCATCAATCTCTGTCTCCTCTGATAATCTCCGTACAGCCCAATCAATGGTCAAGTCCATCCTAGACTCCTCCTCAGGGAGCCAAAACCGCACAACGGCCGCGACCAACTGTCTTGAAGTTCTCGACAATGCACAGTACCGGATCTCTATCACCACCAACGACGCCCTTCCACAAGGCAACCTCAAAAACGCTAGAGCTTGGATGAGCTCTTCCCTTCTCTCCCAATACGATTGCTGGTCAGCTCTCAAGTACGCAAACGACACGAGCTTGACGAACGAGACGATGTCGTTTTTGGACTCGCTAACCCACTTGACGAGCAACGCGCTGAGCCTGTTGTTTTCGTACGATAATTTCGGAAACAACACCGCTTCGTGGGTTCCAGCGAGGACCGAGCGTGATGGGTTTTGGGAGGCGGCGGGGAAGTCCGGTGGGTTTAAAGGTGGGGTTCCGACGGACTTGAAGGCGGACGTGACGGTGAGTAAGGACGGAAGTGGGACTTATAAGACGGTGCAGGAGGCGGTGAACGCAGCGCCGGAGAACGGTGGTGGGAAGAGGTTTGTGATAAGAATAAAGGCAGGGGTGTATGAAGAGACGGTGAGAATTCCGTTGGCGAAGCAGAATGTCGTGTTTTTGGGAGATGGGATTGGTGAAACGGTCATTACTGGGTCTTTGAATGTGGGCCAGCCTGGGATTTCTACCTACAATACGGCTACGGTTGGTAAGTTAGTTTTTCAATGCATTTCTACTCTATAGTACTTGTTTTAGACTAATAATAGGGATTAGATTAGTCTAACTAATAATGATTTGAACGACGTAAAGTAAATGTATTTTTTTTTGGACAGAGAATGAAATATCTTGACGGAAAAAATAAAATAGTACAGCCCAAAAAGAGTAATTATAAAAAAAAAAAAAGGAAAAAGAACTTTGATGGTATCATTGATGCAGGGGTAATATTGAAGTGAAGAACAGGCTGTGTAGGCCTAGTATTAGTCTAGTCTAACTAATAACGAAATTCTTATGCATAGTGTTTGACTATTGAGAGAGAAAATGTAGAATTACACGCTTTCTTTTAGGCAGTTCCACATCCACATCCACATCCACATCCACTACTGTATCTGCATGTGGGTGTGGCCCACTATTCCCAGGCGTGAGTCAGTCAACAATACCACATGGGTTGTCGACGTCTATTTCTACTTCCACTCAAGAGTCAAGCGTACCTAATCCTAAATCCACTATCAATTGTCTCGCCTAACTTTTACTTTTTTTTCTTCTGCTAAATTACTAATGAATCCTTTTAACTTTTCTTTGTTATTAATTCAGTCATTCAAACTTTTTTCTGTCCCTTTCATTTCAATCTTTTAGCGTAACCTGTTTTCAATTAAGCGGTATCCAAGCGTCCAATCTTGCAATTAGTTTTTACTTTTTAGTATCTTTCATAATCTAAAACAGCATCGTTTTGGACAAAAGTTGATGAAAGAACCACTACACTGAAACGAATGAAATCTTTTAACGGAAGTTAAAACACTGAAACGAAATAGATGGAACCTAAATAATTGAAATGAAAACATGTCCAAGTTTCAATTTGTAATTGGTAAGTTAGTCTTATATATCTATATGTTTTTGTTTTATTGAATAAATTATAGAGTTTTTAGCCAGTGTATTTATAACCATTAATTTTAACTGAATAAATGAAAAACCCGAAGTTATATTATGTTTTCAGTGACCTTTACAAGCACAAATCCATCCATTCATGTGAAGCTTATTTCGAAACCAAAGTGCTTGTGAAATGATTTTTTTTTTTTTTTTTGATAGGTAAAATTAGGGAGTAAAATTGTGAAATGATTATAAGTTAAATGGTTACTTGCAAGACACTGGTGAGAGCTAAAAATGCAAATGATATCCTTCTTTGCAGGGGAAGAATTAATTGAGTCCAAAAAATGTAAATGTGAGGAAGCAGTATAAAATACGAGTTATAATGAGTTTGCTTTGTTAATCACTTGTTGTTCTAATGCTTTAATCATTCATTCCTGGGCAGCTGTTCTTGGCGATGGATTCATGGCTAGTGGTCTCACAATCCAGAACACAGCAGGTCCTGATGCCCACCAAGCAGTAGCCTTCAGATCAGGCAGTGATTTATCTGTCATTGAAAACTGTGAATTCCTAGGCAATCAGGATACTCTCTATGCTCAGTCACTACGCCAATTCTACAAATCATGCCGGATTCAAGGCAACGTGGATTTTATTTTTGGAAACTCGGCGTCTATTTTCCAAGACTGCCACATCTTAGTTGCTCCTCGGCAAATTAAACCAGAAAAAGGCGCAACTAATGCCATCACTGCACATGGCAGAACAGATCCTGGCCAGTCAACAGGTTTTGTTTTTCAAAATTGTTTGATTAATGGCACCGAGGAATATATGAAATTGTACCATAGCAATCCCAAAGGACACAAGAATTTCTTGGGGAGGCCATGGAAGGAGTACTCCAGGACAGTTTTCATACAGTGCAACTTAGGAGATCTTGTTTCACCACAAGGCTGGCTGCCATGGAGTGGCGATTTTGCGTTGAAAACGCTTTATTATGGGGAATCTGGGAATTCCGGACCAGGTTCAACTACGTCCCAAAGGGTAACTTGGAGTACTCAGATCCCTGCACAACACATTGACACATATTCGGTTGAGAATTTCATTCAAGGAAATCAGTGGATTCCACTATCCAAATAATTAGCTAGTTCTTTTTTTTTTTTTTTTAAAGATTAGCTAGTTATAAGTAGTAAGAGAAACTTTTGAGCTTGTTTTATTTAAACGTTAAACCTTATATTATAATGTCAAGTGATAAATTTGTTTAAATGAATTATATGAAACTTACCCAAACTCTAAGGTATTAATAAATTATATGAAACTAGTATAAGATTTAAATGAAATGTTTTTAGAAACTTTCGATAGGAAAGAATCAATTTGAGTATACTTCAAATATAAAAAGGCTATTGAATTTTTGTTATCTATTATATTGGTCGCCTAGGCCACAATGATGAAGCATGTGTTGAATGACTAATATGTAATGAGAAGAGTAGGAAGGGCAACTTCATGGTGCATGGTTGAGGGCTTTGCCTATTCAAGTTAAAAAAAAAAAAAAAAAAACTTTGTATGATACACACACTCCATTTAGGAGCTTATAAAAGATGGAATGGAATATAATGCATCTAAGAAATAGAAAGGAAATGGAAAGGGAATGAAAAGAAATAAATAGAATGAAATTAAGTAACCTTGTTTGAAATTTTTATTTTAAAGAGTTTCAACTTATGAAGTTCGCTCTTGATGATTGTTTTTTGTTATGAACCTAGTGCTTCCTAATGGGGATGGATGAGAATGATTGAGAAATTCACTAAATTTGAGGTAGTCACCCTCCATAGAGGAAGAAAGAGATTAAGAGAGAAATATGCACTAATGCATTAAGTAATTGGTTTATTTTTGAATGATGGAAATTGTTAGGACATATGTGATCAATATTAGAAACATATGTCACTATTTTGTGTAATTGGCTAATTTTTTGACAAAATGTACTTTACTTGTAATTGACTATATCAGAAATCACTAAAGGCTTTATCAAAAAAAAAAAAAATCACTAAAGGCCTAAACTAAAGCAAACCTAAAGACAGCAACGCCTCAGTCCTTAGAGCAAGAGCAACACCGCTTGAGCCTCAAGCCAACAGACGAAGATCGGACCGGTCCAGTCCAGATCTTCGTCGGAGATCGGTCCAGTTTAGAGGACCAGATTGTCATCGTCATCACCCGCCTGTCGTCGTTGTCACTAGCCCTCATCGGAGATCGCTCGTCACCTCATGGCTCATCACTGCCTCAGCGGCCTCAACCTTCAGGCCTCCTTGCTTGGCTGCTCCGATGCTCCCTCCCTCAAGGTACTTCTCTCTCTTTTTCTCTCTGACTCAGTGACTCTCTCTCAGTCTCTCAGTCTCTCTCTCTCTATCTGAATGAAATGAAAATTATGAAATAAATGAAACTCTCTCTCTCTTTATTCTTTAATAAGACTAACTCTTTGTTTATCAAAAAAGAAAAACTATCTCTCTCTCTTTACTCTTTTGATTCTTGAACTGTGAGTCTGTCTGTGATTAGCTCATTGGCCGAACTTTAAGTCTTTTACTTTATTAATAATATTTTGTCTGTTTTTGACCTTTTTTTTTTTTTAATTTGGCTTTTTCAATTTATCTTATCTGTTGGTGTTGGTGTGTGTAGTGTGTTTGTGTTAGTGTTGGTGAGATATTAATAGGGATGGCAATTTTTGCCCGACCCGCGGGTACCCGGCCCAACCCGACCCTAATGGGCCGAGTTTTACCCGGTCCGATTAGGAATAGGGTCGGGTATGGGTTTAAAAAAAAACCCGAAGCGGGTTCAGTTCGGGTCCGGGTTTTATCAAAAAAACCTGGACCCGACCCGAGACCCGGCCCGTTTAAAAACCCGGTTCCCTAAATTACAAAAATACCCCCTCTCTATATATATAAACCTATCTAACCCTAATCCCTAATTCCTCATTTCATTTTCTTCAGCCTCCCTCCCTCGCATCTTCACAGCAACGGTGAACTCCAGGTTCTCTTTTTTTTGCCTTGTCCTCTTTATATTCCACATTCTATTGTATTAATCTATTGTTTCTTGTTGATTTTTTGTTTCGTACGACATTCATTTTTTTTTTTTTTGGTCATCATTCGTTGATCTGCCCTGTCCTCGTTATTTTCCTTTTGTTCCTAATAAGTTAGGCAAAGAACTGAAGTACTTTCGAAAAAAGATGCGTGCCAGTAACTCGTCTAGCGAAGAATAGAAGTTTCAGGTCCGAAAATTACAGATCTCAGACAAAAACAAAGGTTACAGCTACTGAGGCAACTAACTATTTGTGACTTTGTATCTGACAAAGATTTTGAAGATCGATTTTGGGAGCTCAGTGCCCTTGGAGATGACCACATTATTTCCGTGGTAGAAGACGAATCTTCTGGGAAAATTATTGCAACTGGGAGCATTTTCATCGAGAAAAAGTTTTTGAGGAATTGTGGCAAAGTTGGGCACATTGAAGATGTTGTGGTTGACTCCAATGCTCGAGGGTTGAAACTAGGCAAGAAAATTATTGCCTTCCTCACAGAGCATGCTCGTTTGATGGGATGTTATAAGGTGATTCTTGACTGCAGTTTGGAGAATAAAGCGTTCTATGAGAAATGTGGCTTTAAACAGAAAGATATTCAAATGATTAAGTACTTTATTGTTGTGTTGCCGTGTATTTGTGTTGCTGTTGATGTTTGTGTTTGTGCTTGTATTTTTTTTTTTTTTTAAATTAATAAGATTAGTCGGAATCGTCGGATTGGGCCACGGATTAGGCGGTGCAGGCTTAACGTAGGCAAAAATAAATTTGGGCTTTTTTTTTTTTGGTTGGGCCACGAATTGGGCCCAATCCCTAAACGGGGCCCGTGGAGCCTGGCTGGGGCGGGTCCGGGCTCCGAAAAAAAACCTGGTATCCTAAACGGGCTGGGTCCGGGCCACGGATCTTGTCCCGCGGGTCGGGTCCGGGTATGGAAAAACCCGGCCTGAACCCGACCAGTTGCCATTCCTAGATATGAATTGTCTTTTAGTGTAATGTGTGATTGTGAAATTTTCTAATTGGCGGGGGGCATCAGGCATGAGGCGTGCTTGTCTATTGAGTGAGGTGGGGTGGGATTGGCACATGGGGCCGGGCTGCACATTACACTGCTTTAGTTATTGTACTACACATGAGATGTGTAATGTGCACATCAGTAGCTCTTTTAGTGTAATGTGCACATGGGGCTAAACAATATAACAAATTAAATCAGTATAATTAATGACAAACAAATTAAAGCAATATATTTTATTATTAGACTAAACAACAGTAATTAAAGCAGTATAATTAACCAATACATTATAAAAGACAAACAAATTAAATTATGTTAGGCTAAATAACAATAATTTTATAATTAATAAAACAACAAATTTTATAATTATAGTTTATAAAAAACAAACAAATTAATGAAACAACTAAACAACAATAATTAATAATTTTATTAATATTTCAAATGAACTTATAGTTTATTGTATAGTTACCTTTGTTCATTTTTTTTTTTTTTTTCCTTTTAAGGTTTTTCGGTGTACAGAATACAATTTGTTTTGGTTTTAAGAACATTTTTTTTTAAAGCACAAACTTCATGCCGGCCAAATCTTAAATTTTGGCCGGTATTTACGGAAACGTCCCGAAACACCCGAAATAGAACAAAATGACCCGAAATTTTTTCAAAGTGGAATAGGAACACCCTGGACAAAATTCCTGGAGTCGCCACTGGACTTGAGTACCATCTAATGATGTCATGGCTATCTGCAAGTGATTTTAATGAAATTATATCGTCCAAAGAATATACGGGAGACTTAGTTTGATCTTCTACTAAAATGTAGGCTTTTAGCAGGGTGCATAAGGATTGCAATTTGAAAGACATAGTTTTTGCATGCTTAAAGTTTACGAGATGAAACAATTGTATGGAAGGTGGTTATGTATGTGAAAGACTTGACATGTTTGTAGAATCCTACTTGGTTTGGTCTACATTGCCATGCAAGGGTGCGGAACTTGGTTCTGCCAATTTCTAATCACTATATCCTACTATTAGACATCATGATAGAAGCTCAGGTGAGATAAAAGAGGCAAAAATAATTTCGATTTGAGGAGTTTTGGTCTAGTTATGATGGTTGTGAATTTACGATCAAAGAGACTTGGCAAGCTACTTCAATTGGAACTACCTTGTTCTGTTTTGTGAACAAGCAAGCTCTGTAGGGTATTTAGTAGATGGAACCATGAGGAGGTAGTTAATCTTCAAATATGCTGTAAAAGGGACATACTCCAACATGTTAATAGTGGAGAACAAAAAGGAGGGAATAAGTGGTTGTTCAAAATCACACATCGTACTTTCGATAAATTCCAGCCTTAAGTCATTTTTGGAGTTAAGTGCTAAAAGTTATTAGCCTCCAAATTTGGTTGCCCACATTAATTTCCATGAATTTAGTTAATTTTCTAAACTTGATGTCTCTTACTCTTCCTTTTCATCAAGCCGCCTGTTCTAAGGTATTAAGGAATACTCGCAGATCCATGAGCAATTATACATCTTTATGTAAATCAGTACCAAAAATGCATTTTTATTGGTTTTCCTTAACTTTGGCCTATCTTACTGGTTAAATCTTTTGGACTTCCCAACCTCCATTTTGATCAAATGAGGTGTCATTGGAAAGCTTATGATGTCTTCTTCCTTAAAATCATTGCTTTTTTATTTTTTTATTTTTTTATTTACAACTTTCAAGTTGAGTGAGCTTGATACTTAGGAAAAATAGGTAGAAAACACAATTTAAATAAACAATAATAGTAAAGTAGTTTTTTGTAATTATGATAAATTCATTTATTTTAAAAAAAAACATTATTAAATCAATCTCACCAAATTGAAATTCATCACAAGACCCTTCAATGATACCTTATTTGGGACACTTGGAGGTCATTTGCTTATTTTCAATAAATTGAACTTTAATTAAACTTGAATGACATGTTGCCAAAATTAATTGATAAGCACTTTTTTTTTTTCTTTTTTTCGCAATATCTTGCTTGTTCTCCTCCGATATTGGTCCATAAACTATCAAACTAAAGAGAATCAAATTATATATGACATGGGCCAAAAATTATCTCGATCAGAAGGTTAGATTTTTTTTTGGGGTCAAAATGAGGTAAAAAGAGGGTCAATTGCAGTTAAACTTGGTTAAACTTTTGAACAGTGGTTAAAAACACTAATATTAAAATGAAAAGATGAAGTTTAGCATTTGGGTAAAAATTTGACTTAATTTGACACCTTGCTAGTTATTTTGACCTTAAACATGAAAAACTGTGTAATATGCCGTCCAATTGGGATAAATTCCATCATTTTAAGTGGCCGTTTGGATAGAGATTATCCTTGCGGCACGTTTTGAGTCTCGCGTTTTGGTTCCTTTTTTTTTTTTCAGCCGCTAATGTTGACTATGAGAGACAAAAAAACACTGTGCATGAACAGTGCGTGCACTGTTCACGCACTGTTCATGCACTGTTCATGTAATAAAAAATATTAAAAATAGGTTCCACGGTACTATTCACATATTTAAAAATTATTTTGCTACAGTGTTTTCAGTTTTCAGTTTCAGCAACAATAAGCTCAATCCAAACAGACCCTAAATATTCTCACAATCCCACGATATATATCAACATACAGTTTGCATTTCTGTCTTAAAAAAATGTATAAAAGAGAATGAAAAGTAATAACATTGGGAGTATTAAATAGGTGTTTTGGAGGTTTATATATATATATATTTGTGTGTGTGTCTGCGCACACATACATTTTGGGTGGGTAAGGCGAAATGGGGTGAGGTAGGTAAGATCATTAGATTAGTCCCCACCTAATGTTGATGTCAATGACACTTTGACATAGTTCATGATAACTAATATTCAAATCTTAATCAATCTATTTATTTTTTGTTAGTTTGATACTTAGGTATGAAGGATTTGAACTCTAAACGTTTTCAATGGAAATACTAAAAGGTGCTAGTTAAATTATAAGATTCTTGACAACCTTAATTGATTTATAGTTAATTTAATTATTTTTAAATTTTATAATGTCATCAATATCAAAATATATACTAATTTTAAAAAATATTTTGATATTTATATAAAATAAAATTTTCTTATATAAAAAAAAAAAATATATATATATATATATATATATATATATATTGTGGATGTAAAAGCCCAACGTCATGTGATGGGCTTAGGGCCCAATTCGAATATCACTATGTGTTCGAAGATAAGAAAGGGGTTAGGAAAGAGTCTTGGTGGAGGAAATGTAACTGTAAATGAACGGAAGAGCAGTCCGAAGAGAACCCTATTTGTCCGAAGAGGTCATTCTCCTCGGATTCTAAAGGGACCCGATCAAACAAATATCCTGAAGGTCCGAATGATCTCCCCAGCTACTTCCACGACAAGGACAAGCTTTGGGCACGCCTAGAGATGATAAGAACAGAGAAATATCTAAAAGGAAAAGCTGCTACCGCCGCATTTAATGTACTGCAACAACTCTCATGGCCGCATTTATGTGAAGAAGACCCCTGAACAGTGCAATCTCAGCTACCACCACTCACGAAGAACTAAAACAGGTCTTTGATATGACATGTACACAAGTGAATGCTTAGATGAAGAACAGGTGGACGGTGATGATTAAGTGGAAGGAGATTATATAAATGTAATAGGCCTCTGAAAAAGGGGGGGGGGGGGGGAGAGAAAAAATTGGGAGGAAGAACTCTAGCAATTGTATTTGCCATTTTAATCAATATCTAGCCTCTTTGGACTTGAGTTTGTTAGGTCCCTAAGTGTGCTCTTATGCCATTTGACCGTTGTTAGGTTCACAATTAGCCTAGATTTTTCACCCACTCTCTACAAATTCATTGTTCTGGGTTCGTTGGGCTCATAATCCTGATCTTCTGGGCTTGGGTCACAAATTTTGGACCCCTCATATATATATTAAGGATATGATACCCACCACTTGGTTTTTTAATTTTTCACCGTGAATATAAAATTAAATTAAGCATTAACATTAAAACACTCAAAAATAAATCATTCTTCAATTATTAAAAAATCATTCCAATCCGAATGAGTAAAATACTTCATAGGTAGCCATTAAAAAAAAACCTCTATAGGTACAATTAAAATTTTTAATTTCAAATGCACTAAATAAAATATATTCAACTATTAAATAGTATGGTTTTTCAAGAAAGTTGAGAATTTTATAACTCAAGTAGTTGGCATCTCCCGTTATTTTCAATGGAAACATCCATATTTCAAATCTTCGCAACCCCTAACTACGATTTATTAAAAAAAAAAAAAAGTTTCTCAAATAATTTATTTTTAATTGTAGGAAAGTTAAGATATGATTTTAAAAATAAAAAAGTTACCATAAAAAACGAAAAGGAATATATATTGGACCCAAAATGTTTAATTATATTAGGTTAAAGTTTAGAAAATTTACCATAAATTCTAAGATAGGATGGGTCTGTTTGGATACAGCTGAAAACAGAAAACACTGTAGTAAAATAATTTTTAAATGTGTGAATAGTATTGTGGGACCCATTTTAAGCTAGAATGCAACAACACCCTTTTAGAATTTCTGTAAGGGCAAGTTTTGGATCCTAAACCCACGAGGTAACAGGATTAAGGCCCAAAGAGCCCAATACAAAGAATTCTAGAGAGTGGGCTGAAAACTAGATTTTGGTGAGTTGGACAACGACCATAATGGATTCAAGATTGAAATAAAATAGGTTTTATGCGAAGAAATCCTTCTTCGGCAAAGTCCGAGAAGAGTAGTTCTTGAACATATTCTTCTTAGACTTGATTACAATTTCAATCCTTTGTGTTGCAGTGTTTTTCAGATTTTTAGATAAACCCTCCCCTTTCTCCCTGAAGGATCTTTCACATTATATAGCCTCTTTTGGCTGATCTTGGTTCTCAATTTTTTGATTATGTAGGTCATTACTTGAGTGCATATCTCATCAGACGCCCTCTCAAGTCTCCTGTGAGTTGCGATAATCAAGACAGCACTGTTCAGGGGTCTTCTCCATATAAATGTAGCTAGGGGGTTTGGTGGGGTGCATTAAATGTAGTGGCAGCTACCATCCCTCCAATCACATCAAGGCTAGCCCCCTCTCTAAAACACTTCCTCTATAATGTGGCTCCCTTCTGGTAATATGCCATTGACTTGGCCATGACTCGCCTCTTCGGCTTTACCGTCCGAATGTATGGACTCCTCAAAATTGTATTGGCTTCTTTGGCCTTGAGTAAGACACGTGGCATTATTACCTTATTAAATATCTATATCCCATAATAGCCCCTCAAAACTCAGGTTTTTCCCTCTTATTCGAGGAGAAAAATGGGGTTTTGATCCTAGGTGATTGGCTCCTCATGCATCTTTGTTTTTCCCACGTGAGAATGTCATTTTGCATGCCCTGTAACCGTTCCTAGAGCTTTGGAGTCCGTAATGTCTCATTAAATGTTTCATGACACGCCTTGTCCCCCACGTCCTATGGTGAGATGGAGATCATACGACTGGTATTTTTCCTTGAAATTTGGGCAAGATAACTCCTACCTAACTACGCCTCCTATATAAGGCGCTTGGGGGATTCATTTCTCCCACTTTCCAAATCTTCAAACTTTCAAGAAACTCTTGAAGTGACCCTTGCCATCATTTCCGTAAGTTCCCTTATTCTTAGGCTCTCTTCTCCTCGACCAGTCTCATCGCCTTCTATTTTCTATTTCTTTCTTCACAAATTTTTTTTTCCCTTCTCCTTAGTCTACTTAAATGAGTAGGTTTGCTCATTTAGTAGATACCCCCGTAGGTATGGAGGGGTTTAGGGCCCTGTATCACATTCCTTGGGGTGTCTTATTGTGGTATTGCCCTCTGGGTGAGTGGCATGCTCTCAGAAAGGAGGGGGAGGTCATTATTCCCATGATTGCCTTCATAGAATGGGGAATGAGACTCCTCATGGTAGAGTGACCAGGGACTACTTAATCATCCATTGGATCTGCCCTCACCAATGCACACCTAACTTATTTAGAGTCTTAGGTAGTGTAGACGCTCTTAACGAGTAAATGGGATTGAGCCTCACCTGGCACGACGTTGTCTGAATGTACAAGTGCCATCTTCTTGTAGACTCTGACTATTATCTTAAGTCTAGGTCTTATAACGTTAGGCTCATCTCGTATCTCTCCAAATCCAACAAGGGCATGTAAGATGACTTTTTAATCGTCTTGGGTAAATGTCATGACAATCTTTACTGCCCAAACTAGGAGGGAGCACTAGGTGGGGTACCCTAGGCTTAGGTCCTCTAACAAGGGAATTAGTTTTGTAGTTTGCTTCTTTCTTCATTCCTTTAGTGTTTTGTTTCCTTCTGACTGATGACTCATTTTTCTAACTATGGTTTTGCTTCTCGGCTGTTTTTCGTAGATAAAAGATACGTGACTCCCAATCTCAACTTTGTCAACGTTCCAGATCTTAACAGGGTGCTGAAATCTGAGGTGTTTGTGACCAAGAACAAACAACTGAGAGCTGTCCACCTTATCCTCGATTTCACACCCCTGTCTAATAAGTTTCAGGACGTGGGCAATGTGATCAAAGCAAGTGATTCTTAGCTAGCTTGGATTGACATTTTGGTGCTCGGATTCCTAGCCCAAGAAGGCACCATGCAGGTCGAGCTGCCCTCCCATTGTTTTCCTCATGAAGAAGCAGTTCCGAGAGAAGAAACAGCTTCCTCACGTCTGTCACTCGAGGCAAAGATAGACCAATTTTAGCTCGAAGAAGGGAGAGAGGAGCAGGGAAAGCCTATGATTCAGGTCTCAGATTCAGAAGACGAGCTTGACAAATCTTCAGGCATTCGTACTTTCGGATTCATCGTTGCACGCATAGCCAGCAGTTCAGAGGAAGAAGAAGAAGAAATACCGCTATAGAGGAAGAAGGGTCTCCATGAATTCCTTGCGAGCAGGGCAAAAAGGTTAGCGCCCAAAGATGCCTCAGGGTCTCAGCTCCCTCCTGCTCCTCCTCCTTCTCCTTCTTCTTCAATTAACCCCTTCGCATCTACCAATTTGAAAAAGAGTGAGAAGGACAACAAGGTGGTTGAGGAGGGGGAATGTTAGGATTAGTGCCCTTAAATCCTATTGTATGATGCTATGTATGATATTAAGTGTGACATTGTGTTTGACATTATGTATGACTTAATATTATGTTTACTAAATTTGTTTTATTATTATCTGAAATAATGGTAACATGAATATTCGGACATTATCATATAGTCCATGAGATGCATAGTATGTGATTTATGTGAAGAGTCACAGAAGATATAAATCACAAGTTTTTTGTAAACTCAGAATTATAGTTCGTAGTCAGTGATAAAATTGGGCATTTCATCTGCGAAGACTATAACATATCAACTATGATGATTTGTCTTGATCATGGAAGTGGAGACTTCTAGTTGATGTGTTAATATGTTTTAAGAGTTAAGACATATTGAACTGGACCGCTGTAAGATTTATTATTCTTCTAAAGACTGTTAAATGAATAATTAATCTCACGACTTATATTTGCATGAACTCTTAATCTTGAGAGAATAATGGACCTGATCATAAGGTGTAGGTTGCTTGGATATATCAGGAGTGAGATCTAAAGTAACGGTCAAAACCTCAGTATATTGGGCAGCCACATTTAGTGTTGATGGAACATATATTCTCAAGAGGGAATTCATAGTCTCTTAACGGAGATATAAAATAATCATTTGAGATAAGTTTATTGGGTTTGTTATTCTGAGAGTTAGGCCTAACCACTTTAGTAAGTAGTTACTAAAGTATATATTTATGAAATTAGATTTCATAAATATATGATGAATAACTTAAAGGATTAAACCGGGTACTCAAGGATCAAGATATAGTAATTTACAAAGTGGCAGTCTAAATTAATGACTTTGTATTACTATGAATATTTTATGAAGAGGTTGCATGTATAATAAAGTCTTGGGATATAATTTATAGATAAGGCTTAGAGTGCAACTATATTTATATAGTGGTATTAAATATAGTTAATGGTAACTTTGGACTTGTCAAGAGTTGACAGAAAAGCCCAAGGCCTATTGGAGCTAGTGTCTTATTAGTTCCTTTTGTTCCCACTCTAAGCCACACATTTAAGCCCAATTGGAAAGGCCCAAAAGGCCAGCCCAATTAGATAATTGGTTAGATACAAAGGGAAAAACATTCAGAATTTTGTATGTAAGAAACATCATTGTGAAATGGTGTGTATGTGAGTTTTTGTCACTCACTAGTCATTCCTTTGTTACCAATTGAGAGACCACACATCTTGGGCGTTAATGGAATTGGAGTGAAGATTAAAAGTATTCTTAAGTGCTTCAATCTTTGTTTTGAAATTCACCGCTTCAAGGTACGATCTCTTGTTCTCAAATTCTGAAATTTACTTAGTACGTGTTATCAATATCGAATGAAGTAGATTCGTTTAAAACTAATTTTTCCGTTGCATTTATCTTTATTTCCATCAGGGAATTGGTCCCCTATATTGAGGAGGTTCCTCCAAAGCTTCCAAAGACAGCCAAGGGCAAGAGGAGGGCCTCATCAGCCGAGAGTAAGGAGGATTGGCACATGGCCAAGGTGCGCCCTTTGAATCCGACGTGGAACCCTCAATTGGAGTTGCAAGGGGCAGCCATACCATGGAACTCCACTATCAGGAAGTTTTAGAGAGGGAACGCCCACTACCTCGTCAACGCTCTAGAGCAGCCCTTCCTGCTGCTGAAGAATATGGTTACTTTGAAGAACGTGAGGCAGTAGGATCTCTTCCTAGCCCTAAAGAGGGACTTGGCCTTGGCCTTGGTTAGTTTCTCGACATGCCTTACTGACTTCATGCTAGGTTGTCTTTTTCTTATTTGACAAAGTATTCCTTTGTCTTTTTTGTGCAGGTCATCTAGGAGGTGTTTATGGCCTAAGAGTGGGTGAAAGATGCCTAAAACGAGGCTAGGCTCACAAAAAATCTTTGTGTAGAGACCAGCAAAGCTTTAGGCACTGCCGAGCAAAAGAATAAAGAGCTTGGTACGAAGCTAGTTGTTGAGGAAAGGGGGAGGAAGCGCGCTAAGGTTGGCCTTAAAAACACTCAAGATCAAGCTAAGGAGCAACATAAGAAGCTCTATTATGCCGAGATAGAGCTGGCCACGACTAAACAAAAGGTCGTGGATTTGAAGGCGGAGCTGGAGAAGGCCAAGAAGGCTGCTCAAGTGGCTAAGGTAGCTACGGACATTTTGGAGTAGAAGTTCTATGATCTTGGGGTATAGGAGACTGAGGCCCGCTTGACTAAGGAGTTGGCTGAAGTCTGCAGGGACTACTGCTAGGAGGTGTGGACTGAGGTGTTGAACCTAGCTGGAGTTCCTACTGCCTCGGAGTAGAAGAGGGCTGAAAACGTTTATTACCCATTAGACCTCCGAAAAGCTCCTACAGCACTTCTGGGCCCCGATGCAGATGCGGCCTCTGCAACAACTGCCCCTAAGCAGCCTCCAAGTACCCAGGCCTTTCTTCCCCCTCTTGAGACCTCCAAAGGGCCTGGCAAGTTTGGTAACCAAGGCTAGGGGGTGGAAGTGGCCAAGTGCAAAGAGGCTAAAACTCTGTCAGAGGCTAACCGAGGCAGGGAAGCTGCTCCCAAGACAAAGGAGTTCGGGCCGATCAAGCCTCAAGCCATGGCCCAGGTGAAGAAGGCCAGCTCGAGCAAGGCTGCTGATCTTCCTATCTCCTAGCCAACCTGCAAAGAAGACCCTTCTCCAGCCTTAGCTTAGGATTTTTCTCTTTTTTTTTTTTTTTTTTTGGTACTTTTCTTTTGTTATGGCAGTTGGCCACAGTTTATGATGTATCTTTCTTTTTGTTCAATGAAAAGATATTAACTTTTGCTTTATGAACTTTTTTTTTTCCTGCAATATTTATCTCTGATTGGTTGTAGTTATTGTTCTATCTTTTGCTGAGAGGTTAGATTAATGATGCTTCTAAGGATGAACACTCATACTTTAACAAAAGCTAATAGTAATGAATTGTTATTAATTTAAATAAATTAAACCCATGTAAACAGTGAGAAAAATAACTATGTGTTGGTACTAAAAATAGTATAATCAACAGGAATGTCTAAGTTCTTAGAGACAAACAAAACACTTAGTAGAAAAAAAGGGGGTGTTTGATGTCTCTCATTTTAAGAGTACCTTATGAATATACCATTAGAATCCTTTAACCAAAACCTAGGCTGAGTCCTAGTTTTCACATGATGATGCATATGCCAAGGTCCCATCCTTGGTGAATTTGCAATGCGTTAATTTACCTAAAACATGTGGTTCGAGGGGCCAGGCATGGCCGATATTCTATTTAATATCCAAACAAGTAATCAAGAATATTAATTTACCAAAGGTATACGGTTCGAGGAACCAGGCATAACCAAGGTTCTGTTTAATATTCACACAAGTAATTTAAGAATATTAATTTTCCCAAGGTATGCGGTCCGAGGAACCATGTATGACTAAGGTTCTATTTAACATTCGCACGGGTAATCAGGAATATTACCCAAGGTATGTGGTCTAAGGAACCAAGCATGACCAATATTTTGTTTAACATTCGCACAAGCAATCAGCATGACACATAACGTCACAAATAAAAACATGGCAGAACTGCCTTTCATTAATAATAATACCTTCATAGGTTATTTATATTCTAGGGGTGTGGTACAATATTTTCCCCTTGATCTTCTAGGAAGTATGCAGTTATACCAGCTACCGAGGTGATACAGTATGACCCTTCCCAATTGAGCTCTAACTTTCTCCATTCTGGGTTTTTTGCAATACCCATAACCCTTCTTAATACCAAGTTCCTAGGGGCTAACGATCTTAACTTTACACTTGAGTCATACCCTTGTTTGAGTTTCTGCTGATAATACGCCAATTAAACCATGACATTTTCTCTTCGTTCTTCAACTAGGTCAAGGTTTTTTTTCTAGAAGGTTGTCATTGCTATCTGGAGCGAATAAGCTTGTCATCAGTGTTGGGAATCCAGTCTCCAAAGGAATCACAGCCTCGACCCCATAAGTCATTGAAAATAGGATTTCCCCTATAGACCAACGAGAGGTAGTCCGATATGTCCAAAGAACATGTGGTAACTCTTCCACCCATTTACCCTTTGCATCATCCAACCTCTTCTTGAGTTCATTCACTATGACTTTATTGATAGCCTCGGCCTGTCCATTCCCTTGTGGATAAGCTGGAGTTAAGTACCTATTCTTGATACTCGTTCACAACAGTACCTTCTGAAAGCTTTGCAATCAAACTGAAGCCCATTGTCTGAGACGAGGGTGTGGGGAATCCTAAATCGAGTGACAATATTTTTCCACACAAAACTCTTGGCATCCACGTCCCTAATATTTTCCAGTTGCTCTGCTTCAACCTATTTGGTGAAATAGTCAGTGCCAACCAAAAGTCATCTCCTATTTCCTGCTGCTTTAGGAAAATGCCATACAATATCCAAGCCCCATTGAGCAAAAGGCTAGGGACTAGACAGAGGATTAAAGGCACCCCTTAGCTAATGAATGTTTAGAGCAAATTTCTGGCATTGGTCACACTTTTTCACTTACTCTTGTGCTCCCTTTTACATATTTGGCCACCAATATCCCTAAGTGAAGGCCCTGTGAGACAATGATTTGCCTCATGTATGACTTCCATAGATCCCTTCATGTAGCTCTTCCAAGAGTGGTTCTACTGCTTCAGGATGAATGCATAGCAAATATGGTCCAGAAAAAGAGCGCGTGTACAACTTTTAATCTTCAAACAACCAAAACCCAGGAGCTTTTCTCTGCACTTTATCAGCCACCCTCTTCTCCTCAAGCAAGATGTCATCCTTAAGGAACAATATAATAGGATCCATCCAACTAGGTCCTACTCTAATTTGATGAATTTGAGCCTTCTCTCTCTCCATCTCAGTGGGCTTACGTAAATCCTCAACTAGGACAACCCGAGGTAAGCTTTGCACCGAGGAGGTTGCGAGAGTGGCAAGAAAGTCCGCATGCATGTTTCTGCTTCTAGGGATCTGCTATAAGGTGAAAGATCCAAACCCTGATTGCAGGTGTCTAACCTAATTTAAATACTCTTGCATCTTGAATCCCTGGCCTTCAATTCTCCTTTCACCTGACCTACAACCAACCTCGAGTCTGAGAACAACTCTACTACTCTTCCTCTCATTTTCTGAACCATAGCCATTCCTGCCAATAAAGCCTTATACTCAGCCTCATTACTCGTGGCCGAGAAGCTCAACCTTAAGGATTTCTCAATAATAATTCCTTCAGGAGATATCACAACTAGCCCCACTCTAGATCCCCTTTAATTTACTGCACCATCAATATACACCTTCCAAGATAAAGGTCCTTGCAAGGAGACCACACCAACTGATTTTTCATCCATGCATTGCTCTTCCCTGTCCTCTCCCATTGGAGACCCTGTAAACTCAGCCACTAAATCCGTAAAGACCTAGCCCTCAATGGAAGTGCTACTTGATATCAAAAGCTCCTAAGATCGTTCCCTATTTTGCAATTCTCCCCGTGTAGCCAGCTCTTCGAAGCAGTGATTGAAGAGGAAGTTAGGTGAGAACTACAACAGTGTGAGTCTAGAAGTAATGAGGGAGCTTCAGTGTAGCATGCACTACTGCCAAAATGGATTTCTCCAATAGTAGATAACGAACCTCTGCTTCATGCAATGATTTACTCACATAATAGACCGACCTCTGCACACCATCATTGACTCGTACTAATACTAGGCTCATCGCATGTGAGGCTACAACAATGTAAACAAATAGAACTTCCTCCTCCTCGAGCCTGGACATAATAAGTGGTCGAGAAAGATATTCCTTTAACTACTGGAAGGTCGAGGCACAATCTTCAGTCCACTTAAACCCCTTCCACTTATGCAACAACTGGAAGAAGGGCCTACACTTGTCTGCTGACCGCGAAATGAATCGATTCAAAGCAGCAGTCATTCCTGTCAACTTCTGGACCTTTTTAGGATTCCAAGGAGACTATAGGTTGTTAATTGCTTTAATTTGATTAAGGTCGACCTCAATTTCGTGATGAATGACCATAAAACCCAGAAACTTGCCAAAGCCGTCGTCGAAAGAACACTTAGAAGCATTAAGGCGCAATTTGTGTTTCCTTAGTATCTCAAAAATATTACTGAGGTCATTTATGTGCTCAGACTCTACTTTTCTCTTTACCACCATATCATCTATGTATACCTCAATATTTTTACCCAGTTGAGGTTCGAACATCCTGGTTATTATCTTTTGATAAGTAGATCCTGCATTCTTCAATCCAAAGGGCATAACTTTGTAATGATAATTCCCAGTAGGCATAACGAAAGCAGTTTTCTCTTTATCATCCAGAACTAATGGTATTTGATAATATCCTTGGAAAGTATCTAAGAAGCTTATCCGAGGGTGGCCTACAGTTGCATCTACTAATTGATCTATTCGAGGCATAGGGAAGGGGTCCTTAGGGTAAGCTTTATCTAAATTTGTGAAGTCTACACATACTCGCTACTTCCCACTTTTCTTTCTCACCATCACTATATTGGCTAACCACTCAGGGTAAAAAAACTTCATTTATGGCACAGGCCCATTTGAGCTTAACCACCTCTTCCTTGATAGCATCATAATGTTCCTTAGATAAGCGCCGAGGTGGTTGCTTTTTGGGGATGACGAAGGGATTGATTTTAGATGATGGCAAATAAAATTTGGGTCAACCCCAGGAGCCTTGTAAGCACTCCATACAAACACATTAATGTTTCTCCTAAGAAACCCTATCAACTCATTGTTCTCCTGAAGAGGCAACTGAACTCCAATCTGGAAGAACTTACCCTCGTTATCACTAATAATAACTTTTTCTAACTCCTCACACCTTGCCTCTTCTACCACCACGTCCGTAGACCGCACTGGCACCCTTGATTGCTATAAACCCTATTCGGCAAAAGCCGAGGACTCACCTCCCTTCTGATGTCTAATTGTAGCCACCAAGCACTGCCTAGCCATAGACAGGCTTCCAACTAGCTCTTTGACCTGATCCCTTGACGAATACTTCACCTTCAAGTGTAGGGTGAAAGACACAGCCCCCATGGCGTGAAGTCAAGGTCTTGCCAAAATAGTAGTATAGGGGGAGTATGCATCTACCACGATGAAGTTTACTTCCACGAATTCTAACCCTGCCTGAACGGGTAGTCTGATTTGGCCTTTCGGAAAGACAATCTTCCCATTAAACTCTATCAGAGAGGAGTCATAATAGGCCAGGTCCTCGAGCCTCAGCTTTAGCCCCTTAAATAGGTCAGGGTACATGATTTCTGCAATGCTGCCCTGATCCACCAACACCCTATTCACGTCATACCCTTCGATCTTGAGAGTAACTACTAGGGCATCATCATGTGGCTGCAAGGTTTCAACTTTATCCTCATTGAAAAAGCTCAAAGCTGGTCAGGCCTTCAATCTACCCCTCTTTGAATCAGGGGGTGAGTCCCTTGTAGATGGCTGAGCTATAGACATCACCCTGGACAGTTGAGAACCAGTCCTTCCTAAAGCAGCAAGAATGACACTAATTGTACGTAAAGGTGGTTTGTTGAAGCATCTCTCTGAGCTCCCGACCCTGCCTAACCACCTTATCCGTTAGGTTGATGCAAGAATTACTTCAATTTCCCACTTTTAACCAATTGCTCCAAATGACTCCACAACGTCCTACAATCCTCTGTAGTGTGCTCTTGCTCTTGGTGGTATTGGCTGTGAATGCTCTAGTTACACCTCGTGAGGTCTCCCTCCATCTTGTTTGGCCATTTAAAGTACGACAAACTCTTAATTTTTTCCAAGTTTTGATGCACAGGCTCTCGGAACACAGTACTAACCAACTAAGCAGCAGTAGATCCGGATTGCCCAACAAAATCTCTTCGAGGTCAATTGTTATTGTATCTATCCAACCTAAAATCCCTTCATCTTGTGGGTCCAACTTAGCTTTCCCTTTCCCTTGTTGTTGGTCCTCCTCAACTTGCTTGTACTCGTCAATGTGGTCCATGAGCCGATGTACATTCCTAATAGGCTTCCTTGTCAAAGATTTTCTCAAATCATGCTCGGCGGATAGGCCGACCTTGAAAGTCCTTATAGCCACATCATCGAAGTTTCCATCTATCTCATTAAACATTTCCTAATTCCCGTTGGAATATGTTTTCAAGGTTTCCCCTTTTCGTATAGTCATAGACAATAGGGAGTCTAAGGGCCGATGAACTCTGCTGCAAGTAATAAAACATGCCCCAAACACTCTAGTAAGCTCCTTAAAGGAGTTAATAGAACCTTCCTGCAAACCATCGAACCATTTCATCGCCACAGGCCCCAAATTTGGATAGGAGTACCTTGCACATCAGAGTCTCATTCTTTAAGTGAACAACCATTCTTTGATTGAGTTCCACAGGGTCCGTTCTACCATTATACATGGTGAATGTTGACTGAGTAAACCTCCGAGGGAGCTTCCCACCTTCAATCCTACCGGTAAAAAGAGATTTAGAAATTTGGTTAAAAGCCTTGCTCATAGCATCGCTGCCCAAACCTTTGCGAGATGGACTCTTATTCCTACATATATGATGGCGATCCTTATCATACGAAAAAGACTCACTGGAAGGAGTCCTTGACCTAAGCCTATAGCTGCCATCCCCAACATCATTAGAAGAAGGGTTAGAGCTTGAAGGAGCCTTTCTTCGTCGCTCACGGCGTAACCTCTTCCGTAGATGATCAATCTCCAATTGCATGCCTTTAGTATTCTTTTCATGAGAGACGTGACTCCTACTTCGAAACTGGTTCCTGCTAGTTTGAGTAGTATGTACTCTAACTTCATAATCTCTCCTACGTTCAAGGTTGAGGAAATGATCTTAGCCTTAGGAACCAACAGATTCTTCCTGGTTGGAACTTGAACCCACCATAGCTGAATGTTGATCTCATTAAAACTCATGTATTCTCCATAGACAGCACCAATTCTAAAGGCAGGTTTTGGATCCTAAGCCTACGAGGTAATAGGATTAAGGCACAAAGAGCCCAATACAAATAATTTTTAGAGAATGGGCTGAAAACTAGGTTTTAGTGAGTTGGACAATGCTCATAATGGATTAAAGATTGAAATAAAATAAAGAAAAACAGGTTTTATGTGAAGAAATCCTTTCTCTGCAAAGTTCGAGGAGAGTAGTTCTTGAGCATATTCTTTTTAGACTTGATTACAATTTCAGTTCTTTGTGTTACAGTATTTTTCAGATTCTCAGATGAACCCTCCCCTTTCTCCCTAGAGGATCTCTCACATTATATAGCATTTTTTGGCTGATCTTGGCCCTCAATTTATTGATTATGCAGGCCACTACTTGAGTGCTTGTCCTATTAGATACCTTCCCAAGTCTTTTATGAGTTACAACAACTAAAACAGCACTGTTCAGGGGTCTTCTCCACATAAATGTGGCTAGGGGGTTTGGTGGGGTGCATTAAATGTGGTGGCAACTACCATTTCTCCAATCACGTCAGGGCTAACCCCCCTCTCTAAAGCTTTTCCTCTACAGTATGGCCCCCCTCTGGAAATGTGCCATTGACGTGGTCATGGCTCACCTCTCTGGCTTTACCGTCTGAGTGTATGGACTTCTTGGAACTGTATTGGCCTCCTCGGCATTAGGTATGACACATGGCATTGTTACCTTATTAAATTTCTGTATCCCACAATTTCAATTATATTTTATAACTTCTTAAGATTTCCAAAGCCAGTAAATTGACCTTAAGACTAATTTTTGTTAACTTCAATGGGCAAAATTATGTGACCATCACATGACCACTTTAAAAAGACTTATCAATTGATTTATGTTATGTGATGGTCACATGATTTGTCCGTCCATAAATGCTAATGGCTTAGAAGTTAGTACTAGAGGAAAATTTGACAGATATGAAAACTCCATGATTTAAAAAGAAGAATTAACACTTCAAGGAGTGTTTTTGCAACTAACCCAAAACTTGGAAAATGTTTTTGCAATTATGCTATTATTTTATTTAAGAAATTTGTATTTTCAAATTAACTGATTGTCATGATTTCTAGTTGGAACAAATTTGACTTTAAATACATTTAAAACTATTTTACTTTAACGGTTTAACCTATTATGTAGCAATAGAATAGACTATTCATGTGTAATTTTAGTCAAATAACTTTTCTAATATAAAAGATGGATACAAGCAATACTAGACGCCAGCTAAAATTAAAGTTTTAAAAATTTGAACATAATAAATATAGCTAAGGTGAAGTTTTAACAAAGTTAGGGAGACTATGATTTGTTGGAAAATATAATTTAATAATTGTAATGAATTAGAAAAGATAATTTCAAACTTCTTCAAATAGATATTTGGAGTTGAAAACATTATCTTCACCTCCATATTTTTTTAAGAGGTTTCAATAGTTTTTAGGAAGTTTCTATAGAGCCTGTCTGTCCTTTCTTCTAATCTCTCCTAAAACTCCAAATAGTTTCCTTTTCCTACTGCGCCGATATCGTGTAAAGAGAATTATTCAACCGTTAAATCCTTACCATCTGTATACCCCAATTCCATATCGATCCAACATCACCCATACGATCTATATATACACACTACAAACATTCACCATGACAATCATTCTTCACAGAAAACCCATATTCACTTTCTTATATATCATCAACCTCAATTAATTACTACTTCTCATATGACCATGACCATGTCCACGTCCACTAGTCTCTTCTTCTTCATTTCCCTCCTCTCTCTCTCCTCCGCCTCTCAGCACCCCCATGACCATTCTTCCCCCAACACCACACCCACCGCTACTTCGATCCAACAAGTCTGTAAAGCCACTCGCTTCCCTGACCAATGCGTGAGCTCCTTATCCCAATCCAAACTCCCTCCAAACCCAACTCCTCTCCAGTTCGTCTACTCATCAATCTCTGTCTCCTCTCAAAATCTCCTTAAAGCTCAATCAATGGTGAAGTCCATCCTAGCCTCCTCCGCAGGTAATAAAAACCGCACAAACGCCGCGACCAACTGTCTCGAATTTCTCCAAAGTTCACAGTACCGGATCTCTATCACCACCAATGACGCTCTCCCACATGGCAACCTAAAAAACGCTAGAGCTTGGATGAGCGCTTCTCTTCTTAACCAATACGACTGCTGGTCAGCTCTCAAATACGCAAACGACACGAAATTGACGAACGAGACAATGTCGTTTTTGAACTCGGTAACAAACTTGACAAGCAACGCGCTGAGCCTTTTGTTTTCGTACGATAATTTCGGAAACAACACCGCTTCGTGGGCTCCAGCGAGTACCGAACGTGATGGGTTTTGGGAGGCGGTGAAGAAGTCCGGTGGCGGTGGTGGGTTTAAAGGTGGGGTTCCGACGGACTTGAAGGCGGACGTGACGGTGAGTAAGGACGGAAGTGGGACCTATAAGACGGTGCAGGAGGCGGTGAACGCAGCGCCGGAGAACAGTAGTGGGAAGAAGTTTGTGATAAGAATAAAGGCAGGAGTGTATGAAGAGACGGTGAGAATTCCGTTGGCGAAGAAGAATGTCGTGTTTTTGGGAGATGGGATTGGTAAAACGGTCATTACCGGCTCTTCGAATGTGGGTCTTCTTGGGATGACTACCTACACTACGGCTACAGTTGGTAAGTTTTGTTTTTCTGTGCATTTGCTTGTTTAATTTGGTATTTCTAATCTGTAGTCCTTATTTTGATAACAAAAGATTGATGAAATTATAGTGTGCCTAATCCTAAATCCACTGTGAACTGTCTCCCTCTAAATTTTACCCCCTTTTTTTTTTCTTCTTTTGCTAATTACAAATTAATCCTTTTAACTTTGATTTGTTATTAATTCAGTCATTCAAACCCTTTTTTTTTTCCTTTCATTTCAATTCTTTCACTTAACTTGTTTTTAATTTAGTCATTCCGTTTAGTTGTGTCCAATCTTGCAATTAGTTTTTAGTATGTTTCATTTTCTAAAACGGCATGGTTTGAGACACAAGTTGTTGAAAGAATTCCACTAAAACGAATGGTAGTCTTTTAAAAGGCTGAAACGAAATAGATGAAACATAAATAATTGAAATGAAAACATGTCAAAACTTCAAGTCGTAATTTGTAAGTTACAGCCTTATGTTTTTGTTTTAATGAATATATTATTGAGTTTTAAGCCGTTGTCTTTCTAACCATCGATTTTAAATGAATAAATGAAAAACCCGATGTTAATTATATAATGTTTTCAGTGACATTTACAAGCACAAATCCATCCATTCATGTGAAGCTTATTACGAAACCAAAGTGCTTGTGAAATGATTTTTTTTTTTTTTTGATAGGTAAAATTAGGGAGTAAAATTGTGAAATGATTATAGTTAAATGGTTACTTGCAAGACACTGGTGAGAGCTAAAAATGCAAATAATATCCTTCTTTGAAGGGGAAGAATTAATTGAGTCCAAAAAATGTAAATGTGAGGAAGCAGTTATATTGAGTTTGCTTTGTTAATCACTTGTTGTTCTAATGCTTTAATCATCCATTCCTGGGCAGCTGTTATTGGCGATGGATTCATGGCTAGTGGTCTCACAATTCAGAACACAGCCGGTGTTGGTGCCGCCCAAGCCGTAGCCTTCAGATCAGGCAGTGATTTATCTGTCATCGAAAACTGTGAATTCCTAGGCAATCAGGATACTCTCTATGCTCACTCACTCCGCCAATTCTACAAATCATGCCGCATTCAAGGCAATGTGGATTTTATTTTTGGAAACTCGGCGTCTTTTTTCCAAGACTGCCACATCTTAGTTACTCCTCGGCAAAATACATCATTAAAAAACGAGACTAATGCCGTCACTGCACATGGCAGAACAGATCCTGGCCAGTCAACAGGTTTTGTTTTTCAAAACTGTTTGATTAATGGCACCGAGGAATATTTGAAATTGTACCATAGCAATCCCAAAGTACACAATAATTTCTTGGGGAGGCCCTGGAAGGAGTACTCCAGGACAGTTTTCATACGGTGCAACTTCGGAGAGCTTGTTTCACCACAAGGCTGGCTGCCATGGAGTGCCGATTTTGCGTTGAAAACGCTTTATTATGGGGAATCTGGGAATTCCGGACCAGGTTCAAGTACGTCCCAAAGGGTAACTTGGAGTACTCAGATCCCTGCACAACACATTGACACATATTCAGTTGAGAATTTCATTCAGGGAGATCAGTGGATTCCACCATCCAAATAAGAGAGTTTTAAAATTGTTTTATTGGGTATGGCATACTTCCAATACTTTTTTAACTGGAATATTTTTTTTTATTTTATTGAGAAATTGTCACATTACTCATTAATTAAATAAAATATGGTGATTAAGACTTACTACCACTTGTCATTGTATTATTTATTTTTATTTCTTTGAAAGAACTTGTCATTATATATTTAAAACGACAGAAAATGTCCAGTTAAAAAAGTACTGGAAATAAGCTAAACTCTTATTTAAACATTAAACCTTATATTATAATTTTTCTATTAATGGCATCAAATGTCATGTGATAAATTGGTTTCAATGAAATTTATTTAAAATTTTGAAGTTTAAGGAAACTTAACAAAACGCCAAGGGTTTAATAAATTATATGAAATTAGAATAAGATTTAAATGAAATGTTTTTAGAAACTTTGGAGTTTGGATAGGAAAGAATCAATTTGAGTATACTTTAAATATAAAAAGGCTATTGAATTTTTGTTAATATTATTGTGGTCGCCTAGGCCACAATGATACAACATGCGATGAATGGCTAATGTGTAATGAGAAGAGTAGGAAGGCCAACTTCATGGTGCATGGTTGAGGGCTTTGCCTATGGTATCCAAGTTAAAAATCTTTGTATGATACTAACATTTGGGAGCTCATAAAAGAATGAAATGGAATAAAATACATTTAAGTAATAGAAAGGAAATGGAAAAGGGAATGAGAAGAAATGAATAGAATGAAATTAAGTAACCTTAATTGAATTTTTTTTTTATTTTAAGATTTTCAACTTATGGAGTTCGCTCATGATGATTGCTCTTTATTATCAGACCAAGACATCAATTGGTTTTTGGTGTGAGCGGAAATCAAACTCCAGATATCTTATTCAACGAAAGGATACTTTACCAGTTGAGCTAACTGGAACCTATAAAATATTTGAAAGTTTTAAAATAAAGAAATGGAAAAGAATAGAAGGTTAGTACCCATATTTGAGAGTAATATAAAAGGAAAGGATTTAAATTATTTAATCATAATATTACTGTTAAACACTTGTTTTAATATATATATGTATGTATGTATGTATGTGAACATTTTACATTTTAGAAGTATTAGTGTAAATTTTATCAAACCTCATTCCATTCTCTCCAATTCCTCCCAATTTTGGGAAGAATGAAAATTTGAGGTTTGAACGAATAGAGAGGAATAAATGAAAAGATTGAACTTTCCAAACTAAACATAGGCATGTCTACACAAAGATTAACATATGAAATGTAAAACATAAATAAGTAAAGGAAAACAGCAAACATTAATGCCAAGATTAAAGCTTTAACAAGGAAGCGTGAATTAGACCATTAAAACTATTTATGCAAATTAGTACCAAAAATGCATTTTTTTCTGTTTTCCTTAACTTTGGCCTATTTCTTTGTAAAATAATTTTGGACTTTTCAGCCTCCATTTTGATCAAATGAGGTTTCATTGGAAATCTTATGATGTATACTTCCATAAAATCATTGATTTTTATCGCAAACTTTCAAGTTGAGTGAGCTTGATACTTTGGAAAAATGGGTAAAAAACAAGATTTAAATAAAAAAAAATTATAGTAAAGTAGTTTTTTGAGTTTTTGATAAATTCATTTATATGAAAGAGATTTTATTAAATCAATCTAACCAAATTGAAATTCATCACAAGACCTTTCCAATAATACCTTATTTGGGTTATTTTGGGATCATTTGCTTATAATTCAATTAATTGAACTTTAATTAAACTTAAATGATGTGTTGTCAAAAATTAATCGACAAGAACTTTTTTCTTTTTATTGTGATATGTTTATCTTTTTAGTTCGATTTGGGCCCATGAACTATAAAATTGAAGGGAATCAAATTATCTACGACATGAGCTAGAAATTATTCCGATTAGAAGTTCAGATCATTTTTGGTCAAAACAAGGTCAAAAAATGAGTTGACTACAGTTAAACTTGGTCAAAATTTTGAACATTGGTTAAAAAATTAATTTTAACATGAAAATATGTAGTTTAGTGTTTGGGTAAAATTTTGACTCAATTTGACTACAAGTCAACTCGGTCAAAAAGGGTCAACGTGAGTATTTTGGTCATTTTGACATTAAACATGAAAAACTAGGTAACATGCCATCCAATTGGGATAAATTCCATGGTTTTAAATATTTCCACAATCTCATCATTAAAATGGTAATTTTTTGTAATTTTTTTTAATGAAAAATGCGATTTTGACACACAAATTGAGGCGAACAAAATTTGATATCAACATAAAATTTCCATTTTTGCCTAAAAATATGTATAAAAGAGAATGAGAAGTAATAGCAATGGGAGTATTAAGAGAGAAGTGTTTTGGAGGTTATGTGTGTCTGCGCACACGCATGCACATGTATGTGTGTTCACGCATGCATACATTTTGGGTGGGTAAGGCGAAATGGGATGAGGCAGGAAGATGATTAAATCAATCCCCACCTAATGCTTCAGGACAAGAAAATCCACATAAGCCAGGATGAGGAAATTGCAACACCTAAAGTATATTCACTATTGTTGATGTCAAGGACACTTTCACATAGTTCATGATAACTAATGGTCAAATCTTAATCAAATTACTTATTTATTCAATAATTTGATACTTAGGGATGGAGGATTTGAACTCTAAATATTTTTTATGGAAACACTAAAAAGGTGCTAGTTGAGTTATAAGATTCTTGACTATCTTAATTGATTTATAGTTAATTTAATAATTTTTAAATTTTATAATATCATTAATATTAAAATAAATATTATTTTAAAAAAATTTATTTCTATATTTATATAGAATAAAATTTTCTTTATATATATATATATATATAAGGATATCACACCCACCATAAGAGCTGTCCAGCGGGCCAAGGACCCTACCAAACCAACCGAATCTAACCGAACCGAAGCCTAGTAGGTGGATCTGAATGGCCTAGTCATTCAGATAAGGGTCTTTTTCCTTTGAAAACCAAAACTTTGGTTCGGGTGGCAGGTAAAAGGAATTGAGACCCGTATAAACCGACTTGATCGAAGTATATTGAAAAGTGTTCTAAATTTCTCTCTCCCCCATATATCTTCCTCTCATTGGTAGAAAATCTACCACCTTATCTTCAACAATTAAATTTATTTCAGCTCTCACCAATTTTTAGGCAAAGTAATAAGGTTTAAGATTTTTCTCCATATGTTTTCCCCTCATTGGTAGAAAATCTACCACCTATCTTCTAAAATTATTATTATTTCATCACTCATTAGCTTCTAGGCAAGTTGTATACAGTTATCTTGCACTTAGTATGAGACTTACACGCAAAATAAAAAACAACAACTCAAACTAAAAATATAAAATTTGGATCTCTCTCTCTCTCTCTCTCTCTCTAGTTTTCACTTTGCACTTTTCAAGCTCTCTCCGGTCTCTAGACTCCTTTCTAGTAGCCCCTGTCATCACCATGTCACTACCTCACTTTTTTTCTACCGCGGTCAAAATGGGTTGAGGCTCAGTATATTTTCTTCCTTTCTCATCTTTTTTTTTTCTCTCTCTCTCTCTCTATTTTGAGATATGAGTTTATCGTTTGTTCAAATGACTTAAAAGTCAAAGATTTATAGTTATTGATTTGATTTATTTGGTCATAGATTTAAGTTATCACTTATCAAACTCGAAACATTAACTTAAAAAATTAAAACCCAAACTTTAAAAAATTGAAACCCTAACACATTTTTATTTTGTTTATTTGATTTTTGTTTTTATTGATCATTTGTTTGGTTCATTTATTGATAATTTGTTTGATTCATTTTGTTGCCTAATTTGTAGCTCAAACTCGCCAAACCGATGATTCTGACCCGCCTAACCGACCTAAAATGCCAGGTCCAACCCATATATTCGGTCCAATATGAGTCCAATTCGTAGTCACTCGACTCAATCGGGTCAAGTATGGGTCGCTTCAAACTTGATCTCCAGCCCGACCTTTGAACAACCCTACCCACCATGATCATAACTATGTATTACTTGGTTTTTTAATTTTTCACCATTCGTTCGTGAATATAAAATTAAATAAAACATTAATATTGAAACACTTAAAAAAAATCATTCCCGAATTATTTTTAAAAAAAAATCATTCTAATCTGAATGAGTACAAAACTTCATAGATAGCCATGAAAAAAAAAAAAAAAAAAGCCTTTATAGCTTTTATTTTAAAAAAATGCACTTAATAAAACATATCCAACTATTAAATGGTTAGGTTTCTCAAAAAAGGTCAAGAATTTTGTAACTCAACTAGTTGGGATCTCCCGATATTTTCAATGGAAATATTCACGTTTAAATCCCCCAACCTTTGAGTATGATTTATAAATAAAAAGAAATTTAAAAGTTTCTCAAAGAAAAATATTTAATTTTTTTTTATTGTAGGTAATTTAAGATATCATTTTAAAAATCTAAAAAAGTTACCATAAAAACACAAAAATGTATACGTATTCGACCAAAAATGGTTAATGCTCTTGAGATAAGTTTTAGAAAATTTACCACATAAATACTAAGATAGGATATCAACTTTCTATTTTTTTTATTTAAGTTACCGATTGCAAAATTTGGGAAATAATATTATAATAATAATAATTTAATTAGTACTATATTGATATTATTTAGGAATCTAAAATTTTTGTTAAAACTGTGTTTTGAAATTTTAAGAGTTAAAATAGTGTCCTTTTGAGATGTAAAATAGTGACATTTTTAGTGTTGAAATTGTGTTTCAAAAACATAATTTAAAGAAAAATATTAGATCCCAAACAACTTTATAATCATGCTAATTTAAATAATTGTTTTAAGTTAAAATGCAAAAATGCCCCTTTAGAATTTCAATTATTTCTTATAACTTCCTAAGGTTTCCATATCCACTAAATCGACCTTGAGAGTAATTTTTGTTAACTTCTATGAAAAAAAAAAAAAAAAAACATGTGACCATCACATGACCACTTTAATAAGAAAACTCATGATTTATGTTATATGATAAATGCTAATAAAAGTAAGTTCTAAAGGTCAATTTAAAGAATATGAAAATTGAAACTTCAAGGAGTGCTTTGACAACCAATCTAAAACCTAGAAGATTTTTTGCAGTTATGCAATTATTTTATTAAAGAAATTTAATTTTTCAAATTGTTCAATTGTCTTGATTTTTACTTGGAACAAGTTTGACTCCAAATACAGTTGAAACTATCTTGTTTCAACCTATTATGTAGCAACTGAAGAGATTATTTATGTATAATTTTAGTCATATGACTTTTCTATCCAAAAAAAAAAAAAGGAAATGTTACGTCTATAACAATTTTACAACGTTTTTACAACAAATCACAGATAGTTAGTTGTTATTGGTTCAAATTTGAAACTAATACTAAGATTACTTTTTTGCCCCAACAATAACAACCAGTAACAACTTACCACTTAGAATTTGTTGTAAAAATATTGTAGATATATCATTTCTTAAAAAAAAAAATGTTGACAAATAACACTGGCTAAAATTAAGATTCTAAAAAACGGAACACAATAAAAAAAATAGCTAAAAGTGATGTAAAAAAATGCTGGAGACACAATAATTTAGTAATGGTAATGATTTAAAAAAAAAAAAAAAAAAAAAAGACAGTTTCAACTTACCAACTAATTACACAGTTGACCCACCCAATCAAATGAGTCTGTCCTTCCTTGTATCTCTCCCAATCACCCAAAACTCCAAATAGTTTTCTTCTATTTCGTATTCGTCCTTCACCGACGACAACACAGAGACTCATCACTCACTGCACTTTCCACTTCCCACTACGGCAAAATGAACCCGGTGACTCAGTCACACACACACCCCGAGAAGCCAGTTTTCTAATTTTACTATTTTCCCCTAATTTCTCAGTTGAATAAAATTATTCAACAGTTAAATACTCCATGATCTTTACCCTAATTCCATCATCCACATCGCCATAAACCTTAATTAATTAATTACTTCTTCTCATATATATATATATATATATATATATCACCCACCTTGAACATGACCATGAGGTCCACTAGTCTCTTCTTCTTCTTCTTCCTTTCCCTTCTCTCTCTCTCTCCTCTGCCTCGCACCACCACCATGACCATTCAACCTCCAACACCAATGCTATACCTACACCTACCTCTTCTATCCAACAACTCTGTAAAGCAGCTACTCGGTTCCCTGACCTATGCGTGAGCTCGTTATCCAATTCCAAACTCCCTCCAAACCCAACTCCTCTCCAGCTCATCTACTCATCACTCTCTGTCACCGCTGAAAATGCCCGTACAGTCCAATCAAAGGTGAACGCCATCCTAAACTCCGCCGCAGGGGACCAAAACCGCACAAGAGCCGCGAACAACTGTCTTGAAGTTCTCAAAAGCTCACTTTACCGGATCTCTATTACCACCAATGACGCTCTCCGACGCGGCAACCTCATAAACGCTAGAATTTGGATGAGCGCTTCTCTTCTTCACCATACCGACTGCGGCTCAGCTCTCAAGAACATAAACAACACGAAGTTGACAACGGAGACGCTTTCGCTGGTGAACTCGTTAATAAACATTACGAGCAACGCGCTGAGCCTGTTGTTTTCGTACCATCATTTCGGAAACAACACCGCTTCGTGGATTCCGCTGAGGACCGAGCATGATGGGTTTTGGGGGGCAGTAAAGAAGTCTGTTAGTGGTATTGCGGGGTTTAAAAGCGGGGTTCCAGCAAACTTGAAGGAGGACGTGACGGTGAGTAAGGACGGAAGTAGCGGGTCTTATAAGACGCTGCAGGATGCGGTGAACGCAGCACCCAACAACACTGCTGATGGAAAGAGGTTTGTGATAAGAATTAAGGCAGGGGTTTATAAGGAGATGGTAAGAATTCCGTTGGAGAAGAAGAATGTCGTGTTTTTAGGAGATGGGATAGGTAAAACGGTCATTACAGACTCTTTGAATGTGGGCCAGCCTGGGATTTCTACCTCTTCTAGTGCTACAGTTGGTAAGTTTCTTACGTACTGTCACGATAGATATTTTTATAATAATCAAACTTAACTAACAGGATGTTATTGTTATTAGCTGATAAAGGTAAACCATGCATCAAGTAGTATAATAAATAAAATAAAATAGGAGTTAATTGATTGAGTATGCTTTGTTATTTGATGATTCTAATTAATGTTTTGATTATAAAATTAATTAATCATCTAATCTTGCTGGGCCCAGGGCAGCCGTTCTTGGCGATGGATTCATGGCCAGTGGTCTCACATTCCAGAACACAGCCGGTGTTGATAAAGACAACCAATCCCACCAAGCAGTAGCCTTCAAATCAAGCAGTGATTTATCTGTCATAGAAAACTGTGAATTCCTAGGCAATCAAGATACTCTCTTTGCTCAGGCACTCCGCCAATTCTACAAATCATGCCACATTCGAGGCAATGTGGATTTCATTTTTGGAAACTCAGCGTCTGTTTTCCAAGACTGCCAGCTCTTTGTCGCTCCTCGGCAAGGAGATCCAGAAAAAGGGGAGCATAATGCCGTCACTGCACATGGCAGAACAGATCCTGGCCAATCAACAGGTTTTGTTTTTCGAAATTGTTTGATTAATGGCACCGAGGAATAATATTTGAAATTGTACCATAGCAATCCCGAAGTACACAGGAATTACTTGGGGAGGCCCTGGAAGGAGTACTCCAGGACAGTTTTCATGCAGTCAACTTAGGAGATCTTGTTTCACCACAAGGCTGGTTGCCATGGAGTGCCGATTTTGCGTTGAAAACGCTTTATTATGGGGAATCTGGGAATACCGGACCAGGTTCACCTACGTCCCAAAGGGTAACTTGGAGTACTTAGATCCCTGCACAACACATTGACACATATTCAGTTGAGAATTTCATTCAAGGAGATCAGTGGATTCCATCATCCTAATAATAAATTTTTTTTTTTTTTTTTTTTGGATGAGAAAGCCATCATCTAAAATTAATTAATCATCATAACTCATAAAAGAGAGTAATTTCAACTCTTACGCTGTATTTTTTGATAGTCCCAAAAATATATTCGTCCATAATCGTTAAGGACGATCTGTAAGCACAACCCCAATGTCGATGCAGTCTAAGGGGATTGCCTGACAATGACATGGCCATCGTCCTTCAATCAAGATAAGCCGTTACAAAAATAGTAATGAATATCGATGCCGTTAAAGGTGTATCTGTCAACTTAACACCTGGCACAAGTGTTACAGATTCTGCAATAACACCATCATTATTATAGAACCAACGGCTAGAAGAGAAAGGAAATCACCTATATATATTCATAAACAAGAGTCCAGAAAGGTACGAAAAACACTCACTAGAGATTTCACTTACTAAAGCTATATCATCTTCCTTTATTTCGAGGCTTTTTCTAACTTTGGCATCGGAGACTCTGTGGCTGGTGCCACACCGGTGACCACATTCTTTGTAGTTTGAGGTGTTTCAGGGTCTGGAACGATTGTGGATGATCTCGGTCTAGACGGACATCTCTACTGACAATCTTAGCATCATCAGTTTGGTGCCGTCTATGGGAAACATTATTCTTGACCGTTCAGTTCAAGGACATTGTTCTATTCTAACGAGATGGAGTCTGGCTCTAACCCAAACCCTGATGCATTGGCCCTACAAATTCAAGCACTCGCAGCCACAGTGGAAGAACTCACCAAGCAAAATCAAGAGATGAGACAACGACTGCAACAGGGAGATAACCACACAGAAGTCAACAGAGATGAGGACGAAGACAGTCATAGGAGACGAGCCAGCACTCCAAAAGAACCAAACTCGAATTTCCTCAAGGAAATGAGGAAAGAGATGGACAGGCTGAGAAACGCTATTAGGGGAAAGACGGATCAAGGATTGGACAGAATCGTCAGGAAGACTGACTCTCCTTTCACTGCAGTCGTCCAAGAATGCCCGGTGCCCTCCAAGTGCCGCCTACCCCAGCTCGAACCCTTTGACGGATTAAAAGACCTGTTAGATCATCTGAATACTTTCAAGACGACTTTGGGTCTTCAACAGCCCCCTGACGAGATTCTATGCCAATCCTTCCCCACTACCCTAAAAGGGGCAGCTCGGGAATGGTTCACCAAATTGCCTACATCGTCTATTGATAATTTCAAGCAGCTAAGCAATTCGTTTGTTCGTCACTTTGTTGGCGGACAACATCCAAAAAGGACAGCTGATCACTTACTCACAATTAAACAAGGAGAAAAAGAAACTTTGAGGTCCTATGTGACGCGCTTTACACAAGGAATGCTGGAAGTGGATGAGTCAGACGATAAGGTATAGCTTACAACCTTCAAGGCTGGATTGAAGTCCAGAGACTTTGTGGTTCCTTTGGCAAAGAATCCTCCCAAGACGATTGCAGAGGCACTTTTGAAGGCGCAAAAATATATGAACGCTAAAGACGCCCTGGCAGCTATAGATGGGGCAAAAAAGACAAAGGAGAAGAAGAAGGAAAAAGAAGACGATAGAAGGGGGCAGAAAAGAGATCGAGCTGACCGACGTAATGACGACGGGAATAGACGAAGAGATGATAAAAATCCTCGACAAACGAAGTTCACACCGTTAGTGATGCCCGTTGATCAGATTTTGACGGAGATTAAAGACGAACAATGTCTTAAATGGCCCAGGCCACTCCAATCACCACCTAGTGTGCGTGATAAGAGGAAGTATTGCCGTTTTCACAAAGACCACGGGCATTATACAGAGAATTGCCGAGACCTGAAGGAGCAGATAGAAGAACTTATCTAGAAAGGGAAACTTCATAGATATGTGAAAAGGGGAGAAGCCAGCAGATACGGTAAGAAGGATCAGCACAGAGGTTTCCAAAGAAGTGGAGATCAACCACCTCGTCCATAAAATGCCAAAGAAGAGATAAAAACCATCACGGGAGGACCATCCCCAGGAGGGTCGTTCAGATCCCTCAAAAAATCACACCAAAGGCAAATAAACAATGTTCATAGCTTGCCACCCTTAAAACAACGACGAACGAACCAAGACATGTACTTCTCAGAGGAAGATGCCAGGGGGGTAAAGCAACCTTATGACGACCCACTGGTCATCATGATCATGATCGAAGGTTTCAACACAAGGAGAGTTCTGGTAGATAATGGGAGCTCAGCGGATATTATTTACCTGTCCGCCTTCTAGCAATTAAAGGTAGACCCAAAAAGACTTCGTCCTTTTGAATCACCTCTCATCAGCTTCAGTGGAGACAAGGTGTACCCCTGCAGAATAGTGACGTTAATGGTCACAGCCGACTCATACCCCCTCCAGGTAACCAACAAACACAATTTTTTGGTTGTAGATTCACCTTCGTCTTACAATGTGATCATAGGACGACCTACCCTTAACCGCTGGAAAGCTGCTACTTCCACATATTGCCTGAAGGTAAAGTTTCCGAAAGAACAGGAGGTCGGAGAAATAAGAGGAGATCAAGTGTTGGCAAGAGAGTGTTATCAGGCCGTCCTAGCCTCGAAAGAAAACCATACGTGGGTAATCGAAGATAAGACACCTGAGATTGTGGAAAAGCTAGAAACAGTAGAGCTGGTCGAAGGGGATCCATCAAAGACGACTCAAGTAGGGACGGATCTAAACCCGAGGATGAAGGAAGGAATCATCAGTTTCTTGAAAAACAATCTCGATGTATTTTCTTGGAGCCATGAAGATATGCTAGGGATTCCAGCAGACATCATCCAACACCGCCTAAATGTAGACCCAGAAAAGAAGCCCGTCCAGCAGAAAAGAAGGGTCTTTGCCCCTGAACGAAACAAAGCGGTGATGGACGAAGTGAGCAAACTACTTGCTGCAAACTTTATTCGAGAAGTTTACTATCCAGAGTGGTTGGCTAATGTCGTCATGGTCAGGAAGGCAAATGCGAAATGGAGGATGTGCGTCAACTTCACGGATCTAAACCAAGTCTGCCCAAAAGATAACTTCCCCTTGCCCAGAATTGACCAACTAGTAGAATCTACCGCCGGGCAGAAGCTTCTCACTTTCATGGACGCATTTTCGGGGTATAACCAGATACAGATGGCCGAAGAAGATCAAGAAAAAACTGTCTTTATCACAAGCCAAGGGTTTTATTGCTACAGGATAATGCCTTTTGGTTTGAAGAACGCAGGGGCCACATACCAAAAATTGGTAAATCAGATGTTCAGCAAACAAATCGGGAGAAATGTGGAGGTGTACGTCAATGATATGCTCGTCAAGAGCAAAGAGGAAGAGGATCACTTGGACGACCTTAAGGAGACATTCAACACGCTCAGACAGTACAGCATGAAGTTAAACCCCTTCAAATGTGCTTTCGGAGTTTCCTCAGGGAAGTTCCTCAGGTTCATGGTTTCACGAAGGGGAATTAAAGCAAATCCGGAAAAAGTAAGGGCCATCCTCAAGATGTCTTCGCCAAGGACGGCTAAAGAAGTACAATCGCTCACAAGAAGAGTAGTAGCCCTCAACAGGTTCGTCTCAAGGGCAACGGACAAGTGCCTCTCTTTCTTCAAGACCTTGAAGAAGGTGTTTGCCTGGACAGAGGAATGCGAGACAGCATTCCAAGAGTTGAAACGATACCTGAGCAATCCCCCACTTTTGAGTCCGTCCAAAGAAGGCAAAGATTTGTTTTTATACTTGGCAGTGTCTATCACGGCAGTAAGTGCAACCTTAATCAGGGAAGAAAACAAGATACAACTTCATGTGTATTATGTCAGCCAGGCCTTCCAGGGAGCTGAGGCTCGATATCCACGAATAGAAAAGATCATCTTCGCCCTAATAGTGGCCTCAAGAAAACTTCGTCCCTACTTCCAGGCTAATTCAATCAAAGTAATGACGGACCAACCCATCAAGAAAGCAATGAACAAACCCGAGGCAGTTGGACGAATGGTGCAATGGGCAATCGAACTTAGCCAGTTCGATATCGAATACCGCTCGCAAACAGCCATAAAAGCTCAAGCATTGGCTGATTTTATAGCAAAGTTCACCATCAACGAGCAGGAAGAAGATCGGGAAGAAGTTTGGACCATTAACACAGATGGATCGTCCATACAAAAAGGAGGTGGGGCAGGCATCGTTATTGTCTCCCCCCCAGAAGATGTTCTCAAATATAGGGTCCAGCTGAAATTCTCCATAACCAATAACGAAGCAAAATGTGAAGCTCTGCTAACAGGGCTCAGACTAGCTTAAGCACTGAGAGCTAAAAATATTGTGATCAAGAGCGACTCACAGCTCATCATAGGACAAGCCAGAGGAGATTTTGAAGCAATGGAGACGAGGATGAAAAAATATCTTAAACTGACGAATCAGCTGGTAAGCAACTTTAGTCACGTGGAGTTTATACAGATTCCACGTGAACAGAATGCAAAAGCCGACGAAGTAGCACGGAGCGCATCAGCAGATGTCCAGGACAAGACAAATGATTGGAAACTAGAAGAACAAAACCTCCCCAGCATTAAAGAGTTGCAAACCTTCTCTGTGCATACCCGACAGGGATGGACGAGTCTAATTTTGTCTTTCCTTAAGGACGGACGACTACTATCAAACATTGAAGAAGCCAAGAAAATCTAAAAATGAGATGCCCGATTCACAGTATTGAATGATCAACTTTATAGAAAAGGCTTCTCTCAACCCTACTTGAGATGCATATAAGAAGAAGAAGCCAGATATGTCATCGAAGAGGTACACAGAGGGGTTTGTGGAGATCATATGGGGTCGAAGTCCCTCATCAGAAAGATCATGAAGGCAGGTTACTTCTGGCCTACGATGCAGCAAGATGCAGCAGACTTTGTGAAAAAATGTGACAGCTGTCAAAGATATGAGAATATTCAACAAGCCCCAGGAGAAAGAATGACGAGCATTTCCTCACCGTGGCCATTCACGTAATGGGGGATCGATATCATGGGCCCCCTACCACAAGGAAAGAGAGAAATGAAATTCCTACTCGTCGCGATTGATTATTTCACAAAGTGAGTCGAAGCAAAAGCTCTTGTAACAATCACAGAAGCTAAGGTACAAAATTTTGTATGGAAAAATATTATTTGCAGGTTCGGGATCCCGAGGATGATCATCTCAGACAACAGTCGTCAGTTCGATTGTTAAGGATTCAGATCATTTTGCTCGAACCTAGGTATCAAGAACAAGTATTCCTCACCAGGACATCCTCAGGCCAATGGACAGATTAAAGTAACTAACCGAACCTTACTCAAGATTATCAAGTCTCAGTTAGTGGAGGCAAAGGAAGCATGGACCGAGGAACTGCCAAGCGTCCTATGGGCTTACATGACAACGGCAAGAACATCAACAGGAGAAACTCCTTTCAACTTGACATACGGCACAGAAGCAGTCATCCCAGTCGAAGTAGGGCTCACTAGCATCAGAAGGGAGTTTTTTGACGAAAAAAGCAATGATGACCAACTAAGGTTGAACCTGAATTGCCTGGACGAAGTCAGGGGCCAAGCCTCCCAGAGAATGGCCAAGTACCAGCAAAAGATGGTAGGGTACTACAATCAAAGAGTGAGATTGAAAACATTTAGCATCGGTGACCTTGTCCTCCAGAAAGCAACTCCTGCAACAAAAGATCCTGCAACAAAAGATCCCACACAAGTCAAACTAGGTCCAACATGGGAAGGACCCTACCGAATCGTCCATTATTCAAGACGAAGGAGTTACCACCTAGAGGACCTAGAGGGAAAGAAGCTACCTCGTCCCTGGAATGTCGAGCATCTAAAGAGGTATTACGAAGAAAAATTCGAGGTCTGATTGTAAGCAGTTTTTTGATACTTTAATCCCATACTTTCTATTTAATTCGATCCTATGCTTTTTACTACAAGTTATGTATTTAAGCAAAATTATATAAGTAATCATTCAGGACTTTATAAGTGATCGTCCAGCATTTCAATAGCATCGTTCAATAATTCTCATGTCCTAATTATCTTTTCAAAACCTAAAACGACTATTCGTCCAGATCAAAAAGACGATAAAATCCCTTCAGAGGATACACATCGTCCAAATCGAAAAGACACCAAAATACCTTCGAAGGCACATCGTCTAGATCAAAAAGACAATAAAATTCCTTCAAATGATACACATCGTCCAAATCGAAAAGAGACCAAAATACCTTTGAAGAAGGCACATTGTCTGGATCAAAAAGACAATAAAATTCCTTCAAAGGATGTCCATCATCCAGATCAAAAAGACGATGAAATTTCCCCAAAGGATACACATCGCCCAGATAAAAAGATGGCGAAAATCCATACATCGTCCAAGAACACTCCAACAGAAGTCACCTAAGTCGACAGACAGATGAAGAAAATAAATCCTTCGAGGGACGAGGAGGTAGTTTCAACACAAATTTTTATAGGCGAAAACCACATTTTCGTCCCTACATTTTCATGCGTTTTCATTTTGGTCCCTAACTTTTTTTTCCACCGCTTTTAGTCCCTGTCCTGAAAAACGCATTTTATTTTTGTCCCTACCGTTACATTAGAAACGGAAAGGCAAACGGTGGAATTAAAAAAATATTAAAAAAAGATTCCTTTAATTTTAAAATAAAATAAAATTTTACTTATCATTTAATTTTTAAAATAATAATTATTCTTCATGTTCTTCCCCCAAAGAACATGGTTGCCTAGAAAATTGAACTATAGATCCACATAAGAACACATGCCCAGATTTTCTAGCATTTTCTTGCCCTTTCTTGTCAACCAAACACGAACACAAACTGATTTCTAGCAGGAACAAAAACACAAACACAACCCAGCAACAAATCTTCCTTGTCATCCAAACACAAAAGCAACAAACACAAACCCAGTTAGAAGCAAACAACCAACCCCACCGGCCACCACCAAATATCACCACCAATCATAGGCGAAACCTATTGGCACCGCCAAAGCCTCACCCTTCAACCACCAAACCCATTTGCACCACCAACCCCACCGGCCAAACCCACTCACACCACCGAACCAACCAATCATCGGCCAAACCCACTTGCACCATCGAACTCACCAATCACCGGCCAAACCCACAAAGTCAAGACCCAAAAATACAAAGAAATTTCACAGCAAACCCACCGGCGAAACCCACTCACACCACCGAACCAACCAATCATCGGCCAAACCCACTTGCACCACTGAACTCACCAATCACCGGCCAAACCCACAAAGTCAAGACCCAAAAATACAAAGAAATTTCACAACAAACCCACCATAAAACAAACCCATAACAAACCTCAGTTTCGTTCTCAAACTCGAAATCAACAGTGGAGAAACCAAGATTCGACGCCGTTCGTAGTGGTGGTGGTCAACGGCGATGGACTAAGACTGTGGTTTTGGCTTGGATGCCTCACGGTGGAAAAAAAAAAAAAAAAAAAAAAAAAAAAGAGGAGAGAGAGATAAAGCCAGTGATGCACAACGGTGAACTTCAGAGATGGTGAATGGTGGTTTGAGGAAGGAGTAGCACAGCTTGAGTTTGTCCATGCAGGTTCAAGCCGTGAGAGAAGGAGAGAGAGATAGCAGAGTTAGTGTTTGTGGGTTTGTTCTTGCTGGGTTTGTGTTTGTGTTTTTGTTTGATGGAGATTCAAGCCGTGAGAGAAAGAGAGAGAGATATCAGAGTTAGTGTTTGTGGGTTTGTTCTTGCTGGGTTTGTGTTTATATTTTTGTTCTTGCTGGAAATCAGTTTGTGTTTGTGTTTTTGTGATTGGTTGACAAGAAAGGGCAAGAAAATGCTAAAAAATCTGGGCATGTGTTCTTATGTGGATCTATAGTTTAATTTTCTAGGCAACCATTTTCTTTAGAGGTAAGAACATGAAGAATAATTATTATTTAAAAAATTTAATGATAAGTAAAATTTTATTTTATTTTAAAATTAAAGGAATCTTTTTTTTAATATTTTTTTAATTCTGCCGTTTGCCTTTCCGTTTCTGATGTAACGGTAGGGACAAAAACAAAATGCGTTTTCAAGGACAGGGACTAAAAGCGGTGGAAAAAAAAGTTAGGGACTAAAATGAAAATCGCTTGAAAATGTAGGGACGAAAATGTGGTTTTCGCCATTTTTATAAGTCTACGGAGGAAAATGTTGAAACAAGTATGAAAGTAGCAACGAATATAATATATATATATATATATATATACACATATATGCTCAAAGATGCAAATTGTTCAAAAAAAAAAAAAAAAACACAAACCCCCAAAACATACGGGGACCAAAAAGAATGTTCATCTGAAAAGCCCAGAACGCGTAGGGCACATAAAAAATATACAAAAGTACTAAGTGATTATGCAAGAGGGGCTTGTCACCACCTTCATCAGCTGCAAGAGGGTCCTCGCCAGAAGCTATAGAAGCCTGAGCCGCCAAGGCGGCCTCGTCTACCTCAATTTCTTTATCTACAGCTTCAAAATCCAGATCGTCTAGATTAACTCCTTATCCATGCTTGATCAAATATCTTCTCAGTAATTCGAACCCCTTGAAGTACCACTGGAACAAGATAGTGTTGTATTCATCGGTTGTCTGGAAGGCGAGGACGGCCTTGGCCACAGCAGCTTTCATCCTTTGACCCGCGGATGCAAGGAGCTCGTCCTTCTGTTTTATCTACGATCTTTCAGTTTCAAGTTGCTCGGTCAAAACTTTGACTTGCTCCTTGGAGGAATTATGGGTGTCCATCGCTGCAATCAAGTCCTTCCGCAAGCCCGAAGCCTCAGTCTCTAAAGCCTCTACCTTGGAAGTGGCCATAACAGCCTTCTCCTCACTCGCCAAAAATTGTGAAGTAAGATGCATCGTCTCCCCTAACACCTAAGAAAAAAAAATTGAATTAAAAAATAATAATAATAATAATAATGATGATGATAAGGCAAGAAAAGGGTACCTGCACGAGCTTATGGACGTGCTAGTTCACCATTTCATGGGAAGGCACAAGAGAAATCTTTTTCCTCTCTTCAGGAGTTAAAAAATCATTTACCCGAGCCACGGCGGCGTCCGCATCGTCCCAAATACTGGAACCCATCTTCTCCTTACCCTTGTGCCCTGTCTTTTGTCTTTTAGGGGCAGGGACCTCTTCAATCGAAACCGCAGGAGAAACTGTCCTTGCTTCGTTCAGAGTGGGGGTAGACGAGCCCCTTTCCGTCGTCTCTTTCTCTCTCTCTCTCTATCAGTAAACTTCAAGGTTTTCTGGCCAATGCTTGAAAGGGGTTCGTTCTTCTTCCCCCCGATTTTCGCATACATATCCTTATTAAATTTGCTCATCATTTCTACAGCGAGAAACAAAAAAAGGCCAAGAGTTAAAATAAGAAAGTAAAAGAGAACAATCATGCATATCAAAGCTGCTTACGTTTTTGTTGTTCTCGATTAATCACTTGAAGGACGTAAAGTGAAGGCTCAAGCCCCAAACAGTGACAAGCCAAAGTGCGCGGATCAACGAGCTCATCGAAGTCATCGATCGTCTTGGCGTATTTAATTGCTTCCTGAACCCTTCCCTCAAATTGGCTATCAAGTTCAGGATGTTCCTTCACTGCACAACAGAGCAAAAATCGCGCGAGGTTAGAAGGACGACCAAGAACAATCACAACGCTAGAAAGAAGAGACATAAAAGGCAAACGCACCAAGACGAGGGGTCTCCCACCGGCGCAGCAACCTAGGGACATTTCCCCAAAAGTCGTCTGATAAAGTCTCCCAACCATCGCTTGACACGAAGAAATATCTTGACTTCCAGTAACAGAAGGACGAAGGAAGGTCAACTACAAGATGAGATCTCCTATGCCAGGGAACAAGTTCGTAATATCCAAATTCCCTGAACTCTTTTAGGCGATAAAGATTGGTAAGCTCGTTCACAGTAATCATCTCTCCATCTGCTATTGTCGTCCAGATCACAATACAGCTTATGACAATTCTCCAAGAGTTAGGCATAAGTTGCTTGGGGGCAATCTGCAGATGATCTAGAAGCTCCATAATAAATGAATGGATGGGAAATCTTAAACCACACAAGAAGGCCGCCTCAGAAAAGCAAACCTCACCATGGGCGAATGTGCAAGCCTTTTCGCCCTTCCTGGGAAGACGAACCCTAGTTTCCTCGGGGAATTGAAACCTATCCCTAAATTTACTAAAGACATCTACCTTTAAATCACATTTTCCCTTGAGGGCATGAAACGGACGAGGAATGGAAGCAGAAGTAGAAGGAAGAACAGACGAAGAAGGAGGCACGAAGGAAGTTGTGTCCATTACAACCCCGTCCACAGCCGCGCCAGAAGTCAAACCCCTCTCCTGACCGCTCAATCTCACAACAGAGCCCATATTTTCCCTCCTAAGGACCCCACGGATAGATTTGAACCAAGAAAGGGACTGTAGCAACAGTGGATGCAAATCACCAAACACTAACTCCAAACCACTACCCCCTACCACAAAATCCCCAATTTGTGGATACCAGTCACCGGAAGAATCTAATAGTCCTCCTAAGCGGGCAAAAAGAAAGGTGATGGAGGGAGAAATATGTCTAAACTCAGTATAATCCACCATTAAGGAAAGATATGCATTTCCAAAAAAAACAAAATAAGAACAGTATTTCGAAGAAGAAAAGCACAAAGCAAAAAAAAAAAAAAAAAAAAAAGGAAAGAAAGCGTAAAAGAAAGGATATGTACCTGAAAAGAGGAAGAAAATCGTAAATAGCTAGGCAACAGTAGCGGTGAACTCAGAAAAATCAAACAACAGAGAAAACAAAAGGAAAAGCTGAAACATAGAGAAGCCAAATATGAGAATAAGGCAAAGAGATAAAGGGAACAAGAAAACCAAAGTATTGAAGTATGCCTTGGAAATTGCGGGAAACTGAAAAGGTATTCACCGGGAGCAAAACCTACTCGCCGATCAGAACTGGACACGTGGCCACAATGCGTGCCACGCCACCATAAGGCAATTAATGCGGAGAACACATCCCCAAGCGTCAAAAAAAAAAAAAAAACTTCTCACATTCCGAAGACCGTCCGAATTATGGACGACCTTGGAATGAGGGGGGGGGGCAGCTGATAGTCCCAAAAATATATTCGTCCACAATCGTTAAGGACGATCTGTATAAGCACAACCCCAATCTCGACGCAGTCTAAGGGGATTGCCTGACAATGACATGGCCATCATCCTTCAATCAAGATAAGCCGTTACAAAAATAGCAATGAATATCAAAGCCGTTGAAGGTGTATCTGTCAACTTAACACCTGGCACAAGCGTTACAGATTCTACAATAACACCATCATTATTATAGAACCAACGGCTAGAAGAGAAAAGAAATCACCTATATATATTCATAAACAAGAGTCCAGAAAGGTACGAAAAACACTCACTAGAGATTTCACTTACTAAAGCTATATCATCTTCCTTTGTTTCGAGGCTTTTTCTAACTTTGGCATCAGAGGCTCTGTGGCTGGTGCCACACCGGTGACCACATTCTTTGTAGTTTGAGGTGTTTCAGGGTCTGGAACGATTGTGGATGATCCCGGTCTGGACAAACATCTCTACTGACGATCCTAGCATCATCATTTTTCATACAAAATTTGTCCCTTGGAACTAAATAATATTGGAATATTCTGAAATTTTGTCTCTAAGTTTGGGGCATTCTTTGAAACATATTGTCCTCATACAAGCTAACTTTTCTCGGTGTATGTTCATTAATTGTGTAATTTTTGTTTTTTGTTTTTTTCGTGAACTCTATTATGTGGCCACTAACTACTTATCAGAAATTTGATATTTGGAATTTAATGAGGATTGGAGGGAAGTAGTTTCTACTTTTGTGTAGAAAAATACACAATCGAAGGGAAATTTGGCACAGGTTTAGGTGGAATCCTGTGAAATTTGGTATTGGTTTAGTTAGGTGAAGGTTAATTGTAAACTATGGGAATTAGGGTTAAGAGAGAGGTGAGAAGAAGAGAAAAATAAGAGAGACAAGAGAGAAGAAAGAAAACAAGTTTTAGGATTTTGGGTCCGTTTGAATAAAATTTATTTTGCTGAAATTGAAAACTGAAAACTGAAAACACTGTAGCAAAATAATTTTTAAATGTGTGAATATTACCGTAAGACTCATTTTTAATGAAAAAGTTGTTGAAAAGTGTAATTTGTGGGACCATGAACAGTGCACGGGTGCACTGTTCACTACTGACTTAATCAAAAAGGTGCGGCTGAAGCACCAAAAAAAAAAAAAAAAAAAAAAAAAAACTGAAAACGCATGAAAACATAAAACGCAGCCGTGGATGTGGTATCCAAACCCACACTTTATTGGTGAGGCCCCACCTTAGCATATAATTATCTTAAGATTTATAGCATGATTACAAAAATACCCTTATTAATAATGCTAAAATAACTCTAATCTACACTTTAATTATAGGGTTTCTAAAGAAAAAAATAAATCTAAATATGGGCACGTGTTCTCATATGAGCTATTTATTGTTATTTTTATGACAATACGGCAAGGGATTAAGTGTTAAATTCAAAACTTAATTTTGTGTTTCACTGAGAAATCACGTTTGATTTTGTGTATTCCAACCCCCCCCCCCCCAAAAAAAAACTTTATTTATTTATTTAAGGGTGGTTTCAAACTAGATTCAGTTCATCTTTGTTTGAGCTTGCCATTCTCAGCATCCTCAAGCTCAGGACTATGGCTTTAACAGAATTGAGACTGAGAGTGACCCAGTGAGTATATTTAGGGATGGACCCACTAAGGGGCAGAGGGGGGCAATTGCCCCCCCCCCCCCTCCCCCCCTTCTCTCTTCAAATTAGCTACCCCTCTCTCTTCAAATTAGCTATTTTATTTGCATGTCCATATTTTAGAATTTATAGTTGGCCCCCCTCAAATTTTTGGATTGGTCTAAATAGCCCAAAAGAAACTAATCACTTAACCATTTTTTTGGATCCATGGCCCCTTCATAGTCCAAATACAACACAACAAAAAATCAACAAATCACCAATATCATAATTCAATAACTCATAACCAAAAAAATCTCATAGAAAAAAAAATTCCCTTACAGGGGTGACAATAATTTATATAACTTTTTAATTGATTTATAAATTATGGAAAAGTCAATTACAATATTTAATTTTTTTTCAAAAGATAAAATGCATAATTCTTTTAGAAGCCAATATTGATGATGTAGCATTGCCAACTCTTAATATTAATATCCCAATTTTTTACAATCTTTAAAGAAAGTTTTGAAAATTTCATTAGTGCGATTTTTAGTTGCATCAAAAAGTGTGGGTTTATCTTATTGGTGAGTTGGTTAATGTGATAAAATCAACATATTTATTCCAATTATCCAAAATTTAGATATCCAAAGTCCTCTTCTTTTTTTATTCTTCTTCGAAAAGGTTTGAATATCATATTGTAACTTTCAACTTTTTTAGTTCATATTATTTCCTTCTTGACTTAAATATTTATGGTAATAAAGTGCAATTGTTTTGTCTACTATGATTTTTTTTTTTTTTTAATAAACCATGTCACTTGAAATTTTTTTGGTTCATACTTTTGCCCCTCCTAGGTTCAAATCCTGATTCCGTCCCTGTATATTAGTATTTGGTGTATTGAGAATTATACTAGCAATGGTCATGGAAAAGCAACTAGGGCATTTTCTTCTACCAAGACAAGTCAATCTATAGGAATGGGTCCATTTAAAGAAAAGAAGACTTAAGGTAAGTTTGATGCAGCTTTTTGAAAAAAATAGCGGTTTTATAAAGTGCGATATGAAATTTTATTTTTATTTTTATTTTTTTTAAGTAGAGTGTTTGGTAAAAGCTGATAAAAAATGTTTTTTGAAAAAACTAAGTATTTGACTAACACTTATCAAAATTGTAATTTGGGGTGTTAATTACCAAAATGGACAATATATATATACACACACATTTAGTTAAAATACTTTGGGATTTAATTGATATGAAAACAGAATAACCATCTGTTTTGTGTGCATTACATAATAAGTAAAAATTATACAATCAAAAAGAAAAATTCTTGGGATGATTCATGAATTTGAAATTTTTTTTTTTTTTTTTGGATAGGATCATGAATTTGAATTAGATCCATGGGAGTAAGCAGTTATTATTGAAAGAGGTGTCCTCATTGTATTTACTTGTTGAACTATCTTTGGCAGCCTTGCGAATTGCGATGTCTTCCGTCTTTTCTTTGTGAAAATTGGTAAATTATTATTCAAATATCGTAAAGTGGATCTTGGAAATTCAATTGCTCAGCATGTATCTTAGTAAGTACATTAATCCTTTTATCTAACCTAAATATAGTATTGTAAACTAAATATTATCCTTTTGTTATTACTTATGCTCAATATATGTTTTAAAAGATAGAGAGATTGAGGCAAACATGGTGTGGATACAACTTTGAGATCGATCAAGTTGTTTGGAGCTAGTGCTATAACCTTAATGGTTACCTACTGAGCTGAGCTATGCTGTTTATTTGAAGATTGGGATACATGCAGTGCTGATTTCATATATGGCTAAAAGCAGGAGGGTTTATCTAATAAGATTAGTTCTTTGGGTCAAGAGAAATGATATGTCTACAACATTTTTACAACAAATCTTAAGTAGCAGGTTATTACTGATTGTTATTGTTGGGGCAAAAAAGTAATATTAGCGTTAGTTTCAAATTTGAACAAATAACAACTAATTACCTGTGATTTTTTGTAAAAATGTTGTAGTCGTAGCATCTCTCTTGGGTCAAAGGCTGCTTGATGTGTGGAAGAGTATTCAAGGGGTGGTGGTGGTTGCGAACTTTATTAACCAATCAAGTTATGAGAAAGCTACGATGATGGCTAGGCTGGCTATGGTGAAGTCAAATACTTAAATTGTCATTTAATTTGAATTTGAATGTGAACGTGGAGTATGTCGGACTGTGAGCTATGTCATTCTACTTTAAAACCAATTAATGACGAGGAAAACACACTTAAATCTTTTATGATCTTCGACATCACATCACGTGGTCCTATTTTTAAAGTGGTTGTAGCTCCCGCGACTCAAACCCATGACCATGGCTCTGATACCATTTGTCGGACCATGAACTATGCTATTTCACCTCAAAAACTAATTGGTGATGAGAAAGACATACTCAAATCTTTTATGGTCTTCGATATCACACCACGTGAGCCTGTTTTTAGAGTGGTTGTAGGGAGTCAAATTGTGGTCTCCCAACATAGTACTTGTAAACAATTTAACAATAGAAAAATATACATCGTAAAGGGTAGAGAAAAAGTTATGAAAATAAAATACCTCTGGCTATATATTCCTGGATTATCTTTATATATATATGTGTGTGTGTGTGTGTGTGTATGCGAGCGTGTGTGTATATATTTGCATGGTACCATATATGTGTCTATTTACAGAAATAAAAAAATTTCAAGTAGAGAACAATGGTTTTTGATGACATTGTTTATCAGGATTCATGTTATAGAACAGTCAAATAAACTCCTTGGAAGGAGCAATTTTGAATTTGACCTATGAAATCAATAAATATGGTGCCACAACTTTTGACTGAGTTGTGAGTGATGAAATTGTGAACCTATATGGACTCACCTCTCAAGCGAGTTATAGCAAAAGTTGTGAAAATAATTGTGGTAGTAGACTTTTTGCCTAAGAAAATTAGTGAGCTGATTTGATATAGAAAAAAACAATTTTTGATTCATTCTCAACTATTTAAATTCAAACATTTTCTTTATGATGTGTTAGGAAGAATTGATAAGGAGCATTACTGCTGATGGCCATCAAAACGTTATAATAGGCAATCACAGTTTTCAAAATAGAGTACACACAAAATAGTCACAGCAATTCATCATTTTAAATGATCAGAACTCTTTGAACCTCAAAGATTTCAAACTCAATTTTGTATGAAATGCAGGTGGACCTGCTTCCTTGTTAAAATGACTTCAAACACAATTGCTTTAGTTTATTACTGCAAACCTAGCAGAAATTTTATGTTAGTCATGACCTGGAAATCATCTCTACATGCTCACGGACTCATGACTTGTAAAACTTCCAACACTACATTAAGTTGTTGGAGCATGTTTCCCTTCTTCTTTCTTTGTTTCTTTGTTTTATTTTTTAATATAAATACATTTGTCAACATATAACTCCAATCCTTTGCATTTCCTCTATGACTTGAGCTCTTGCCAGTTTGTTTTATATTATAATATAAATACATTTGTCAACATATAACTCCAATACTTTTCATTTCCTCTATGACTTGAGCTTTTGCCAGTTTTCATGGTATTTCCTTGGGAAAGTGTATCCTATATATGCAAATTAGTTTTTTGATAAGCTATATGCAAACTAGTTAGTTGAAGGGTACGTACACACTTGAATGAAATTCTTAGGTACTAGTGATTCTATAACTCCCTAAGAAACTGCTATAGTCTAAAGCATAGTAGAAGTCGTTGATCCTACGAATCAATTCAGAAATCTTGAGTTTCTATTATGTAGGGCTTTATAGCTTACTTTTCTCCAGATGAAACAAGTATACTTACCCACTAACGAAAGCAATAATGGGCTGTTCCGCGCGCTATTTGGTGTGATGGTGAAATTGGTAATCAATTTCCAGGTTGTCTGGTCCTTTTTTAAAAGCAGAGTAGCTTGTAATAATGAATGATATTAAAATGTAACAAGGTTATGAATGGATAAAGTATTCCAACAATCATTGGCTCACTGCATTAACTTCACAAGTTTGCTCGTCAAGTTCGGGTGGGAGGACTTATTGACTTTTATAGAAAGTCTGTTTACCATTAAGAACATCAGCCTTGAATTCTGCAATACCTATGTTCTAGTTTATAGCATTCTGACAGTGGCTCTTCTGATACTTGTAATCAAGGGGACATGAAAGTTCGTGTCAATTTTGAATCTCAATGTCGTGAATTGGTAACTGAAAATAAGGTTGCCTAAATGGAACAGTGAGAAATGATATAAAATAGTGGAAAATCGGGAAGCTTGACTAGTAATTCTGGTAACAATCTGTAACTGTAAATATATCAACCTTATCAAAGGTGATGAAGTCTATTATACCCAGAGTAAAGAATGGGTCAAAAACACTTTTAAGGAATTAAAAAGATGGGAAAAAAAAAAATGAAGTCCTTGGAACTATGCGATTTACATGATGAAGGCATGAGCATAGTGAGGACACAGATACTGAAGGCAAAGGTTTGATGAGAAGAATAGAATCTACGACTCACATCCTAGAGAGAGCTGCTCTTGAAATTGCAGGAGGCGTTAGAGTAAAAGGTTCCTCATCTGTCCAATTTGTCTCACCCCAGTGCTTTAACATGCTCTTCCAGGAGCAGTAAGTGTCTATGCATTTCTTTAAACGTTGATCCTTAACTTTAATCCTCCAATGACCATCTGTGTAGTTTGCTATCTCAGCTTGCCTGCGGTCCCATTCTAGTTGTGCCTTTTGCTTTGATTGCAACAGGCAAAACTGCTGCAACAGCATTGGCATTGCATCATGTACTTTCCACCACTTTTCATGAGCTACATCACTGGCAAACTCTTGGAATATATCAACATTCCAATTACAATCATAGTCACGGAAGCACAGCCATGGCTTCACACCCAGATAGTGAAGGACGTACAGAACTGGAGGCTCAGCACCAAAGAGCCTAGTTTTCATTTGCTTTACCTCTTCTTCATCACCAATCCAGAAATTCTTCAAGAAATTCATGTGTTTTGGAATCCTATGCCACCATGTAAAAACTTCATTCAAGTATCCTTGGTCCCCTCCGTTGTAGGACTCAAACTCATTAATGTGATCCATCAAAAGCTGGAAAGTACAATTTGATGGCTCAATAACCATTACACCAGAGTTAAAAAGTGTACCATTGTTCCCAGTTGCAGAAATCTGTGGCATCTTAAATAAGAAATCAATGTTTCTGAGTACAAGCAAATCAGCATCAATGAAAATGATCCTGTCATAATCTGTTAACTGCCATAACCGGAACTTGCTGTAATTCCATTCATTATATGCATCTTTCTCAGCTTTGGGGTTCCTTATCCTTTGGATTATCCTAATCTTCCATCCTGCAGCCTCAAGTCCACTTCTGTGGTATCTACTGATTGTCTCATCTACAAGTATTACAAGGTCTCGGGTGGACCCAGACATGCGGATGCTCTGGGCAGCAGCAATAGCTCCACAAACATAAACATGAGCTGAATGAAGAATTGTTGCATATGCTTCTCGGTGCACATGTCCTGTGTAAACCATCTCTGTATTTCCAGGATTGCATTAGATTTCTATTTAAATAAATGTTTGAAGGAAATATATATATATATATATCTTTTTAATTTCAGTGATAAAACTTTTTGTGCATTAATAACATTAAAATGAAGATGGAAAACCATATGACCAAGTCAATACCTATCAAGTGAGTGTGTAGCATGTCTAGTTTAATTATTTATTAGCAAAATTCAACCAAAACACATAGAATAATTAATCACTCTATCAATATTCTAACTTCTAACACAAATTGCTATAGTGCAGTGAGACTCAAATTCAATTGTGTTTTCTTTAGCTGTGTGCCTTGGTGGTTCATGAGTTGTCACATCATGCATCGCTATAGTGTTTTTTTTCATAATGCAGGATGAAAGGCCTCTAAAAACTAAAATTACCAGGTTATGATTCAGAGAGATGCTGGCAACAATCATGCATATCGTTAACATTGAGGGATGACTAGTAAGCAATGACACAGAACCCCAGTCAAGTGTGGCTATGGTGTGTACTTGAGACTGTCATGCCAAGGAGCTAATACTTCCATGGTACTATTAAAATTTGAGAGAGAGAGAGAGTATTAAGGATACTATATAAATGCAAGATTTGTACTGACCATTGCCCCGGAGAGGAAGTGCAAGTTCGCAAGAACCTACTGGGAGCTGTACTTTTTCTCTCAATGCATTCAAGTGTGGTTTGTATAACCATGCAAATCCTTCGCGTGCAACAAGGTCCTTGCAAGTAAAAAGATTTGGTATTGGAAAACAACTGGTAACAAAAAGCAAATGCACAGGATAAAAGCCTTTGGCAGAGGCTGCTAAACCAGCAGCCGCAAGCTGCAGGTGCAACCGAGCCACATCTCTTGACCAATTCCCCTCATTTCGACAAGGAAGCTTAACAGCTATGAGATCAAGCCGTATTCCGGGAGCTTTAAGCCTTGGTAAAGATGGGCAAATGGGAACTTCAGATTCTTCTTCCTCATCAATCCATTCTGGGTATAAGGAATCCCAAGTCACATTTTTTGCAGCGTAGTCCAGGTGCAGAACAACGGTTTTGACATCAGGAATAAGCTGCTTCCAGTGATTGATTTCATTCTCATTGAAGTTTAAAAGTCCAATTCCCTGATTTTCATTATTATCAGTCAACTTCTCAAGAACTTTCATAATATCATCCCAGTCAATATCAAGATTTGATATATAACGAGGATCTAATCCACCCCATATCCAGCTGTTCACAAAACTAGGCCTGCATTATTTAAATTTTGCTTTAGTCAGTAGCTAATTTTTTTCTTCACTACAAGTGCCAACTTATTATATCTATAACCCAGTTAGTAATATTTGATTTCATTGGTGCAATGTAGTTTCACAATTGAAAATCAGGTCAGCAAGTGATTAAAGAGTGAACAAAAAATAGTGGAATTGCATACCATGATTTTACATATACATCAAGAATTTTACTGACAATCTTGATTCCAACATGTAATTCATCTTTTTCCCTACTACACCACACTACAATATTATTCTTGTGTGTATACCTTGGCTCTAGTCTTTTCCCAAGGGGAAGAAATGGAAAAATTGTGACATAGCAAAAATTCAGATATCAGTAGAATCACATTCAAGAATAGAACAGTACATACCTAGAACCAGCATGTACTGGCTGATTGTTATTGTAAACCTCTGGAGAGTATAGGAGTGTTACAAAAGTGCCAGATACAATAATTAGTAAGACAAATTTCAGAAGAGGAAGCTTGCATCTTGAACTTTTTTCTTGAAAGGAAATATGGAAAGGCTTAGCTTTGCTTTTGTTTGTTCTTCTTTTATAGATGTCTTCACTGTTCCAAGTTGTAAATTCAATAACAAATTAGTAAATAAATAAGAAAAAAAAATTAATACAAGTTTTGTGTAATTGATGACATTCTGGGTAACTGAAATGGTGAAGGCACTTCATGACATTCATGCTGAAACTTGAGATGGTAAAAAGCTTCAAGTGGCTGTATTGCCAAAGAACAAACAAATAGAAGAAAACATGGAAGACAGGGAATTGACAACTACTGTAGAACAAACATTAAATTGATGCTACTTTTACTTAATTTTCTTTGTTTCCCCCATAAGTGAGAATTTTATAAAATGTCAACGTCCAGATTAGGGTGACAAAAAAAGGTAAACATACTGAACTTAACCTACTTAACTCATGCATGAATTCAAATGCTTTGGCATGGAGTTAGAATCAATTATGTTAACAATTCAAATATTCACTTTGGTCATTCTCTTTTGAGTTTATACTGTTCACAAAACTTTTTCAAAGATGGTACAATTTCACCTCTCAAATGATCATTTTAATTCCTTTGGCACAGAGTTCCTACTCTTCATAATATTCTCCTTCCAAAAATATATAGTCCCTATCTCAAATGCTCCTTTTTTCCTAGTTCTTACCTTTTTCTTTAAAAGTAAATATTATATTTCCAGGAACAATTTCTCTCATATGTTTCCAGTGTAGCCTACATTTAGTTAATATGGGTCAGGTTTCCAAGGTCCAGTAGTTTCCTTTATATTATTTTTTTCTGTTGTATTGGCCTAGCTTTTGTGCTTTTGTCACAAACACATCTAGAAGCTTCTCACTTCCATTTCTTCACTAGCATTATAGATAGTACTTGTGTGATATTTACACCTATATAATTTCTGCAAATATGTGATTTTTGGAAGAAATTTGTAAATTTCCTATTGCTAGCCTGATTGGAAGTGTTAACACTGACTAATTCATTGTTGTTATCAGCACACATCATGTATGCATGTTAAATCAGACGTGGTGGAGAACATCTGTTAGTTCATTATTTTCAGATATAATTCCAACCTAAAACTAGAAGTCCAATCTTTGTTTAATTTTTGAAAATTTAAAGAAGATTTAGATCCAAACAAAGGAAAAACTTGTCAAGCTCAGAATGCAGATCTGTTGAATCAATGCTATACCAGGAATCTATCTGGAAAAAGCTGGCACTAAGATTAGATATACCCAAAGATCTTTTCAAGAATTCACAACTTACACAATTATGATACATCAAACTCAAGACTCAGAATGTTTATTTCCTACCTAGGCAATGTGATTGAATATTCACATTGTTCAAATCGGTTCCCAATATACAATCAAGTTAATAACATGGTTTAATACTTATCTGATGAAATGACAGTGTATCTCAGAAAATTTTGAAACTGCAAAACTAGTGCAATAATTGTTTTGAAGCATAAACTGTTTCTCAATAATAAAGGAACCATTAAAATAAAGGAGCTTGTAAGAAGTGCTAACTTTAAGATCTCAATTAAAAATTATGACAGAATGTGAGACATATTTCATATCATATCATGTTAATAGCTTCAATCATTAATATTTACAAAAAGATTCAAGATAAAAAGAAAAATGGCATGCCCTTTAATGTAAGCATTTTATTGTTCGAAGGTGTCATGTCATGATTTCTGTAAGCAATGAATCAAAACATATGGACAGCGAGCCTAAGTAGTGATCTAACCAGAAATAATACTTCATAAAAATAGGGAATTTCATGATTAAAGTTGCTTTTTTTTTATATATAATTATTATATTCTAAATAATGCAAAGCAAAGAAGAATAAACTCACACTGATGCAGACAACCGATGTCTAGCCTCAACAGCATGAGGGGATGTACCCATTGCTCCTCTCATACCGATTTATCAGAAACAGAAGATTGCAACATCTGTCTAGAAGTAAGTGAGAAAATAAAAACATAAATTTAAGATTTAAGAAAGATGTCAAAGTAATACAAACTTCAAGAATTGGTTATACAAGTTGTTGAGGTCTAATTAAACAGAAGTCAACAGGCAACTAAGTGTGTATATATATATATATAGAATAAGAAAGAAAGAAACAAAGATAGACAACGCTTTTAGAAAAATAGCATGCGAGTAGCTACCATATTTTAACCCAAGGAACTTAGAAACCAAATACTAAAACTCAGATGTCAAACCTATGAGTCAATCTATGCAACAAAGAGGCAGCATGCATTTGAGAGAAAGAGAGAGATCATAGCAGACCTGTGACGTTTGGAGCTTTGCTAAATAAGAGGATGGTTAAGGAAGGGAGGTTGAGAGCACAGTAAGGTGGCAGAGACAATGTAGACAAAGTAACGTCTATTTGAAATGTCTTTCCACTTCAGAATTTTTATTTCTGTTTAGTTTTTGTCTGTCACCTACTTTTTTCTTATCTTTTTTGTTTTCCTTCATTTTTTTTTTTTTTTTTTTTTTGGGCTTGACATTTTTTTTAGTTATGCACCTTTTCTTCACCTTTTTACCTGGAAGTACAGTTTGGACTGAGGAAATTAAAGGGCATTTTTATTTTTTTTAGCAATTTCAGTCGCTAGCAAATAAGTAATTTACCACAAATTGTGTTGGAATTTTTATGTAAAAGCAATAATGACATCAATTAGGCACAAAATCCTCCACCCATATTTTGAATAAGTGTATTTTGGTCGAATAAAGAAGAGTGAATTAGAATTAGTGATCTTCAATTCTTGAGATATGGTGGTCTCCATCTGATTGTGTTACACCTTGAGTTCATCTGTGTTACTTGTTACTCATTAATCATGACAAATATTTTTTTCCTGGTTGATTAATCCATTTTAATGTTTCTGCAGTGTTGACAGATTTATTTAGAATGCAACGTGACAAGTTAGACAAACATCATATGTTAGACCTAAGCTTGTTGGTTTTGGAATTAAATCAATTATTGGTGGTAGCCTTATAAGGTTTACCACTACATTAAAATTCCTTAATTAGAACATTTAAGAACCGACAGAGTAAACTAATCAAGAAAAGACAGCAAAAAGTTTATACTAGTTCTTTCTCGAAAAGTTTATACTAGTTATTACTTATTAGTACTTTCTTTACTTTGAATATGAGAGAGGGAAAAAAACAAAAGAGAAGTTGCCACCAATCTATCAAATGGTGCGGTTACCTAGTACCACCATAAAACAGTTATTTTACAGTTAAGTGCTTTTTTTTTTATTTTTTTTATTTCTTATATTTTTAAAAGAAGGCAATAAAAAATGTCATTATTTTGAGAGTAGTTGCAACTAGGCAGATTAGGTTGATGAAAACAATTGTTTAAGTTGACATTGAATTAGATTTGGAGTAAAGGTGTAAATTGTAATATGTCCCGTCTTACTAACCTAAGAAAGTAATGATTATTTTGAAGTCATTTTGAGAACATTCCCCAAAATGAGTCTGATTGCAAATACAATCCATGAATTTCCAGTTTTAAATTACCCGATTAGATCAATTCCTTAATCTATATCTCTCTCTCTCTCTCTCATTGCTGAATTGCATTGGTTAAGTAGCAGGTGATTATGATTATTGTTATTTTGTTACTCCTGATTTTCAGTTCAAATTAATTTAGTCTCTGTCATATGTTTTAAAGGTAATGAACGTTGAATGGTTTTACAAGAAATAGGAGTGACAATGCAATGCAACACCTAACTGACAATCAAGCAGATAATTACAGCTGACAATTTTCTTATCACATAAGTAATATTAATTTTCGATAAGTGATATAGGTTTAGGGTCTTTTTCAAACAACTATGCCACCAGACACAAGGCATCAGAAATAATTAAGTTGGTCAAAGCCACAATAAATAGGCAAAAATGACAGAGATTAGGAAAAAGTACGATTGCTTTAAATGTGAGATGAACCGCCCATTTCTGGTCCAACTCTTATTATAATCTTTGCATTCACGTAAAGAGAAACTTCTTCTAGCCAATCCACAAAAACAAAAAACCAAAAAAAAGATACAGTGTATTAAAAGTTAAAACAATGATGTACAAAGCCTAAGAAAGCAATGTTTGAGTTCTAGAAATGGACAAGTTTATGTTATAATTTGTTTTATGATGGAAGCCGTGCACCCATCGCTACGTATCTCTTTGTTACTCCATCTCCATCCCGTGCACTGTATTCACAATAATAAACTATTTATATTTATATAACGATTTTAAAAGAGTACAATATATTTTCTCTTTTTGCTTAAGGTAGAGGAAGTATACCAATCTAATACTAAAATAGGAAGAAGGTTATGGGAATATAGAGACGTAGCACAGTTCGTATGTTGTATTGTATTGGAAGCAAAGCAACAGAAAGGCAGTCTAGTCTGGCTTTTTCTTTTTTTTTCTTTTTTTTGGTATCATCCATATCCCATACTGACGTGTTGGATTTTGACTATTTTACTTTCTATAAGATGGTGGCACCATTACCAAATTGATTTTGATGTGGGTTTCTCAGCGCTTTTGATAACTGAGTATCAACAAGAAAAAGTTCGATTTGAGTTATGTTATGTAGCGTCAAGTGTGGTTAAACTGTAACATATATATTGACCAGATTCGTCTTATTGCATTTGTCTTTATGGTAGAATTGTATATAAAAAATGCAATGCTTGTTTCAATTACTAGCAAAACCGTGTAGCCTCTGTAATATTGATACGTTAGATATTATAACATAATCTCTGCATATGGCCGAGTTTAAAGGACGTCTACAAAGTAACGAGGAGAATATGGGCCATATATTTATGCTTGTTGCGTGAATCCTCAACTTTGTAGTAGTTTATAACTAGCATGCTAAAAAGTTGCCTTGGTTTCCAATCCTCAACCTTCTTTTGATGTGGGCTCCGGTTGATTAGACATGCCCAGCTTCAAGTGATATCATACATTGTCATTGCTATGCGCAAGATTGTCAAAATCAGGATCTTACGTAAGATCGCAAGAGGTGGGTAGGATTGTGAATCGTAAGATCTTACATATTTTCAAATTTGAAGCAAAAAACACATTGATAATGACTTTGTATATTGAATAATCACGTAAATTATGAATCTTCCATAAAAAATAAATAAATAAATAAATAAAGATTTTGATCATATGATGTAATTTAAATGTTCTACATCATTACGTTTATACTAATGAAACAAATATATTTAAGTTTTAACGCAAAATATTTAAAAAGTTTAGTGAATGTTTAATTAGAAACCAAGCAAGTACCAAAATACTAGCACATTTTCTATTTCGGCAGCAGCTCTTGAACCCTCATCATCACCTAACATTGATAACCAAATGATATAATAGTGATCACACATTCACGTGTAACTTTTATTTTTTTATTTTTTAAATCTATAAAGGAATGCATTAAAATTGTTACTTCATTATCTTCATTAAAATTTGTACTATCATCTTCTGGTTGAGACCCTTTGCTAACCACTCATCATCCGAAGACAAGTTCTTCAAACCAATTTCTTCTTTCACACTTGATGATTTAAGTATTTTCTCTTTTATCTTCAAGTTTTACATAACAAATGCCAACTCATTCCTTTTTCTTTTTTTTTTTCTTTTTTTTTTTTTTTGGTTTAAACAATTTTCTCCTTTTCTTAGTGTACTTAAAGTTGTAACAATTTTAAGAAAATTCTCAATTGGAGGATAATATACCAAAGTCATTTGGTCTTACTATTCTAATTGTACTCCAATTACTTTCACAACCAGAAGTGCCATATGTTAAGCAAAAAAAAAAAAAAAAAAAAAGATTTTTAAGTTTTGGTAGGATCGGTAGGATCTCATACGATCCTACATGCGATCCTACAATTTTTACGATCCTTGTGCGATTTTAAATGTTTTGATGAGGTGAGATCGTAAAATTATAAGATTTTACGATCCAAATCGCGATTTTAACAACCATGGCTATGGGTGAGTGTCAAATTCTGCTATATAAATTAGTTAACAAACGCCAATTATAATGTGTATGTGTGCACTCTACCACACCTCTCTAATATATACATACTTGTACGTGAGTAATGAGAAATATGTAAGTACAATTCCTTAGGTACTGATAACAATAATAACCAACAATTCACTAATTCAGTACTTATAACATGAATTCAAACTACCTTCCAATTCCCTTTTGGATTCCTGATATTTCTATGAAAACCAAACAAAAAAGATGATGAAATTTTTTTAAACCGTGTGAAAGGGTTTACACATAATTTATTTTACATGATACAGCACTCTTCAGCTAAAATGAATAGAGCCTAGAAGAAATTAGGATGTTCCAATGGCTCCAAGCTAACTATGAAACAAAATCTCATGTTCACAATGTAAGGATTCATATCTCAGGCTCTGATTTCTCCTCTTTAGGTGGAGCGAACTGCTTTTGGAGCCTGGATCTTGTCCAAGGATCAAGGGGAGCTTTTTGCGGTGGCTGAGGAGTTGGGGGCTTCGACTGTCTAAGTTCATTTTCTCGGTCAATAAACCTGTTTGATATTGACTAACAATTTAAGTAATAAGACCAAACTCACAGAAGATTCAGCAAAAACTCAAATAAGTTAACGAGTCTGTTTCAGGCAAATGAGTGAATTTCCTAATGCATTGCATCAACATTATAGTTTCTTTTTTTTCTTTTTCTTTTTTTTTTTAACTATAGAAAAATATTGAGAAGTGTCAAGGAAGCATCTAACTATGAAAAGAAAAAATAAACCATTCAATAGAATAAGGATTCTTTTGGATATTACCTATAAAAAAATAAATAAAAAAATAATAAAAAAAAAAGATTCTTTTGGATACAAAAGAAGCTTATCCTAGGAACTTGCTAAAAAAAATTCAAACGAAGCTTTTACGAGAATCGCAAATGTTTTCTCTGCCCCCAACAAGCTAACTTAATAGAATCACAAATTTGAAACTGAAAATTTCAATTGTTAAAAAATCCTTACTATAACATATTATTTAGTGGACAGTCAACATTGCCACAGACAAGACACAAATAATTAAGGTAAATTTCACTAACCTACCCTGATGTTTGGGCTAATGCTAACTTGGTCCAAGGCATTTTAAAATTGACCAATTTGGTCCCTTAAAACAATGTAGTCCCTAAACACTGTTAATGCCATTAGTCCCTCTCTTCTTTCTCTCCTCTCTCTGATTCTAACTCATCCCTCTATTTTCTCTATTGTCCCTCTCTTCTCTCCCTGTTTGTACACCAAACCTAACCAAACCTATACCCCTCTCTTTTCTCTCAGTTTATACACCAAACCCAGCCAAACCAATACCAAATTGGTGAGACATATACACAGAAAATATATACACAAATTTTGACTAATGAATCCATCAAACTCTTCTCCTGTACAAAACCAAACAAAATCACTGCCTCGCCACCACAAACAAATCTTACCCATCACTGATTCAGGCACATATACACAGTACATCCAAACCCTTTTGAAATCAACCCCAAAATCCCATTTTCGAAACCCTAATAGCCAAAGCTCAAAACACCTAGTACTCCATTTTACAAATCCAAATCAAAATTACTAAATCCATACAGCCAACAGAATACTCAATCCCTAAATTAACCAAACCAAAAACCAATCACAAAACCAACACAAAAGGGGGTTTGTATATGAGAAAATAAAAAAATAAAAAAATAAAAAAAGAGAAGAGAATAAGAGAGAAATAAAGAGTAAGAGGCAGTGCCCGGCGTTTGTGGTGGTGCTGTTGAGCTCAGCTGCCATTTGTGGTGGTGTGGGCTTTGTGGTGTTTGGCCATGACTGAACTCGAGAGAGAGAGAGAGAGAGAGAGAGACTGCCGTAAAGGCTCACGGTGACTGTGGCTTGATGTGGTAGCCATGAGGTTTTGGAGGATCTGAGTTTAGGGTTAGGGAAAGATGAGAAAATTTGAGATGAGAGAAGATAGGTAGACAAGAGAATCAGAGAGAGGAGAAAGAGAATAGATCTGAGCTTCAGTGACTGACGAATTGGGATGGGCCTAACGGTGTTTAATTAGGACCAAATTGGTTTTAGGGACCAAATGGGTTGGTTTTAAAATTTGTTGGACTTGGTTGGTATTAGTCCAAACTTTAGGGTAGGTTAGTGAAATTTACCCAAATAATTACTATTTTTTTTTTTTTGATAAGTAATGTAAGAATATTATTAATAATAAAAAGATTGCCAAGCCGAGTACATTGGGGATGTACTATGTACCCAAATAATTACTATTATCACCATCCATCTATTAAAAATATATACCTATAGTTCAACCAGATGGAAAACCAGTCTCCTAGTCAAACAAAAATTACCAGTCAAGAAATAAATTACAGCCTTACTCAATATAGGCCATTGGAGCAGCATCACCAACTCGAATACGAGTCCGCAGTAGTCTTGTGTATCCACCTGTTCTATCTCTGGAACAAAACATTTGCCCAATGTAATAAATATAAGAATAATAACTGAAAAAGTAACAGGTTTGAGATTCACTTGTATCGATAAGCCAGTTCTGTAAATAGCTTGTGAATGACATCATCTCCTCGCACAAAGGCTGCAGCACGCCTAGCAGCACAAAGGGAACCCTGTGATAAGAAAGGAACTAAATATATTAATAGGCATGAACATATTCAAATAAAGATGGATTGCCAATTTTCAGGATTTCAGTTCCTAGTTCACAAAAATAGTCAGCACAGTGAAACCCAGGTTGGTTAACAGAATGAAAGACGCAATCTGCTTCTTTAAATTAAAATTTTATGTTATTTCTTCAGATTAAGATACCAGTAGATTGCATGTAAAAAATTTTGGGACAGAATCTGTTATTTAGAAAATGCAACATGAAAGCACCTAGAGAGAGAGAGAGAGAGAGAGAGAGAGAGAGAGAGAGAGAGAAGGAATCACAACTTGCAAGGCCCTCCACTCCAAAATTTATTAGGCCATTCGCAATACTATAATATAAATTTTCAAACTCGAACCTTCACTTCATAAAGTTGCACCTCCAAAACACTACATTTCAAAATATAAGAGTTTAGGATCCTCAAGGAGCTCGTTTTATAAAAAAGAAATTAATGATCATATTACTCTAACTTCTAATTTTTAAATAACTTTTAAGAAGAGCCAAAGACTATTAAATTAAGACTATATAAAGAACTACATGTCACTCTATGCTACTCTAGATATCACTGATTTTGGATCCATACAATGCCACCTAAAGAGTCATACTTGTAATCTTAAGAATGTGGCCCACACTACTACATTATTAGAAAAATTATTCTGTTGCTCATGAATTTTACATTAGGTTAAGGCTAAGAGATGAGGTGCTGATGCAGCTGGCTCGTCATACAAAGTTATTGAGCACTCAAATCAAGCCTTCACGGATCCTCTTATTGCTCTTTTATATGAGGTTCAAACATGTGAAACTTGGGCCCCACACTTACTATTTTAAGATGAACTGATTACAGAGATGACAAGCCATTTTTCTTCAGAATATCTTAATTAATTGTTTCATCTTTCTATTTGTCCTTTGTGCATTCATATAAGTGCTTCTACATTCTCATAGTTTTGGCCTTTATGCCTCCAAACTTGGTGGCTGAATTTCCTCACTTCGAAATAAATTTTCACCCTATCCTATTGAGTCTTTGCATTAAACATTATATAGAATGATTTACAAAGAGAGGGAACTGCACACAGATTTCAGAGAAAGGGGGGAAAAAAGCAATTTGGTCTCGTCCTAATTCCTAAAAAAAATATTGATCAACATATGCCTATTCCACAACACACCACCCAAATGAAAGCTGGGGGAAAATACCATATGATATAATCTCTTTTCAATAAACAATTAATAAAACTTCAACAGGGCAGCCACTCTTTTTTCCCCTTTTACTTCCAAGGATCTTGCAATGTACGTACCCAAAAATTCAACTCCATTCAACTTATCAAGAAAATATTTATATCTTACAGTTGATTTCAATATTCAAATATTAACAAGGTCAGGATGATTCAATACTTCTTCACAAACAGTGGTTATAAGAATTTCAAGTCCACATTCCACACACTGAGGCATCAGGGTAGCACCCTTGGGAGCTTACAGCATCTATAACTTGATCCTTATGGTGAAGATTACATGAAGCACAGAGTTGCAACTTAAGGCCATTGTGAAATATACTGTGCATATTATAAACCAACTAATTGGTTATTTCAGAAATTTAAAATAAATAATAATAATAATAATAATTCTTTGTCATTCAAAGGTAACTAATCTTTCATTATGTTGCCACATAAATTTCTCCACCCATTTTGAGATTTTGTTTCACAGCAATAACACGAGTACAAATATGTGAGGGAGTTGGCTCTATCGGCCTCAGTGCATTTCTGAGATTATTGCAAAACATATCAATATGTGACTTGGTTTTCAAAAATTATCATCATCTTTTTCCAAAGAAAAAAAAAAAACAAAAAACAAAAAACAAAAAACAAAAACAAAACAAAACAAATAAACATCATATTGATTTTTTGCTTTATGTGATTCAATTCCATACCATCCAAATAGTAAACTAACACACATCATAATATGCACATAAGTACACTCAGCTAACTTCATTTTCTTGGATAACTTTCACTTACCAAACAACATGCCCAGGTAAATTGCATCAAGAAAACAACACTAAATTAGCACAAACCGACCCTTTACACATACCTCTTTTCCAAGCTGCACCATGTTATCAGCAAGCCGCCGAATTTCTTTTGCCTGCAAATTTTAGGAAAAAAAAAAATCCTTCAATTAATTATTAAAAACAAATTCAGATTTCCCAAATCCATAACCCCGGTTAGCAGGGCAAAAAAACTTGCCGTAAATAACAAATTTCACTACAAAATAAACAAACAGGCTTCATTAATCATTTAAAAGAACACAAAAATCAGAACCAGATTGATATATCAAATTAAAACATTAAACCCTACAAAAACCCTGAAATGGTAAAAACAGCCACACAACCACCCAAAAAAAAAAAGCGTACCTTGGCAACAGTGGTTTCGATACGCTCATGCTTCACCAACTGGGACACCATTGTTCTGAACAATAAATATAAACAGCAAATTTGTTATTTTAAAAAATTGCGATAATTGAGAACCTGAAAAAAAAAAAAAAAAAAAAAAAAAAAAAAAGGGGGAAATGGAATGAGAACCTGAGCATGGAAATTCGGTGCCCCGTGGGCCGATTTAGCTTCCTCAACTTCGTCATTCTTTTTCACAGAGAGAAAGAGAGGAAATGAAAAATTAAAAAACCCTATGATTTTGGGTAAAATGAAGACGAAGCAAATAGAGTTAGGCTTAGAGGACTAGGGCTTTTCAGTTCACCTTATTTGGGCTTTTAATTGCACTTGGGCCGTTCAATATTTGACAACATAGCTTATTTCTTTTTTCTTTTCTTTTTTTGTTATGGAAAATGGGGCCTTTTATGGTTGTGTTACATCCCGGACAAAGAGTTAGGCTTAGCGTATATTTGCAAATCTGTGTAGAGTCACCTTACATTTGTGAGTACACTCCCCACTAAGTGTACGTTTGGCTTGCAAACTCCACGTTTGCGTCTGCGTTTTTACCCCCTTTTTTTTTTTTCACGCATTCCCAGCTATATTTTTACTGCAGCGGCTACTGTTCATTGAACAATAGCCGAAAAGTTTGACTTTTCAACACAAAATTACTGTTCATAGACCCACAAATTTAACTTTTTAACAACTTTTTCATTAAAAATGGGTCCCACAATACTATTCACACATTTAAAAATTATTTTGCTATAGTATTTTTCAATTTTCAGTTTCAGTTTTCAGTTTTCAGTTGTATCCAAACGGACCCTAAGTATACCCACCAACGGACTCCTGCAGGCAGCGAGACTCGAACCTAGCTTATTTCTTCTTTTTCATAACATGCAAGACTCATAACACTATTCATTTATTTATTAATTTCACTCTCCCTATCTCTTTTTGTTTGGATGTTTAAAAAAGAAGGGGTAGAATAGAAGGAGGAAGAGTGATCTAATTAACTTATTTGAAATTTTTTTAAGGAATAAAAATGAGGAGTTTGGAGAGGTTTTAACTCCCTCTAACCTCTTTTTTTTAATTCTCCAAACGAGATTTAAAAAGAGCAGATAAATTATTATCAAAGTAAATTATCTGATTTACCATTTTTAAATTAACAAAATTATACACAGATTATATAAAATAAATTAACATTATTATTCAGAGTCATTTGGGTAAATATTGCTTTTTTTTAAAACTAATTTGCGTTATACTTACTGTTAGAAGTTATTTAGGGAAGTAAGGAGAGAGATTGAATTTCGGCAACAGTGTTGCCAAAATTCAAGAAAAAGTAGGAGAGAGAATGAGAAAATTGGAGGAGAGAGAAAAACTCAAATTATGGCAATGGTATTGCCGTAATTCCTCTGCCCAATCTGCCCGGGTTTATGCGTGTGAGGAGTGCAATGTGTGAGTGCCCAAAAAAAAATCCCACAATTTTGGCAATACCATTGCCGAAATTGTGGGGAAATTTTTTTTTTTTTTTTATTTGTGGCAATGGTATTTCGGCAATACCATTGCCACAATTGTGGGGAAATTTTTTTTATTTGTGGCAATGGTATTTCGGCAATACCATTGCCACAATTGTGGGAAATGTTTTTTTTTTTTTTTATTTGTGGCAATGGTATTTCGGCAATACCATTGCCACAATTGTGGGGAAATTTTTTTTTTTTTTTTTTTTTTTTTTTTTTTTTTTGTGGCAATGGTATTTCGGCAATACCATTGTCACAATTGTGGGGAAATTTTTTTTTTTTTTTTTTTATGTTATTTCTGGCAATGGTATTTCGGCAATACCATTGCCACAATTGTGGGAATTTTTTTTTTTTTTTTTTTTTGTGGCAATGGTATTTCGGCAATACCATTGCCACAATTGTGGGAAAAAAAATTTTTTTTTTTTTTTTGTGGCAATTGTATTTCGGCAATACCATTGCCACAATTGTGGGGAAATTTTTTTTTTTTTTTTTATTTGTGGCAATGGTATTTCGCAAATACCATTGCCACAATTGTGGGAAATTTTTATTTATTTATTTATTTGTGCAATGGTATTTCGGCAATACCATTGCAAGGAAAATTTTTTTTTTTTTTTTTAATTTGTGCAATGGTATTTCGGCAATACCATTGCCACAATTGTGGGGAAATTTTTCTTTTTTTTTTTTTATTTGTGGCAATGGTATTTCGGCAATACCATTGCCACAATTGTGAGAAATTTTTTTTTTATGTTTTATTTGTGGCAATGGTATTTCGGCAATACCATTGCCACAATTGTGGGGAAATTTTTTTTTTTTTTTTTTATTTGTGGCAATGGTATTTCGGCAATACCATTGCCACAATTGTGGGGAAATTTTTTATTTTTTATTTTTTGTGGCAATGGTATTTTGGCAATACCATTGCCACAATTGTGGGGAAATTTTTTTTTTTTTTTTTATTTGTGGCAATGGTATTTCAGCAATACCATTGCCACAATTGTGGGAAATTTTTTTTTTATTTTTTATTTGTGGCAATGGTATTTCGGCAATACCATTGCCACAATTGTGGGAATTTTTTTTTTTTTTTTTTGTGGCAATGGTATTTCGGCAATACCATTGCCATAATTGTGGGGAAATTTTTTTTTTTTTTTCTTATTTGTGGCAATGGTATTTTGGCAATACCATTGCCACAATTGTGGTAATTTTTTTATTTATTTATTTGTGCAATGGTATTTCGGCAATACCATTGCCGGGGAAATTTTTTTTTTTTTTAAATTTGTGCAATGGTATTTCGGCAATACCATTGCCACAATTGTGGGGAAATTTATTTTTTTTTATTTGTGGCAATGGTATTTCGGCAATACCATTGCCACAATTGGGAAATTTTTTTCCCTTTTCCCCACAATTTCGGCAATTCCATTGCCACAATTGGGAATTTTTTTTTTCAATTGTGGCAATGGTATTGCCGAAATTGTGGGAAAAAATTAATTTCGGCAATACCATTGCCACAATTGGGAAAAAAAGTTTTTTTTTTCCTCCAATTTTCGACAATGGCACTGCCACAATTGCCATAAGGAGCAACTTGATTCTTATTCTAAAATAGAGGACAACATTATTTTTTTTGACCAATGTAGTGTGTATGTTATGTTCTTTTCTTTATTGTAAAAGTACCATATGAAACAAATAAGGATAGATTCAAGTACAATGAGGACATTGATTCTTATTTTAGAAGAAGTACAAAGAAGAAAAAAAAATGATTGATATGCACGCTGTACATAAAAACAAAACAAAAAACAAAAACAAAAACAGTATATACCTTCTTATAGAAGAAAAAAATTATTGATGTGCACACTGTAAAAAAAAAAAAAAAAACAAACAAACAAACAAACAAACAAAGAAATTACATAGATTCTTATGTTCATACTGTAAACAAAAAAACAAAGCTTCAATCAACTAATCACCTCAACTCCTCATCTCATCTGATTCTTATTCTATGCATGCATCGAATATATTCACCTCAAGTACCTTTGTTGTCATATTCACCTCAAGTACTTTTGTTGTCATATTCACCACAAGTCCTCAGAGTTCCTTTTTTGTCATATTCACCTCAACTCCTCAGAGTTCCTTTATCGAAACCCTAAACTATAATACACAATATATATATATATATATATATATATATATATATATATATATTTATATATATAGACACACACACACACACACACACACACACAAATAAATAAACGTGCACCCTAATCCAACTTACAGTGATAGAAAACATTATAGCATATGGAATTAGTACCATGTTCTTTCAAATAATACAAACTACCAATATGGTCCAACTCCCAAAAAAAAAAAAAAAATTATGCACACCAACCAATCCACTGAAGTAGACTGAATACTTATGTTAGGTCATTCAGTTTGGCCACTAGTGGAGCCAGCCACAGTTCGAGTGGGGCATGTTCTTCTATTATGACCTTCTTGCCTACAGAGACTGCACAAAGGCCTTGGTTGATGCTCTTCCCCTTCGTTCATTTCATTTCGAAGCCGAGTTGTTCTTGGTCGACCTTTTTCACGGCGCAGCTTGATATTAGGATACAAGACCGGGAAATTAGGCTCATTCCAATGTACACTGTCTGGAACCATGCGAAATCTAGGTGCATAACACTATCTGGAACCATGCGAAATCTTGGCTCATTACCAGCAAATGTTGACGGCCCTGCTTGGGTAGAGCTGTACATATTATGTTGTGTAAAGGTGGATGGTCCAGCTTCATCATTTGCGCATTGTGTAGAGGTGGACGGTCCGGTTTTAGTTTGGGTTTGCGGCTGTCTTCTTTGGTGCCTTTGTTGTCGCCCGAAGTGTGTCACCCTTTGAGTTGGAACGGAGGAAATATTTTTTTCCATTGATAACTTCACTCGGGTAAGGCCCTCTACTATTGGTGTAAGGACTTGCTGTGTGGTGAGATCATTCTTCTGTTGGTTTGCAACAGCCAAATTTAACGTATTGTTGATCTCAGTTTGCTGCCACAGAAAAAAAAAATTTTAATTTATTAGTGCAGTATTATTGAAAAAGCTAAAACAATAATTTTTTATCAAAATTAGTGCAGTATTTTGTTTGTGTATAATTTGTTCTAATATTAGTGCAGTATTATTGAAAAAGCTAAAATAATTACCTAGTACTTATGGGCAGCCGCCTCTGGTGTCGTGAATAGGTGACCATTTTGATAGTACCATGTTGCGTAGTCCACACCTTCATCGAAATGCTCATCCCCAACACCAAGTTCAACGCGCGCGTTCCAAAGCCGGTAGTATTGATCATGCTGTGTAAGCCAATTGACACCGGACTTCCCTGTCATCTTTACACAATGCACAGAATTATCCAAATTGTCAGTAGGCCATTTTGGACATCTTTGCAACAATCCAAACTCTTTCTGGATGGTAATACTCGACAATTTGGAAGCATAGCAATGGCACTGTTGTAGTCCATATATGTCTTTCTGCAAGACACCATGGATGCAAATAATTATCGTATGGTGTCCAAACAACCTGCAATTCCAATTACAATAACTATGTTATAATCAATAAAATTAATAGTATAACTAGTAAATTAACCATTGATGCATTGTGATATATTACCTGTTCATTATATTGTGTGTCGTTATTAGAACGGTACGCACGCAAAACATGCGTTGGTGTGTGAGTAAACGTTCTCCTAGTATCCCACCTATACACAATTAATGATTGCCACTGATTTTAGGGTTTGGAAGTATCAAGGATAAACACTACAGTATACAATATTGTATAGAAATAGAAAGTAAATATTATACCTACAACCGTATGGTTCGTCGCCATTTAAATTTGTTGGATTTATTGGAATTGGGGTCAAATATGGAAGATGCTCCCACGCCCATAATTGTAATATAAAAACAGGACATGCAATCTCCGTACTTTTTTAATAGAAGCAGTACACAACTCTTTATAAAGGAAAGCAAGTGTGGCACTACCCCAACTGTATTCCCCAGCTTGACCAAAGTCGTCTAAGAGCTTGAGAAAACAGCAATGCAATTTATTTTGTCTCTTATTTCCAAATAGGAAACCCAAAACCTGGAACATGTATGCCCTAGCAAATCGTTGGGTTATTATAGCATTGGCAACCTCTGGTAAGTTTAAGAATGTATCCCTTACCCATGTTATTTTAAGGCTACCATATGACAATGTTGTTGCAGGTGGCGTCACCCCAAGTAAATTACGACAAACTATTTCCCATTCCAAATTAGTGAGCCCGCAGACTGCTTTCCCATCAATAGGCAATCCTGTAGAGTAATTTCACAAGTAGGTAGGAGAAATGTATGGGTATCAGAATGCTACCGCTCCACCAAAGAAGTGATAAGACTCCAATCAATATCTATATGTGGTAAGCGGGTAACACGGTATAGTCTACATTGCTGTAAATATGAGATAATACGCTCGCCTAACTGCGGGAGGGGTGCAAACGATTGGGATCGCACTCATAAGTTGGAAACCTGTTTTTTTTTTTATAAATGTAGAATGTTATATTGCTAATGTCGAAATTATTTTCATGTAAATTGAATAATTGTAGATATTATTAGGACATTAATAAATTTGGATCTCGCAACGTATATTGCCTTCCATTGCGTCATTAGAGATGTGATATTGTTGTTGCTCCATTTCAAATATATCCTACATTAAATGCTACAATGAGTTAAACCATGCATCTTCCATTTGTAGTAAACAATAATAATAATAATAATAATAATAATACACATACAGATCTTTATTATAAACCAACAAACATATTATGCAATATATTTTTTCCAAGAAATAGATGTAATAATTGATAATAACAAAACACATATTGATTATAAAAAGATCACAATAATACAATTTATTACAATTTTTGTGGTCATGTACTAATAATAACAATAAATAATATTAAATAATTTCAAAATTAACAAATACAAATTTAATTAGAGAGTTGAGATGCTTACCACAACTGTGATACCAATTCACAGAGTGAGAATTATGGAGTGATACTTGCAAAAAAAAATAAATAAATAAATAACACAATCAGATAACCATAAAAAATAATTCATTAATCTAAAATTTGAATAACAACAACAACAACAATAATCATAATCATAGGCATACAAATAATATTAACTACAACTACAATAATACATAATATTTTACAATGTATTGGCTTCTAATATTTACAAAGCACATGTTTATACAATAATACTAAATCTATTAATTTATAGAACTGTAAGTTAATAAACAAAGCAAAAACACTTACATTAACAAAAAAACTTACAATTCTTAGCTGTTCACCTAAAGCAAAGTAAAAGACTAACTGAACAATTGGAGGACTTGCAATCCTATGTGAGGAGATACAACTCTTCAGCAAAGGAGGAGAAATAAAAAGACGCTTGTACGTACAAAACTGAAGAAGACCCTTGCACTTGACTTACCTTTTATTACAAAATTGAAGAAGACAAAAAAGACTCTCTGAGAGATTACAATAATAAAGAAAACAAAAAAAGAATCTCTCAGAGAGATTACAACAGTGAAGAAAACAAAAAAAAAAGGATCTCTCAGAGAGATTACAATAATGAAGAAGACAAAAAAGAAAATCTACGAAAGTTTTAGGCGTGCGTGATATGAATAGGTAAAATATATTCGATGCAGAGGATAAGAATCAGATGAGATGAGAAGTTGAGGCAATCAGTTGATTGAAGTTTTGTTTTTTTGTTTACAACGTGCACATAATAATCTATGTACTTTCTTTGCTTTTTTTTTTTTTTTTTTTTTGTTTATAGCGTGCACATCAATCATTTTTTTTCTTTCGTATTGTAAAAATTTATGTACTTTCTTTGCTTTTTTTGGTTTATAATGTGCACATCAATCATTTTTTTCTTTCCTATTATAAGAATCTATGTACTTTTTTTTTTTTTATTTACAACGTGCACATCAATTATTTTTTTCTTCTGTAAGAATGTATGTACTTTTTTTGTTTTTATTTACAACGTGCACATCAATTATTTTTTTCTTCTATAAGAATGTATGTACTTTTTTTGTTTTTATTTACAACGTGCACATCAATCATTTTTTCTTCTTTATACTTTTTCTAAAATAAGAATTAATGTACTCATTGTACTTGAATCTATCCTTATTTGTTTCATATGGTACTTTTACAATAAAGAAAAGAACATAACATACACACTACATCGGTCAAAAAAATAATGTTGTCCTCTATTTTAGAATAAGAATCAAGTTGCTCCTTATGGCAATTGTGGCAGTGCCATTGTCGAAAATTGGAGGAAAAAAAAACGTTTTTTCCCAATTGTGGCAATGGCATTGCCAAAATTGATTTTTTCCCACAATTTCGGCAATACCATTGCCACAATTGAAAAAAAAATTTCCAATTGTGGCAATGGAATTGCCGAAATTGTGGGGAAAAAATTTCCCGATTGTGGCAATTGTATTGCCGAAATACTATTGCCACAATTGAAAAAAAAAAATTTCCCACAATTGTGGCAATGGTATTGCCGAAATACCATTGCCACAAATAAATTAAAAAAAAAAAAAAAATTTCCCACAATTGTGGCAATGATATTGCCGAAATACCATTGCCACAAATAAAAAAAAAAAAATTCCCACAATTGTGGCAATGGTATTGCCGAAATACCATTGCCACAAATTAAAAAAAAAAAAAAAATTTCCCCACAATTGTGGCAATGGTATTGCCGAAATACCATTGCCACAAATTAAAAAAAAAAAAAAAAAAAAAAAAATTTCCCCACAATTGTGGCGATGGTATTGCCGAAATACCATTGCCACAAATAAAAATAAAAAAAATTTACCACAATTGTGGCAATGGTATTGCCGAAATACCATTGCCACAAATGAAAAAAAAAAAAAAAAATTTCCCCACAATTGTGGCAATGGTATTGCCGAAATACCATTGCCACAAATAAATAAATAAAAAAAAAATTTCCCCACAATTTCGGCAATGGTATCGCCGAAATTGTGGGATTTTTTTTTTTTTTTTGGCACTCACACATTGCACTCCTCACACGCACAAACCCAGGCAGATTGGGCAGAGGAATTGCGGCAATACCATTGCCGTAATTCGAGTTTTTCTCTCTCCTCCAATTTTCTCATTCTCTCTCCTACTTTTTCTTGAATTTCGGCAACACTATTGCTTAAATTCAATCTCTCTCCTCACTTTCCTAAATAACTTCTAACAGTAACTATAACGCAAATTAGTTTAAAAAAAAGTAATATTTACCCAAATGACTTTTATTATTCACCTTATTTCTCGCCAGTCTCAAATTTCTCTCAGCCTTGAAGACTCCTCTGCCTCTCTCACACACGATTTATTCCACACTCCACACTGTCTCTCTCTCACACAACTTCTACACAATCAATCGTCTCTCACGCCTGGGTTTTCTTTCAGAGGTAAGCTCTGTTTTTCTTTTTGTTTCATGGGTTTCTTTTGAGTTGGATCAAATAACTATGTTCTTAAAATTGTGATTTTATTGGGTGATTTCTTATTAATTGTGATTTTATGGGGTAATAACATGTTATTTGTGGGTGGGTTTCAAATCTGATTGCTTTTTTTTTTCTTAAATTTTAAAGTTTCAAAGTATTGCTCATAACATGTTTGATAAAGTGCTTGAGTGAGTCTAGATTGTGAACTTGCATAAATTTGAATATTGTAGCTATATATGGATCTGTGTTTCTTGTTTATTTTTATTGGGCAATTTCTTGTTTTTTGTGAATGGGCTTTGATTTGGGCAATTTCTTGTTTTTTGTGAATGGGTTTCTGATTTGGCTCCTTCTAAGCTCCAACCAAAATGGTACTCTCTCAGCTTTGTGATGTTCAAGTTTGAACTAGAAAATGGATCTGATTTATGTTATTGGCATTTGGGTTTTGAGAAAATTGTTAGCTTTTAGCTTGAAATCGTGTTTGCTTTCATTTTTCCCTCTTGTTTGGTTGCTGAGAAAATAATAAAGGAGAATTCTTTTTTTGTTGTCATTATTCTGTAGTACACACTTTACCGTAGAAAAGGGGAAAATCGTGCAAAAGTTGTGTCTTTCTCTGTGTTTTCTCCTCAGTTTCCTTCCTCCACTCTTCTTCCTCTTCCTCTTCCTTAATGTATTTCTTGATCAAAACCCATTTTTCTCTCACGTAATTTTCAGTAATCTCCACCAAGTTAGTGACAAACAAAACTAGCTTCACGTGGAGACTTCCGGGTCATTCACTTTTTTTTTTTTTGCTTCATTTTTCCTTTTCTTCCGAGGATTTATGTTAATCCATGATGTGTTGTTGCTAAGAATAGCAAGAAAATATTGTGTCTTGTAAGAGAGAGAGAGAAATTATCCTATTGGCAACTGCCTAGATTCTTCAGCTAAAGTAGATACAGCTCAAAGCTCTCATGCCACTTCTGGTAACTAATAATCAATTCTATTTTGGTAGTAGTTAATGCATTGGCCTGAATTTTCCATTAAAGATTGCTTTTTTTTTTTCTTTATGTGCAAGTTTTTTTGGTGAGGTGGGTTTTGAAGTTATAATATCTGTCTGCTTTACTTTGATAATTTGTCATTCTAATGGTGGTCATTTTTTGGGAGTTTCTGCATTGCTGTTCTTGTTCAACGATTATAGTTTAGGCTTATATGTATATAGTATCCCACTCTTTCTTTTGGGGGGTTTGAATCTTTATGTAAGTCTTATTTATGGGGGTAGGAACTGGTTGACCAGAGATGTATCTAATATTTCATTATTGGTTTACCTTGCGAGTGATTTTCATAAATTAGCTATTTGAAGGATCTAATTTAGCTGTATGCTCTAAGACTTTCTAAAGTTGGTTTTTGATTTGGATTTCAAAATCATTTTTAAGAAGGTTTTCATATTTTTTTAAGTATCTGATTCCTTTTGATTTTCTGCATGCAAGGTGTTACTGAGATCATGTTTGTCTTGGTCTCATTCCAACAAGTAAGGGTAGCTGGGTCACTGCTGTAAGGGCATTAAGGTAACTGCCAATACTCTGTATATGGTTCCATTCAATCACTTGTTTTTTTGTTTTGTTTTGTGGTCCAAAATGTCTTCAGCTTCCAGGAAATGTTTAAGACTGCATTACTTCCAATTTTTGTTATTTACCTTTCAAAATGTTTAAAATTTATAAGTATCCTTTCATTGCATTATTTCTTGTTGCTGTTTCGTTTTGTAGTTTGAAACATCTCAAATGTCCAGGAAATGTTTCAAATTCTGAACAACCTCAATGTTAAAACTTCCATTCCTGGCTTAGGTTTTGTTTCCAAATATACATTAATTTCCATGAGATTCTTTCTTATCCAAGGCATGTGGACTAGAATTTTAAAATTTCAAAGAGTTACTCACAATGTGGTCACAATCTGACAATTCGGTAGTTTTTACAATCTCCAGGACACTAGATTTAGCATCTTAGTAGATTGCATTCTTTTATGTCATTGTACTAGTTGAAACTCTTCTTATTTCATTTTTTGGCTAATTGGTTGTAAAGCTAACTTTCTGTTTGTGTGTTCAATTCTAGCTAATTGGAGTTTTTATGAATGTTGGTTAGCTGTCTTTTGTGCAATTTTGATTATGTCATTCGCTTTTTGGCTTTAATTAATGTCGCTAGCTGGGAAGGGTTAGTATATTAATCGCAGTTTTTACTGTAGCAATGATGTTCATTAAGTTATATAATGGTGATACTTTTATCTGTCTTGTAAAGTTGTTGATGCTGGCTATGAAGTTGTTTCTTTTATTTGATTTTAGTTTTAGTCATTACTATAACCATGAAGTGGCATTTCACTAGCAAGCCAAATACTTTCTAAGTTTTATATTCTTATATAATAGATTACACAAAATACACTGAATTTAATAGCTTAGTGTATTTATGCATATCATGGATTGTAATAGCGTTGCTGTCATGGGATAAATTTATTAGATGGATAGACAAGAGAATAAAAGGAGACGTGTATTGCAAATTTGGGAATGGAGACGTGGATTATGGGATTGGGAATGGAGACGTCAAATGGCAATTGCTTATGTAGTTTGTCTTGTAGCCTATTGGTTAATACTTCGAAGGAGGCCTCAAAGGAGACAAGTAACTTACTCAATTAGTAGTTTGAGTTTAGAAAGACGAAGCAAGAGGCTGCAGATAATTTGGTCAAGATGCTTGACCTGGCACCATCTAGAAAAGAAGAAGCTCTGCAGCCTAACTTTCCACCAAATCCTGTTCTGGAGGTACTCATTCATGCAAATCTTCTATCTTTATATATTGGTTTGACATGGAGTGCAAATAAGCATGGCCTATGACCTTTAAGTATTTACAATTCCTTGTCCACCCCATTCAATATGCTTTGCTGGTTTTCTGCTTGTAACTGATACAGGTGTTATATTTTAAATTTTGGCAGGTGGGCTACTAAAATATAGGAATTGATTCTAGATTGCAAATGAGGGCTTATCTCTATCTTATTAAGAATTCAGATATGTTGAGAGCTTTTATTGGCTATCCAGTAGAGGAGAGCAAGGAGCTATTGTTCACAATGATGGCTGGTCCCTAAATTTCTCTAACAGTTAGGCAAGTAAATGTTCCAAGACAATTTCAGCTTCTAAAAACCTTTTCAATTGATCATTGAACTGTAAACTCTTGGGATTAATTTTTCTTTGGCACCAGCTTGTGTTTATTTTTAGTTTTTCTTTCTGAAACAAGTCTGTTAGCAATTACAGATATGGTCATAGCTCATTGTAACACTATCCTTTTTTCAGTGGCTTGAAAACTTTGTCTGCTTACATTCATTTTTATGCTTTTCACTTCTTAGTTGTCTGGCATGATACCATGTCATATGAGGCCTTTGATTCAAAAATTGGTTGTACTGCCAATGCTACTGTAGCCTGTGGGTCATACTATGCTCCTCCCACGTGGCTTTGTTGAAATTGAACTTTACATGAAATCGAGCTTGACTACGTCGAGAGAGAGGATGAGAGTGAGAGAGGTTGTGACCAAGAGCTCTTGCACTAGCTCCATGGGGTTCAAACTTCGAAGAAAGTTACAAGTTACAACACAGAGAGTCAGAGAGATGTTGAGGCTTAAAAAGAAAGTATGTTGTCAATTAAATTCACGTACTAAGAAAAATAAAAATAAATATTAAAAAAATAATAATAAATGAAAAAAACACTCAAAATTCAATATTTTGTTGATTTTTTTAGTTAACAAACAAATCAAACATTTTTGTCTTATTTTAATTATTATCAATTAAGGATGGTTTTTTTTAGTATAATAAAAAAGTAGAAAAAATATTTAGTCATAGACCAATGTTGATTATTTAATTCACATAAAAAAATTATTAAAAAAATATTGCATGCTATAGTCATAATTATTTAATCTAACAAATTAATCATAGACTAATGTTGCAAGTCCATTTTTAAATAGGGGTAAATTTGTCTATTTTAATCATTTTCTCCTCTCCATCCTAATTTTTAAAACATCCAAATAAGGGAAAGGGTTAATTACTCCCTTCTCCCTTACTAATTTTAAAAACATCCAAACATTGTCACATAGTTGATGATATTTTAGCCCAAGCTTCTCTCTTATCTTCCTCTGTTTTTTGTTTTGCTTCTTGGTTATGTAATTCAGTAGCAGACGCCTTGGCCAAACGTGCTAAAGATGGACTTGACTTACAAGTTTGGTTAGAGGAGTGTCCTGAAGACATTGCCCCTCTGGTTTTGGGTGATGTCCCTTTAAGTTTCTTTTCATTGTTTCAATAAAAGCCCAACCCGTTTTTGGGGTTTGGTTTCTCAAAAAAAAAAAAAAAGGTGGAGGAGAGCCATTTTCCTCTACTCTCTTCCCCACTACTCTCGTCCCCTCTACTCCCCTTTACTCTCCTCCCTCTCTAAACTTCCAAACAGGCCATTAGGGGTGGTATTTTAAACCCGCACTTGCAGATAACCTTTGTAGTAGTAGTAGCATAGGGTTATAAGGTTTTGAAATGTCAGAACTTTTTTTTTTATAATGTTTTATGAGTTTTAATTTAATACGTTAAAAATAAACTTTTAATATATTATAGATATAAAATATTTGGGTGTGACAGGATGGGTACCTGTTAGAAGGAGGTGGCTGAAGCGAAAGTGGGACGGGGCGGGAAATAAGAAACCCAACCCCATTGCCATTCCTATTCTCTCTATCTCTAAAGTTCTTTCTTCTCCCTATCTCTCTTCCTCTCCATCTGAGAAAAAAATAAATAAAACCACCATATCCTCCAAAAATATAACAAATAAAAAATTACCACAACAAAATTCACCATCCCCACAACCCACCAAAAGGGACACCAAACCCATTCAAAAACCATAACAAATCGATATCATTCACAATCACAACTATCAAAACCAGAAAAACCCATCCAACATCCACTAACAAACCTGCGAACCCATGCTGATCTTCACCAGCAAACTAGCGATCACATTGATCTCCATCGGCAAACCAACCACCACACATACCGATGGAGAGAGAGAGAGAGAGAGAGAGAGAGAAAGTGTGTGTGTGTGTGTGTGTAAGAGGAAGTGAGGGATGATTGAGAGAGTGAGACTCATAGAGAGATAATTGAGAGAATAAAAATCAATAAAATAAATATTAAAATTTGCTATAGCAAGTTGGTAAGCATAACTTATGTTTGTAAAATTTTTATCAATTAGCCACTAGGATAATTCTTGGTTTTTGTGGTATGAGCTTTAAAATAGCCTTTTTAGAGTATTAGAACTCTTAATGCTAATGTTGTTGATGGTGACTGTCACCTTTTGACATTTAAGGCACTACCTATATTGATCTAAATCCTAGTAGTGTTGCTTAAAGCTTGAGTAGATAAAGATTATATCACTAATAGAAAAGAGAGAGTTAAGAATGATTAACTCAAAAGAATAGCTTGGGATTTGAGTAAAGCTTTTATAGGATCCCCGAAGTTCATACTATTATAAATTTTGAAGTTGATTAAGGAAGTCGATGAGCCTTGTCTAGTGGTTTTGTCACTTTCAATTAATTTCTTAATCCATTTTTATATTATCATTGATTGAATAATATAAATTTCCAACCTTCTAGAAACACGTCATAGAGATTACCTACAAAAGAGTAGGCAATAATTACACAACAAAATATCTTCTCTCTTTTTCCTTTGGTAAATTGGATTCCATTCAAAGATCAAGAAACATGAATTCCAATAGTAAAAAACACATTCACAAAATATATCAAAGTTGTCTAAAAATAATCTAGAAAACAAATAAGATGAGGAATAATAAAAAATTACAAAATAGATTTGCAACAAGCTTCCCTTCTTGTTAAAGCATCAACACAACTTTGGTTTCCATTAGCTACACCAGTACTATTCATAAAAGAGGCTACTAAACTAGCATCAAGCTCTACTACTAAATTTTGAATATTCAAATGAACCTTCAATATTAACTAGTTAGATTGGGAGGATGAAAAAGTGGAGAGATGAAAAACTCATTTATTTGGTTGAGAATAAAAATAAGAGGATGAAAAATGAAATTGGTATAAATTGACTCATATGCCCTTATTAAAAAAATTGTGCTCAATTAAAAAATAAATAAACAATCAATATAAAAACTTCCACCAAGTTCATCAAAACAAAAATCATGCCCAATTTAAAAAATAAAAAATAAAAGCAAAGAATCGGAAAAAAATAAATAAATAAAGAAAAAGAAAAGAGTTAGCACCTCACTGCATAGTGATATAAACTAATAAAGACAAAAATAAATGAAGAAGAAAACAAAGATTGATGAAAGCAAGATGAAGCTTGTAAGTTAACTAACGTTAAAGAAATGGGTTAATTTTGTAAAAACAACTGGCACCCAACAACCAAGTTTTCCTCCTTGTTTTCTCTCTATTTTGGAGAGACTTGTCTTTTGGTCGGCCGACAAGAAAATGTTTAGACCCTATCAAAAATCATTCTATTTTTCTCTCCTTACCAAACAACCCAAAAACCTATTTACTCTCATTTCTTTTCTATCTTTTCTATTTCACCCCCAACCAAACACAACCTAAAAGTCCACAATTCAACAACTATATTAGTTACAACTCCAAGTCTCCAACGACTATACAATACCCCTTGATCTACTCCCCTACAACATTTTAATAAGATGTGATGGGGGAGATTTGCAATTAGTGTAACTGTTGCATTAAAAATTTTGTATTTCATAGATTACATGGGGAAAAATGTCCAAACACTCTTTGAACTTTAAGCTAGTAGTCATGACACTTCTTGAACTTTAATTTTAGCCAATTTATTCCATAAACTTCACAACTGTCAAATCCAGGGGCGGAGCTAAGTAATGCATTGGGGGCCATGGTCCCTCCAATTTTTTTTAAATCCTCTCTAATTGTAGGTAAAACTAGTTCTCAATCCCTTTGATTTAAGAGCTAGTCCCCACAAGGGAAAAAAAAAATTTTTTTGGCCCCCCCTCCTACACATTAGCCATAATAATTCCCTTCCCTCACCTCAAATCCCCACTTTTCAACCATAAAGATTCATTCATTTTGTTTTTTCCCTTCTTCATTAAAAGCACAGCCACTGACTGATCCCTTCTTTATTTATTTAATTATTTTTTTGCTAAGAGACTAAGACCATATCCCATGTCTTGATGTCCATGTCCATGTCCATGTCCTTTACTATAGTTTTACCCTCAGTTTTACCACTTTTTAGTCATTCAATTTTCCTAATAGGATAAAGTCATAAAACTGAGGTGCAGTACACTATATTTCCCAATTAAATTCTGTATTGAATTTAATTGTCCTTAAAAATGATAATATTGTTTATATTTTATTTGTCATGGTAAACATATGTTTGAATAATTATTTTTTTATTTTTTGGTGAGAAACAAACACACACACACACACACACACACACACACACACACACACACAAAAGGGAAAGGGAAATGGGTTCTAACACAAAGGCACACCACAACTCCACTCAAAAACCATGGTAACTTTTAAGGGAGGGTGGGGCAAGTTATGTTTGAATTTAATTGAAAAACCTAATATATTACACTTTAAATATTGTACTTAAATTTTGCAATTTCCCAAACTATTACAATATCCCCTTGCACTTTATAGCCACCCAAAAGACTCTACTCATCACCATTACCGAGTACTCTCTCTTTAATTAATTCTTCCTTATGATGCTCAATTGGTCAATTAGCTTGTTAGTATTTTGAGTGCTAATATGAATTACACTGATAAAAAAATTTTAGCAGTAATCTTATCATTTATTTTAGGAAACTTTTTATGGGAATTCGAAAAAGCTGTCAAATCAATTAGTTACTTTTTCATTTTTCCATAAAAAGTTTCTTAAAATTACTTACTTATGCCCTAAGGGCATACATTAGTAAAACACTAAATATATATATATTGTGTTAGGTCTAAGGACTGAAGATGACTAAAACATGAATTATTCGCACAAACACGCTCAGAGAAATGTATTAGCCCCGAGGACTTCACTGACCCGAGCATGGGAGGTAAAACGGAGAAGCGCTTCATGGAAACCTGTGCGGAAGAGAAAGAACCATGAGGGGGCAATGACAGTGGGAGGAAGTTTCCTGGAGAGGTTTACCTTCCTCCTCCACATTAAATGTCCTGGAACAACCTTATCAGCTACATTTAATGAAGAAATGACCTTGAATAGTATCTTCACAGCTAGCAACCCTTTCCACTACCTTCAGCAGAGTGTTGATGGGACAAGTGTTCTTGGAAATGCCTTGAGGCATACAGATGGAGGGCTAGGATATGAAGAAGATGGGTATAAAGGGAGAGGAGTCTCCCAAAAGGGACGGATCTTTTCAGCTGAGGGAAAAAAACTAGAAAGAAAGAGAAGGTGTACAATGTATCATTTGGTGTAATACATAGACCTTATATGCAAGAGATTAATCCTCGAACCGGCCCAAGGAGAGCTATTTTTCTTATCTTATACTTGTATTAAATTATTAATCCTTTATGTTATTCTAGACTCTTCGGTCTTTAACTTGAGTTCAGATTAGAATTGTACTTGAATTATTTGCCCACTCTATGAAGAAATTCTATTGTTGGGCTTGAAGGACAAGGCAACACTGCTCTAAGTGGGCCTAGGCCTTTACTTTTAGAGCCCTTACATATATGATACATATATAGTTAAGACTTACTTTGGATTTAATGTATGTTTTTCTAAACTAATGCGCCAAGACATGTATAGATGTCTGAATGTCATATTTTGACTTTTTCTTGAATTGCAAATCAATATGATTTTTTTTCTTAGCCCCCAAGCAAAAATTCCTGGTTATACCCCTGGTCAAATCAACACATTTATTACTCTCCCGTTAAAAACTCAAAATGTTATATTCTCGTGCATCTCACTTGAGCTTTAAAATAACAAATTACCAAGGGCTGAACGGATGAGAGGAAAGAGAAACTTAGGGCTTAACAGAGAAAGAGAGACACAGTTAAAACCAGAAGAACCCCCACCAACGACCACCATGATTACCATTGTTGTCTTGCCATTGGTATTATTCTTCTTCTTCTTTTGTTTTTGGGTTTTTTTTTTTTTTTTTTTTTTTTTTTTTTTTTTTTTTTTTTTTTTTTTTTTTTTTTTCCAATCATCCATGACTTGCGAGAGAGGGAGACGATGCAGTTCAATCCGTTTATTCTGGTTTCAGTGGCAATTTGTTATTTTTCCCCTATTTGTTGGTTTGTTCTCTCTTTTTTGTTGGGATTTGATTGATTTCAAATTTGGTGGTTTGATATTGAGTTCTCTCTTGCTAGTTGTATACAAGGTGTTTGTCAGAGATCTTGTGCACACTATATGTGCGAGATAGTAGGAGTTTAATTGGATGTACAAGAATACTAACGAAGTTGCACATCTTGGCAAAGTGGTCTTTGTCAAACTCTCTTCCTAGTTATTTTGTTTAAGGGATTGGTCCCTCGACAAGAACAGTCTTAGCATGGCTAACTCTATTGTATAGTTTTTTTTTATGCAAAAAGAATCTTTAATTTATTTAATAAAAATAAAATGAATGTTGTTAACCGTACAATTTCATAATATCATATTCGATATACAAATATTAACAACAACAACAAGAAAAAAATATTATTTGTTATTAATAATGAGTAAATCTGTTCAAAAATAAATATAATATGCACTGGTTACAATGTTAGCAAAATTCTTCAATTATTATTATTATTATTATTATCATTTCTGTACGTAAACATAAGTTACAAGCTAGTTACTATAATGACAAAGTCTCAAACTGTTATTTGATTTCAGAGGTGCTTTCCGTAAGCTCTTCTAAATGAATTAATTTCAAGAAATGTTGCAATTTTTTAATTTACCCCATGCCATGGTTTTCAAACCCGGATTGTTCAATGAACCGTTAAAGGGAGAGTTTTAAGGTTTTCAAGGTCGAACCGAGGTCGAACTATAATGATGTCATAATTAATTTAATAATTATTTAAAATATAAATAAATTTAGTAAATTTATAAAACTTGCAAAATTGACTAATATATCTATATATGTGAGAGAAATTTAATGATTCTCAAGCATATATTTACAAATTCAATAAGAAAGTTAATAAAATAAAATAATAACCATGAAACATTAAAATTTATGATTAATTTTTGAAGTAAAGTTGAATATCTTTGAAGGATTTTAATCATAATTTGTTTTATATTCCTTTTAAGAGATGGATAATTTAATTCAGTAAAATAGAATTGTGTTAGTCGTTTTTATAAATTAAATATAAAAAATTTGCGTTAAGTTTACTTCAAGTATTTTTTTTATTGTTAGTTAGTATAATGACAAAGTCTCAAACTGTTATTTGATTTCAGAGGTGCTTTCCGTAAGCTCTTCTAAATGAATTAATTTAAAGAAATGTTGCAATTTTTTAATTTACCTCATGCCATGGTTTTCAAACCCAAACCGTTCAATGAACTGTTAAAGGGAGATGTTCAAGGTTTTCAAGGTCGAACCGAGGTCAAACAGTGATGATGTCATAATTAATTTAATAATTATTTAAAATATAAATAAATATATTAAATTTATAAAACTTGCAAAATTGACTAATATATCTATATATGTGAGAGAAATTTAATGACTTTCAAGCATATATTTACAAATTAAATAAGAAAGTTAATAAAATAAAATAATAACAATGAAAATATTAAAAGTGTGGGTGTAAAAACCCAACGTCATGTGTTGGGCCTAGGCCCAACTCGAATATCACTATGTGTCCGAAGGGAAGAAAGGGATTAGGAAGGAGTCCTGGTGGAAGAAATGTACCTAGAAATGAACGAGATGAGCAGTCCAAAGAGAGCCCTATTAGTCCGAAGAGATCATTCTCCTCGGATTCCAAAGGACAAGCTTCCCAGCTACTTCCATGACAATGACAAACTTTGGGCACGCCTAGAGATGATAAGAACAGAGAAATATCTAAAGGGAAAAGCTGCTACCACCGCATTTAATGCACTGCAGCAACTCTCCTGACCGCATTTATGTGGAGAAGATCCCTGAACAGTGCAATCTCAGCTACCACCACTCACGGAGAACTAAAGCAGGTATCTGATATGATACGTACTCAAGTGAAGACTTAGATGAAGAACAGGTGGATGATGATGATGAAGTAGAAGGAGATTATATAAATGTAATAGGCTTCTGAAAAAAGAGGGGGCAGAACAAAAAGAGTAGAGAAAAATCTGTAAAAGGACTCCAAGCATTGTATTCACTTTTCAATGAAGAATAATCCTCTTCGGACTTGAGCTTATTTTTAAAGCGTGTTCTTATGTCAATTGATCGTTGCTAGATTCACAACCAGCCTAGCTTTTTCACCCACTCTCTACAAATTCATGTTTCTGGGTTCATTGGTCCATAATACTGATCTTTTGGGTTTGGGCCACAAAATTTGGACCCTACAAAAAGTTATAATTAATTTTTGAAGTAAAGTTGAATATCTTTGAAGGATTTTAATTATAATTTTTTTTTATTCCTTTTAAGATATGGATAATTTAATTCAGTAGAATAAAATTGTGCTATGTTGTTTTTATAAATTAAAAAAAAAATTGTGTTAAGTTTACTTCAAGTATTTTTTTTTTTTTTTTTAAATTGTTGAGCATCAACTTGCAAGCTTAGCTGAGTGGTTAGACTCTAGCTCCAACTTTGACCGTGCCATGGTTCTAAACCTGGTAAACGCACTTTTTCGATTTTTTCTTAATTAACAAGCATGCTTGAACCACGATTGGACTGCACGGTTCATGCCACCAATTCTACATGAACTGTGTGGTCTAACCGCAGTTTAAGGGGTTCACAGAATTTCAAATAATTCCAATTCTCTATGTTTAAAAAACTGAATTTTAGTCCGGTTTTTTATTAACCCGGTCGGATCACCCAGTTCAGTCTGGGTTTGACAACCTTGCCCCATGCATGCAAGAAAGTATTACCAAAAAAGTCTAGGAACACAATTTTTGTCAATTTTCTGATTTTTTTCTTAATTAACAAGCATGCTTGAACCGCGGTTGGGCTGCCTGGTTCATGCCACCAGTTCTACATGAACTGTGCGGTCTAACCGTAGTTTAAGGGGTTCATGAAATTTCAAATAAATCCAGTTCTTTATGTTTAAAAAACCGTATTTTAGTCCAATTTTCAGTTAACCCGATCAGACCACCTGGTCCAGTCTGGGTTTGACAACCTTGCCCCATGCATGCAAGAAAGTATTCCCAAAAAAGTCTAGGAACAAAATTTTTGTCAATTTATATGTGAAGGAAAAGTAAAATCCATGTATAAATGATTAAATGATTGTTCATCATTAACAATCCTTCTCATCAAATCATGAGGAAAAAACTTGTGACCAATGGATCGGTATAAGATTTTAAATAGTAATTCTACATGTATCATATAAAAAATGACTTTTTTTTTTCAAAATATAATGTAAAAATATTGTCTTTGTCTCTTTATTTATGAGAAACTAATGTAAAAATGATTTTTCTATAAAACAATAATGCAATCAAGTTATGTGACTTTTTATACTGCATGAAAGGGTAGCTTCTGAACATTTAATTGCAAGTCTACAAACAAAATAAATTCATTTATGTGATTTTAAAATATCCTTTAACTCACCAAACTATAAATTTATTAAGAGCAGAAAAATCATTTCATGCCAAACATGGATGCAATTAAATATCTATAAATATAATACCATTGTGAGAGTTTTTGTAGTTCAACTTAACGAAAGTATTTAGGATTCAAATTCTCCATCCTTATTATTAAATTATAAAAAATAAATATAATAATATCCATACTTATGCAAATCATAAAAGTGATCAAATTTATAATATTTTAATATAATTAGTGTGTTTTGGTAAACTTTTAATGAATTATTCTGTCTTAAAAAGTTGTTAATATATATATATATATATATATAAAATGAATGAAGTTTTTTAAAAATTGAGGTGAAAATGAAGTGTTGGACTTTCTATTATTACCATCTCATGCATTATGTAAAGTAAAAAAAACTTGCAATCGAATAGCTACACTGGTTACAAACCCATTAATTAACTCTAAAATACCCCCTGATCCACACCCCTTCACTCATTAGATTTAGATTTAGAGGTATTCTAGAGCTGCTGGCTTTAAGAACAATGTAGTTGTTTAACTGTGGGTACTTAGAGACGGGTTAATATTGAGTATTTATTTGAATATTCAGAATCTAGTAGTAGAGCTTGATGAATGTAGGATGTTTTTTGAATATTGATGTTTATTTGAACATTGATGAATGTAGGATGTTTTTGGGAATGCAGGGAATTGAAGCTAACCGTTGTACTTATATTTTAGTAAGGAGGGAAGCCTTGTTGTAATATGACCCCGGAGACCTTTTGTGCATAAAAGAGAGAGGAAAGGAGATAATAGATTTCCTTGCCCAATACTTCTGATTGGATTAATCAAGCCTTTCGGTTCACCATTGACAAAAATTGAATAAGAAATAGTGGAAACACATAGCATCATCAAGGCAATCCACTTCTCATTAAATCCCAAATTATGCATGATTGCCTCCAAAAATGACCAATCAACTCTATCATAGGCTTTACTCATATCTAGTTTGAGAACCATAAAACTACCTTTTGCCGGATTATATCTCTACATGCTGTGAGGAGATTCAAAAGCTACCAAGATATTATCAAAAATAAGGTGATTTTTTGTGAAACCACTTAGTTATTAAAAATTTCACATTTATTGAATTGACATATTATGATTGATGTAAAATAATGAAAACAATATTAGTAATAGATTCATGTAAAAGTGATATTAGATCAATCATATCTTGCAAATGTGATGTGAATTTTTTTAGAGCGATTTTACTTTTTAGCATTGCAATTGGAATAATTTTAAAGGATAAGAGCGTGCTTTCTCAGAAAGAAAAACTAAGTTCAATTCGATATTTAATAATCAATACAATTTGATGCAAACTGGCCGGCAGATTCGTAGATGCTAGACTGTAGAATATATATTTAACCTATGACATTCTCTCTATGATTATTACTCTTTATTATTAAGACTAAGACATCAATTGGTTTTTTGAAACCTAGATCTCTTACTTAAGAGCAAAAAAATTTTACCAATTGAGCTAACTTAAACCAACTATAATCAATAAATAAATTGCATCTTTTTCTGGATTGAATAATTGATCAATTGAATTGCTTTATGCTTGGTTCGGTTTCTGGATGTATGCTATCATGTTCTTGGTAAGAAAGAATAAAATAGCAGGGTATGGAAATACATGGAGTAGTTTCACTCAGGAAAGGTGGGAAAAGAGAACAAATACATGCATCTGATCCGACAAAGGCATGGTTGTTTTACTAAGCCAGTAGAGACCCCTCACTTCCCCCATTGTTTTGTGCCACTTGTTTTCGAAGTGCCAGTGGTTTCCTCAATTCTTCTTCAAAATTCTATTTCATGTCTTGGGTTTTTTGACTTTGTTGCTTGTAGCCCTACGTCATTTTTGGATAGGGATGGGGTTTAAACGTATAAACCATGACATTATCATGTGTTCTTTCTTAATTTATTTATCTCTCTCTCTCGGATCAGACAAAGAATCTATCTTGAACTGCTCATCAATCACTATCCTTTCTTTTTTTAAAGGAAAACATCAATCAGTATATATCCTAGCTAGGATGCAAATGCATCCGGTACTTTAGATGATAGTATATAGAAAGTAATTTAGCAAAAATAAAAATAATTTATATAGAAAGTAAATCACTAAGAGAAATTTATTATTTTTCTATAAACTAAGTAAAAGAGAGGTCCACAAAATAGCAAGTGCCTTTTATTAAAAGTGACAGTGTGCAAGTTCAAGTCCAAAAATCAACATCTCCAAAACAAATTAAAAATAAGAGATTACTTACTGTAACCCCTCTCAAAACTCACAAATAGTATGAGTTTTGTATACTCAATACAACCTTTTATAAACTATATAAAAAAAGGAAAAAATAATAATTATAGAAAATTAATCACTAATACTAATAGCTTTTTATTTTTGGGAGAAGGAAAAGAATTTTTAACTTAAAGAGGTTATTATCCATCCCAAAATAATAATAATAGAGTTATTCCAATTTTTGGGTTAAAAACTTAAAATGAGCCGCCCTAATTTGTTGTCATTTTGTCATTTCAACGTTTGTGACACACTTTTCATAAAATAATATAAAAAATGAAAAAACGTTTGAGACGCACATGAGAAGTGCCAATTGGAAGGGGAAAAAAAATTTAATGGGTTGGGGACAAGGCAAGACAAGACAAGACATGAAATTGAATAGGGTACATGCAAGAACATTAAAGAGAACTGCGCGCGGCTAGCAACAAGAAGAGTTGCGTTTAAATCAGAGTATGAAAGATAGGAACTGGTGGAATATGTTTATGAACCATTATATTTATAATTGAGAAGGGGTCTAAAATATACAATTATTATTATTATTGGCTAAAGTCTAAAAAACAATTAATATAAAAGAAAGGAATCATTACTATAATGACAAAATCTCATACTGTTATAATCTCAGACTGTTATTTGATTTCAAAGGTGCTTTCGGTAAGCACTTCTTCTAAATGAATCAAGTTAAAAGAAATGTTGAAAATTTTTAATTTATCCCATGCACGGAAGAAAGTACTATCAAAAAAGTTTAGAAACATAATTTTTGTCAATTTATATGTAAAAAAAAAAAGTAGTGGATCCATATATAAATAATTGTTCATTATTAACAAACCTCCTCATCAAATCATGAAAAAAAATTGTGACCAATGGATTGGTAGAAGATTTTAAATAGTAATACTACATGTATCATATAACAACTGGCTTTTTAAAAAAAATATACTGTAAACAAAAATATTGTGTTTGTCACTTTAATTACGAGAAACTAATGTAAAAATTATTTTCTATAAAAAAAATCATGCAAGTCTACATATTGCATGAAAGGTAGGGGTGTCAATAATTCGGGTTAGCGTGTCGAGTTCGTGTCATGTTGAGGTAGGTGTATTTGACTAAATGGTTCAACTCTAACCCAACCCATTTAATAATCATGTTATGATCCTTCAACCCTAACACGACCTGTTAATAAGGCGGGTTGACTTGACCCAACTCATTTGACACGCTTAATAAACGAGTCGTGTTAGATTAACACGAATGTAACACAACCCATTTCAACCTACATAATATTAAATATAACATTCATCTAGAAATAATTTTTTTTACATTCTAAAAAACAATGCATACACTTCAAGTCTTCAACCCACATTCAAAATAATATAGTTCAACAAAAATATAACATTCATCTAGAAATAAGTTCTTTACACTCCAAAAGAAGTGCATACATTTCAACCCAAATTCAAAATAACAAAGTTTAACAAAAATAAAATAACATAATTCAACAAAAATATAATATCTTTGGAACTCGCCAAATGTTAAGTATCAATATTAAAAGAATTTGAGCAAACAGTAGACTAATCCTGACTATGACCACGATTATCATCCATAGATTCTTTGTTGATGTCCAAATTCATAACATCTTCCACAAGCTTATCTAATTTCATTTGTGTAAGTTCTATGCCCAAAAAACACAAAAAAAAAAAGTGTTAGTAGTTCTAGAGTCTGTAAAGTTTCAATTTCCAATTATATCCGTTGTAAAATTTTGTAATTACTTACTTTTCTTTTCAGATTTAAAATATCAGTTAGATATAAAATGTATTTGACAAATCTAAAATAAAATAAATATTTATTTGTTATACGAGTTAAACAGGTTGTGTTAAGTGGGTCATTTCGAGTTGACACAAATAAATTGACATGTCAAACGTATCTATTGCGGGTTACGCGGGTTGACCTGCTTATGACACGTTTTTTATCGTGTCACATTCGGGTCGACCTATTTATGACCCAAACCCATTAAGGCCCAACCATAACCTGAAAAAACCCATGTCGAGTTCGTGTTGTGTTTGTGGGTTGGGTCGAACATTGACACCCCTAATGAACGGCTACCTTTTAAGCATTTAATTGCAAGTCTACAAACAAAATAAATTCATTTATGTGATTTTAAAATATCCTTTATTTCACCTAAATATAAATTTAGTAAGACTGGAAAAATCAGTTCATAGATGCTTTTAGGCACCTCTCCTAATCTCCTTTTCATGCCAAATAGGGATGCAGTTAAATATCTATAAATATTATACTATTGCGACAGTTTTTGTAGTTCAACTTAATGGAGACAGTTAGGATTTAAATCTTCCATCCTTATTATTAAATTATAAAAAATAAATATAATAATACCCATACTTTTGCAAATCATAAAAGTGATCAAATTTATAACATTTTAATATAATTAGAGTGTATTTTGGTAAAATTTTAATGAATTATTTTTTCTAAAAAATTTATTAATATATATAAAATAAATGAAGTTTTTTATTATTTATTTTCTAAATTGAGGTGAAAATGAAGTGTTAGACTTTTTATTATTACCCTCTTATGTATTATGTGAAGTAAAAAACTTGCAATTAAGTAGCTACACTGGTTACAAACCCAACAACTGAACTAAAATACCCCTTGATCCACTCCCCTTCAATCATTAGATTTAGATTTAGAGGTATTCTAGAGCTGTTGGCTTTAAAAACAATGTAGATGCTTAACTGTGGGTTCTTAGAGTTGGAGATGGGTTAATATTGAGTGTTTATTTGAATATTCAGAATCTAGTAGTAGAGCTTGATGAATGTAAGATATTGTTTGAATATTGATGAATGTAGGATGTTGTTTGGGAATGTTTTCTTACAAAGAAGCTAACCGTTGTACTTATATTTTAGCAAGGAAGGGAACTTTGTTTGTTGTAATATGACTTTGTAACTTTTGATAACCCCCCATCTTATGCTTTTGTTATTTTTAGACAACTTCGACTTGTTTTGTGACGGCTTTTGTAATATTGGAACTCTGTTAGGCTTCGTTTAGATATAACTTATTTTACAGAAAACTGAAATGTGAAAACACTATAGTAAAATAATTTTTAAATGTGTGAATAGTACCGTGAGATCCATTTTTAGAATTTTTTTCTGAATAAAGTGGTTGTGGGTCCCATGAACAGTGAAAATTGTCTCTTGCACAGTGAATCTATGTGCATGAACAGTGCGGTTACGGTTCATGCACGCTAAAAAAATAAAAAAAAAATTAAAAAGAAAGGAAACGTGAAATAGAAAACACAGACGCGCAATAAGTCCTATCCAAATCCATCTTATAAGTCTGTTTGAATACAACTTATTTTGCTGAAAACTGAAAATACTGTAACAAAATAATTTTTAAATGTGTGAATAGTGTCGTGGGACCCATTCTTAATTTTTTTTAAATAAAGTGGATGTGGGTCCCATGAACAGTGCTGCTATAGTGCGTGAATAGTGCTGTTACAGTGTGTAAACAGTGCCTTGTTTCTAATAGCTGAACTGCGTGCGACACAAAAAAAAACAAAAAAAAAAAAAAAAGAGGAAAATGCAACCATGGAAACGCAGACACCCAATCCAAACAGATACTTAGTCTTTGAATGAAATCCAATTTAACCAAAAAAAAAAAAAAAAAAACTTTTTGTATAATTATTACCTACTCTTTTGTTGATAACTTTTTTGAAACAGAAGTATATCATTCATTTAATCAACAAAATTAGCATCTTAATACAAAACTTCTCTAGCTATTGGAGGAACATCTTCCATCTTCCATCCAATACATATAATATTCCTAGCAAATTAAGTTAATACATGTTTCTAGAAGACTTTATACTTGTATTGTCCTATCAACGATAGTATAAAAAAATGGACTAAGAAATTCAATGAAAGGATCAAAACCATGAGATAAGGCTAATCGACTTCCTTAACATCAACCCTTATAATAATATAAATTTTGGGATCCTAGAAAAGCTTTACTCAAATCCCAAACTATTCTTTTGAGGTAATCATTCAAAACACTCCCTCTCTCTCCCTCTCTCTCCCCTACCTATTGGAAATATAATCTTCAACTCCTTAAGCTTGAAGCCAGATTCATACCTGGTGCATTGCACCTGGTGAAATTCACCAACTTCTCTCACAATTTTTTTACTTTTTTTTTTATTTTTTAATTTTAACTTTTTAACTTACTTTTAATATATTTTATTTAATAGTTGAGATTGAAAATTACTTTTTTCAATTTTCAATCTCAACCATTGATTTAATACTGTACCCAGTGTAGGGGTGGCAAATGGGCGGGTTGGGTCATAAATGGGTTGGATAATAAATGGGTTGGGTATATAATTATCCATTTATCTATTTATAACCCATTTATATATAAATTAATTATCCATTACCCGCCCAACCCATTTAATTAGTAACCCACCCATTTAACCCAATAAGATCCAACTAAACCAATAACTTGTTAAAAACTTTAAAAATCAAAATTAAAAAGATCAAAAATCCCTTTTCCTATTCTTTCCTTACATTTTCCCTTCACAAAATTCATTTCTCAGCAGCCAAACAGACCATCAGAGAAAGAAACAGAAAAAGTTAAAGTTGTCAACTTCAAAAAAAAAAAATAAATAAATAAATAACTAGAGGTTCTTAGCCGTTTCGTTTAGGACGGCCCAAGCGTCGGCGACGAGTTTGAAAGCTTGATTTGCTAGAAGGAACTTGTTCTTGTCTGGGTGGAGGAGCAGCGTGAGCCTGCGGTACTGTTTCTTGATGAGTTTCTGATCGTCCGATCGGCGATCGAGCTGGAGAATCGAGTACCAGTCGTGGTGGTTGTTCATGCACTTCTCGGCGGCCAAGAGGACGTCGGTGACGGCCAAGATCTGATCTGAGCCGTCCAAGAGCGGCTCGGTTTCTTGGGCTAAGATCGCGAAGTCGCGCGAACCGGTGAGATCTCGGGTTTGGAGGAGCTTCTCGGAGATTCTGAGGGAGCGTTCGGCTTTGGCTCTGTTTGGGTCTTTCATGTTTGCTTGTTTGTTTTTCTTCTTTTGACGGTGGTTTATTTTTCGATCTCAACGGGTTGGAGCTCATTCACGGGTTCTTCTTCTTCTTCAAATTTGAGGGAAAGTGTTTGGGCTTAGGAATTTAGAGGTTAAAGTGTTTGAGAAAGTGTTTGGTTACTGAGAAAATTTGAGGGAAAGTTAAAGGTTAAAGTGTTTGAGAAAGTGTTTGGTTACTAAGAAAATTTGAGGGAAAGTGAGACTATCTTAGGTTTTAGATTTTAAAAGGCTTTAGTGGATATTAGTGGGTTTATTTAATTTTAAATTTTAGATGGGTTTAGTGGGTATTAGTGGATTTATCCATTTAGACCCATTTAATTAAATAACCAAATGGGTCTTTATCCATTTAACCCAAATACTCAAATGGGTTGGGTTAAGACTTATCCAAATAAGGTGGGTAATGGGCGGGTTCATGGATATGGATAAAAATTGCTACCCCTAACCCGGTGCAATACCCTTTAAGCCATACTACTGGAATTCAAATTAATATGGGTAGTACCTTATATGTCAAAACGTGACTCACCACCAAACTAGCTAGGAAATGAAAATTTCCTGTTAGGTGATCCTCGTTTGTCGTCATGACTCATGACCTCTCCAGCACAAAATGCAAAGCTTAGAGACCATCCATGAATCTCATCAAACAATTAAGATTTGAAAATAAAAGCGTATCCAAATTATTTTTTACAGGCATTTAAAAAAAATAAAAATAAAAATAAAAAAATAAAATAAAAAACTTAGAAAATATCATTCATAGGAGAGATTCTGTGGCCAAATTATATTCATTTTGGTTTCAAATTTTTGTATCCAAAAGTCACACTGGAGCCTTTTATGACAGTCATGCACGCCTAAGGAATTAGGTTATACGTGTGGTAAATGTGTAATAATGCTCTTACCATGCGCCTGCAAAAGTGAAATGAGGCAGGTCTCCATGGTGCAAGGGACAAACTAGATTAGATCATTTTTTTTTCCGTGAGTTTTTAGAAAATGATCCCTTTTAATTGAAACAAAAATGATATACATACATTAAATAACTAACTAATCCAAAGCAAAGAACCATGATTGAGAATTGAGATGTTGGTGCCATTTCTCATATGTCAGCAAAAAATGGACCCAAGAACCTAGAATTTTGACAAATAGATAAAAATAAGTGCAACAAAAATGAAAGAGAAAGAAAAGAAATGGCAGACAAATTGAACTGCTCTCATGCCTCGGTACAAAAAGGATCTAAGTAATACCCATATACTTGGACAAAAAGACCCAAAAAAGAAAAAAGAAAAAAGGACCAAAATTGGGCATCCCCGGCCTATGCCAAAATTAGAACCCAAGAACCAAAAATCAAAATCAGCAACAATTTATGCTCATGTTAGAAAACTGACTAGACAAGCCAGAGCCACCAGCCAAATTGCTTCTCTTGGACTTGTTCACCATTGGAGGTGAAGGTGCCCACTTGCTGTAATTTTGTGCATCACCTTTTGTTTCTCTATTACTGCTCTCTGATGATCCTACTGCAGTAGGGAGTTTGTGACAGGCAGATAGCCATTTAGACTGCATGTAAGTGATAGTCCTCCAAGGGGGTATGTGGAGGCCTCTCTCTCTAAGGGACTGTTTGGCAGCTGAGCATAGAATTGAGATTATCTTGTTGAGCTTGTCCTCGGTCCCTACAAAGATGTGTGGGAGTATATTTGTGAGCTCCATGTAGGTTGGTGTAGGCCTTGCCAGCTCAAACTGTGACCTGAAGTCTATATCCACTATGAGCCTCATTGGATCACCATTTTCATTTTTCATTGTGATATCAATGTAGTCATAATCACCTGTTAAAAAAAAAAAAAAAAAAAAAAAAAAAAAAAAACCCAAGAAGAGCGTCAAGTTAACCCAAGTGGGATCCACACCAAAAACACCTGAACTCAAGCGCGTATCACCCACGCGCTTCAAATTTGGGTAACCAAAACGATTCCAAGATGCACTTGGTAACAACTTATTAGAATTTCCTCAGGAAGATAAGGATATACGAACAGATATGCATGTAGTGTGACATATACATATTCTCAAGAACAACTATTCTTTTCAAAGATTTACCATATAAAAGTTTTTTTTTTTTAACTTCATGATATGTCTTTCTGGGCATTTCCTCTTTTTGGGAACTGAACCATAAATGACAAATGGCATATCAACTTTCATAAGCCGTATTATAGTACTTATACAAAAATGTTTTGTTTGTGCTAAAACCGAACACAACTTTAATTTCTTTTAACCAAAGTGGAAACATTATTGTTAGAGTTGTGGAATAGAAGGGACATATATAAGGAATTTGATGCAAAAAATAAGAAATTGACAAATTGAGTGAGCCACAAAAGAGGGATATATATATATATATATAGAGAGAGAGAGAGAGAGAGAGAGGGAGAAAGAGAGAGACACACCAGCAGGGCATCCCAAGGAAGTGAGCCAAGATGTTTGACATAGAGAAGCATTATAGCCATCTATTTTGTGCTTCATTACAAGCCACTTTTTCAGACTAGTCGTTTTCTTAGCGCCCCTTTTGTTTCTCATGTGCCTCAACACACACTCTAGGACCTCAGCCTCAGCCTGTGTCCCACTCCCAACAATCTCCTGAAACCACACAAAATCAGCAAAATATATTCTCTCTCTCTCTCTTTCTCTCTCTCTCTCTCTCTCTCTCACACACACACACACACACACACACACACAAAGAAAACCAACAAAACAAATATATAATAAATACAAGAAAAAACATATATACCTGTAAAGTGAGATATTGGGTATGATAGTTAAGAGGAAGGCAGGTTGAGGAAGCGGAAAAAATGGGAGATGGTGATTCTGATTCTATAAAATCCTCTATCATCTGAACCAGTCTTTCCTCTTCTGAGCTGCTCATCTCTCTCTCTCTCTCTCTCTCTCTCTCTCTCTCTCTGTGAGATAAAGTTTGATAAGTTGTTGGGTGTTGTCGAAGACTAATAAGTAGAACATATATGGTTTTATTTTGGGGTTCTTGAAGATTGTGTTCAATTGTTTCTTTATATATATGGCAGACTCAGACTGGGGCACAGGGCGGTGGAAATTACAGGAGAAATTATAAGATCTTTATGGTGGGCAAGTGAGATGTTATGGTCTATCATTTCATTAAAAAAAATTTATTTGTTTAAAATTGTTGAATTAGAAAATTTTTTAAAATAATAACTGATTACTGACTCAGCAATTTTAAACAAATGAGAATTATTTAATAAAATGATAGGTAAGTGACGTGATCTACCAGAAGATTGTATAATTTCTCAATATGGTGACAAATGAGGTCATGAAAAGAGACAGGGCACTTTCATATTGCATATATATCTATATATCTATATATATATATATATAGTAAATAAAAATAGAAGAAATGGTAAATATGATCCATAAATTAAAAGAGAGTAAAAATTTATGTGGGTAGCTCTAGTAGATAGGGAATATTAATGGAGAATATTCCATATTTATATAAATAGGTAAGGTGAAAATGACACAAACAAAAAAAAGGTGGCATGGTATTGGTGTCTGATCCAGAAGCTACATCAAAGATTATTCCAATTTTTTCACTTTTAACTGCTTAATATATAAGGGTAGATAGACCTTGTCATAGACCCTTAATAAGGGCTTTAATCAATTCCTTTGCGTACGGTACGTGTAAAGTGGGATTAATTGGGAGAAATCTTGTGGATGTGGTACGTACGTACGTACTCACCCTACGTTCTTGCGCTTAACGCCCTGATCCATCGTTTTAAATAGGATGAACCACTATGTCTATCTGTTTGCGCCAAAGATTTGTTGTATAGTCAGAACGACTCCATTTTGATGGATCGGGTGATCTCAGTCTCAGCACTCAGCACGCTGCAGATTTTCTTTTTTCCCAACGACTTGATCACTGTCGGTATTTGTTTTGATGCTTGAATAAGTAACCTGTTTACATATGTATATAATTCTGTGCGTAATCAGTGGACTTTGTTACGAATGATTAAGGAATTAATTGAATGAATGTGGATAATAGATCGATACCTCTTGAAGAGGTCATATGAATTTATGGTAGGACAAAATTTAGTTACAAAATTAGTTATAGTTTTATATTACAAATTTACTTAATATCTTTTTATTGGAGGTGAATTTTGACAAATTCACCATTGGATTATATTTTCTTCTTATATCCTGCATACTTGCAAAATTTCAAAAAAAATAAAAATCAATAACTATGTCACCAATAAATTTTTTAAATTTCAAGTTTTTGTAATTTAAAATTATGCACAAAATATAATCTTATAAATCATATAGTAAATAGTATCCGATTGACACAAAATTTAACATATGTATTAAGAGTGTAATATGTAATTCAATGGTTAGATTTTCAAAATATGTTGTAATATTTATTTTATTAAGTGAGTCTGTAACCTTGAGTTACAACTAATTTTGTAACTAAACTTGTCATTTATGAAATTCAATTCATCGCCCTAGCCCCTCCCTCTCTCTCTCTCTCTGAGAATTGTCTCTCCCTTTTTTTTTTCTCTAAAAATAAATTAGAAAAGATATTCGTCTTTTTTATTATTACATTTATAGAACGGTTCTAGTTAGTTTAAATGGTAAAATCTCTAATCCTGATATGAATGATTAAGTTTTGCTTGCTCAAAATATTAATTGGATTTTTGTTTCATAATAAAGAGTAATTATCATAGTTATATATCTTAAAAAAATTAACATGCATTTTCTCGTTTTAATATATAAAATACATATACCATTTGAGCTTGCTAACAATGAGATTGAAAAAGAATTTTTTAGACCCAAAAGCCAAAGGTTTTTTTTTTGAGAAAGAAAAGCCAAAGTTAATTTGTAATGAATTTGTCAATTAAGTTTCAGTTAACTAAATTATGTAATTTGAATTATCAATATGAACAGCCACAAAATAACAAGTCACCAAACCATAAAGCAAGGTAATAAAGGCAAAAAAATATGAGACACGCGATATGGTGAAGAAGTGCAAAATATATGGGGAACACTCCATAAGAAAAACTATTGTGATGGCACCTTTACCCCAAATAAGCAATTCATTATAAAAGAAAATTTTACAATTTAGTCCAAACCCTTGATCTTAGAAACTACTCACTTTTTTCCTCAAAAAAAAGAAAAAGAAAAAGAAATTAGTCACTTGTTAACTTATCGATGCGACCCCACACTAGCTTCAAACCTTATGAACTCTTCGTACATGAACACTGTTATTCACAATTTGCATCCTTGATCATGATTACATCCTCTAACTGACTCCAAGGACCCTTCTTAAAAATTTGGATACTATAGTGCCACACTGGATTAATTGGTTATGTGGTTTCAAACTTTGATCACACTATATGGAATAAATAGGCCTAAATATCCATAATTTATGCTAATTTCATTGCTTTAGTTTCACTTTTTTCATACTTATGGATGCTTCTCATACATGCTTATAATTTCAAACATGTGTTTTGTATTCTACTGCAACTAAATTATCTTGATATACACTTTGTCATTTGATGTCTAAAATATTTTACTTATTGCATTATTCTAGAAAAATTAATGTGCCTCAATCATTTATCTTTCAATTCGCTTGCATACAACTAGCTAGATAAATGTTTCAATTGTTTTCTTGAGGCCATCGTGTGTGTATGTGTGTGAGTGTGTGTGTGTGTGTGTGAATGGCTTTATCCAAAAAAATGTTAAAAACTTGATTTTAAAAAATAATAATAATAATCATGAGATACTTAGCATTATATTTTTCAATTGAGTTTGAGTTGCGCATTGTAAAACCCAAAATAAACAAGTAAACCAATAATGTTTTTATTTTATTATTTTTTTACCCAAAAAAAAAAAAAAGAAGAAAGTTTTAAAAACATGTTGGATTAGGTTGACCCGCAAAAAAAAAAAAAAAAAAAAAAAAAAAAAAAAAAAAAAAAAGACAAGTCGAGGGTCAATGCCTTTAGGTCTAAAATTTGAGTTTGGGTCTGATATTTTCTTTATTTGAGTTTGGGTTAGGTTGTCAGGTCTTGATCTCTTTTGCCACGTCTAATCGTATAATACATTATACTATTATAGACTTATTGATTATTATATTGCTATGGAATTTGTCAATTTAAAACCTAACAGAGATGATTCGTTTAAGTCCAAACTCATCTTAAATGGAATATATATTTTATTTTTTGATAGAGTTCTAGCATATGACGTTCGCTTCTAATAATTATGCTTTTTATTATTATATCAAAATACCAATCGATTTTTAATGTAGACGTTAATTGAAATCAATAATATATATTTTATTTGATTTCTAATTAGTCGGGTAATATTTGTGATTTTATTCTCTTTTTTTAATAGATTATTTGTGATTTTATTCTGTTTGGTCACAACTGTGATATTTTTGGTAGATCATACTACATTTATTATAAACTTACTATATTTTAGTTTGTATGGATATGATGTATTATTAAGTTTTATTCTTTTGAATTTGAAAGTTAGACAATTCCTTTGCATGCATTCAAAAAAAAAAAAAAAAATAGAACATTCAAATTTTAGTGGATTCCCTTCTCAAAAAAAAAAAAAAAAAATAGTGGATTCCAATTAAATAAACTAACAAAATTTCATGCTATCGAATACGAGATTTGAATTGAGTCCCACCTATGTCAAAAACCATTTAGTGTATGAATCTAATAATAAAAAACAATTATTATGAAGTGGATATCATATATTCAAATCTTATTTATTTAAAAATAATAATAGTAGGGCTAGATTCAAGTTACACCTGGTGTAACTCTAACTAATGTTACACCACTCAATATTTTTTAATTAGATGCGAATATTGACAAATCTACCGTTAAATTACATTATCTTTGTATATTCTTTATGCTTGCAAAATTTCAAAGTGATAAAAAATAATATCTATGTCATCAATTAATTGTTAAAATTCAAATTTCTGTAGTTTAAAATAATGGTAAATAGAATCCAATTGATATGAAAATTGATATGCATATTAAAAACATATAAGACATGTAATTCAATGGTTGGATTTTCAAAATATTAATTCAATAACAAGTTATTGGATGGTGTAACATTGCTTAAAGTTACACCAGGTGTAACTTGAACCTAACTCATAATAGTAACATCTCAAACTTTACACTTGACATGCCATAATTAATTTACATTAACTTATGACAAAATATACTCCATTTGATTATGCCTTAATTTAAATGCTAGAATGGAGTTTGGTTCTCGGCATACTTGTTGTGTCCATTGTTTCTTAGGAAAATCAACAAAAATAGTTTCTCCCTTCCTTAATCTTGCAGCCATTGAAGTGTTAAGAACCTTGTAGATCAACAATCAAACAAAATCTTAAAAAAATAATAATAATTAAAACCTTATCTAAGCAACAAAACATTCAGAATATTATATGCAAATTAATTTTCTCGTAAATCACTTTTAAACTACCAACTTTTATGTGAATCAAGTAATCAACCTTGCTACCAGCAAAGAATTTTTCACCCACAAATTCTCACTCTCGCTCACATGCATCTCACTTCACTTGGGTTCACCACAATACAAAATGAAAAAAGTGTAAATTTTTAACCCCTATTCAGCGACTCTTATTGTATGAGTCTATATATAATCAACACACAACCCCCCCCCCGCCCCCAAACTAGGGGTGTGCAGAAAACCCACTGAGCCGCCAAACCCGACCCGACCCGACCCGCCGGGTTGGGTCGGTTTTTAAGGCTTGGTGGGTTGGGTTGGGTTACAAAATTTTTTTTTATAGCAGGTCGGGTTGGGTTTGGGTCATAAAATTATAAACCCGCCAAACCCGACCCGACCCGACCCACCCATATTTAATATATATTTAAAATATATTATATATTTAATAATTTTTAAAAAAAAAATCAATTGTAGTGCACTTATATATATTTAAATATATATTATATATTTAATAATTTTTTTAAAAAAACCAGCTGTAGAGCAGCACTTCCTCGGTTCCTCCTACTAATACTAATTTTATATATATATATATATATATAATATTATATAATTAATAATTTTTTTTAAATAACCAGTTCTTCCTATCCTATATAAAAGCCAATTAGTTCACACAAACCCTAATAAATTACTATTGTTGTTTAGTCATTAGTGTTGTTTGCCTTTAAGGAGTTACATTTGATACTAATCTTTAGGTTTTTTTAATATATTAATGTTTATATTTTTTTTCTACTCAATTTAATAATAATAAATAAAAAATTTTGTCAAACCCATGGGTCCAACCCGACCCATGTGGATTGGGTTAGGTTGGGTTGGACTTATGTGATGGGTTAGGTTGGGTTGAATTTTTTTTGACCCACCATGGTGGGTTGGGTCAAAAAAAATCCCCTCAACCCGACCCATGCACACCCCTACCCGCAACAACACAAAAAAAAAAAAAAAGACAACTGTTGACCTTAAGGAACTCTAGTTTCATACTTTAATTTTATATTTACTTATAGGAAAACGGACCACAAATTGTTCTTTGGGTCTAAGTGGCCTGTCTAAAAGAAAACAGTCAAATGATTGGGTAATATCACGGCAGTCAGCACTTTCTTCTTGGAACTAAAATAAAACTATATAAATTTATCAAAAAAGAATACAAAATTATATAATAAAGATGAAAATCTTATGAGACTTTTCACTTGTGCATTTGAATTGGTTTTCCCTTGTCCAATTAAAAGTCTTACCCAACCATCTTAAAATTTCCTGATATATTTTTTTCATTTTATCTAAAGAATGTCTTATTATTATTATTGTAGGGACTCGGTTCGAGCACTTTCCTCCTAGGGATGAGTGGACCCAAACCCAGGTAACCCTATACAATAAATTTGTAAAGAGTGGATAAAAGGACTAGGCATTAATGAAAGATACAACGGTCGATGTGGGTTTACAGGATTATCAAGTGAGATTTGGCTAAGTGTTTTAAGGAAAAATTCGTCCTCAACCTAGTCCGAGGAGCCCTTCCCTGACTACTAATGAATATAGGGGTTATCCTTGAACACCCCGAAAACCCCGAACCCCTGAACCCCTTTACTTCTGGGGGTTCATTCTATTATATAGCCCTGTTCAGCTGATCTCTGCCTTCCACTTGTTGATCATCTGAGCCTGTGTCTGAGGGCTTGTCCCATCAGCCGCCTTTCCAGACTTTTTGTTAGTTGAAGTCACTAAGGCATCATTGTTCACTGGTCAATTCTCCATTAATGCGGCTAGAGTATCGGTTGCGTACATTTAATGTGTGGATGACAGATTCCCCTCTTCAATATCGGTTGGCCGAGGACATGGTCGTCCTCGGCGATGCTCCTTCACAATTTGGGCCTCCCCCCCTCATCCTCTGATTCTGTATTGTCCTCGGCATGGGCCTTAGGCCCGATATGGAATGAGCCGGGGTTGCCAAATCTTCGGGCCCCACAATAGCCCCTCAAAATTCTGCTACCCGCCTCTTCGGGCGGGGAGGAGGATTTTGATGTCCTCTGGTCCTTACCCTGGCCTGGCGAATCTTGTCTTCCTGTCAGTGCCAAAATCCTTCCAACTGCTTAGGGGACGTTCCTGGCGTTTCAATACTTGGAACACGCCTTCATTAAATTTCGACAACTCTGTATCCTCCACATTCAATGGTGTGACGATGAATGGACGGTAGGGATACTTCTGACTTAATGGACGGGAAAGCCCGTGCAGTTACTTTTAATTGGGGGTATAAATACCTAATCGAACTAATTTGCCCCTTCACTTTTGCATTCAAGAGCTCTTGCGCACGATGAGCCTTTCCTCATTTTTGTAAGTTCTTTTCTCCTTCTGGTTCATACTTTTCCACCTGAGTTCCTTGTCCTCGCATTCTTTTTCTTCTCTCCTTCATTTTTCCCTGAGCCCCCCCGTTAGTTCTTTAGGATGGGTAGGTTTAAGAAGTTAGTTGAGTCTGAGGAGGAGATGGAAAAATTCGTTGCTGACTATAAGATCCCCGATACAGTGAGTTTGAGGTATTGTGGAGAAGGGGAGTGGAGCATTAGGAGAAAAGATGATGAGATGGCGATTCCTATAATCACCTTTCTGGAGGGTGGTATGAGGATTCCCATGGGGCCAGTGATGAGGGATTATCTCAGGCACTTCGGCTTATCTCCCACCTAGTGTGCCATCAATGTGTTTAGGATCTTAGGTTGTGTGGATGCCCTGAATGAGAAGATGGGGCTGGGATTAACCCACCATAATGTAAACTGGTGCTATAACCTCCAATGCCTAAAGGGGAAGTCTTATTACATAAAGACGAGGGACGATAGGGTTCGGCTCATCCAGTGCCTCCTTGAGTCTAGCAAGGGTTTGAACAAAGACTTCCTCATTGTGTCCGGAGAGTGGCAAGATGGCTTTCATTGTCCAATAGTGAAGGTAAACCAGGTGGGGCAATCAAACTATGAGAGGGTCTAATTTCTTGTGCTTTCGCGCCCTGCTTTGCTTGGTTTTTGACAGGAACTTATTTTCTTTTATGCAGATCCGCGCGCTTTTGAGCGTCACTTCGACTTGGTCAATAAGGAGGATTTGCAGACCGTACTAAGGCAGAGGATTAGCTGAGGGTCGCCAAAGAGGAAATCGCGACCCTGAAAAAGAGGGTGCTCGAGGCAGAGGGGGTCAGAGGCGTTGCAGAGTCTGCCAGGAACGAGGCCTTGAAAGCCAAGGAAGAGGCTAAGTTGGCCAAGGCCGAGGCTGAGGCTTCCAAAGGCAAGGTCGCGCAGGAGGCCTACGAGCCAGGGGTAGCTGAGACAGAAGCTGCCTTTAGAGCTCAGGTGCTTGGGGTATGCAGACTTTACTGTTCCCAGGTGTGGAATGAAGCCTTGAAACAAGCAAGTGTTGAGGGTTCATTTGACCTGTGGAAGGCAGAAAGTGTGTACTACCCTTCTGCCATTCGTGAGGCTGCTCTTCCTAGCTCCGAGGCCGAGGTGACTCCCGAGGGAGTTAGGACTGTTCTTGATGAAGAAGCCATGGCTGATACCACTTCAGATGAGCCTGCCAAAGGAGCTGATCCTCCTAGGGCCGTTGAGACAAGTAAGGGTCCCACGGCGGATGTGCTCTGGGAGGCTGCGGACCCCTTAGCTGATGTCCAAGCCCCTTACGTTGAGGATATATCTCATCCAACTAACCCTCCCCAGGCTGCAGTCCCAAGCAAGGGCTGCAAGGACCCTGAGACCTCTTCTGCCCAACCTCTTGAGGGGGGAATTGAGATGGGGCTGAAGGAATGATCCTTCATTGCGCCTTTGTTTCGTTTTTTTTTTTTTTTTTTAAGCATTGTAATAGCACTTTTGCCTTGTGTAACTCTGTAAAGATTCAGTGAAGTGCATATTTTATTTTCTCTTATTCGTCCTGTTTGTATTATCATTTTTTTTTTTACTTGTACAATCCTGGCTTTAATTGCGCTTCAGCTGGCCACACCGATGCTTTAAGTGATGCTCATAGGCTTGGTCTTGAGATTCCATCGTAGGAAAGGTCACTATCCTCTACAGTGCTCATTATTAGAACCAAAGTAGTTAGCCTCGCCGTAGGTTTGGGTCCGTGGACAGTACAAGACCCTGATTCTGTCTAGTGCTTAGATCCTCCTGAAGTGACTAATTTCCCCATAGGTTTGAGTCCGTGGACCATGTAAGACCTTGGTTCTGTCTAGTACTTGGATTCCCTTGAAGCAACTAGTTTCCCCACAGGTTTGACGCTGGGGACCATGCAAGACCTTGGCTCAGCCTGACACTTGGTCTTTCGTGAGTGAATAGTTTCTCCATAGGCTTGAGTCCGAGGACCATGCAAGGCCTTGGTTCTGTCTGGTACTTGATTCTTGAAGTGATTAGTTTCCCTATAGGCTTGAGTCCGAGGACCATGCAAAGCCTTAGTTCTGTCTAATACTTGTCTTCTGAAGTAGAAGTAGCTAGTTTTCCCATAGGTTTAAGTCCGAGGACGATGAAAGACCTTGGTTCTGTCTAGTACTTAGTTCTTCTGAAGTAGTTAGTTTCTCCATAGGCTTGAGTCCGAGGACCATGAAAGACCTTGGTTCTGTCTAGTACTTAATTCTTCCGAAGTAGTTAGTTTCCCTATAGGCTTGAGTCCGAGAACTATGTAAGGCCTTGGTTCTGTCTAACACTTAGTTCTTTTGAAATAGCTAGTTTCCCCATAGGTTCGAGTTTGAAGACTATGCAAGACCTTGATTCTGTCTAGTACTTAGTTCTTCTAAAGTAGCTAGTTTTCGCAAAGGTTTGAGTTCGAGGACCATGCAAAACCTTAGTTCTGTCTAGTACTTAGTTTTTCTAAAGTAGCTAGTTTTCCCATAGGTTTGAGTCCGAGGACCATGCAAGACCTTTGTTCTGTCTAGTACTTAGTTCTTCCGAAGTAACTAGTTTCCCTATAGGATCGAGTCCGAGGACTACGCAAGACCTTGGTTCTGTCTAGTACTTAGTTTTTCTGAAGTAGCTAGTTTCCCATAGGCTTGAGTCCGAGGACCATGCAAGACCTTGGTTCTGTCTAGTACTTAGTTCTTTTGAAGTGGTTAGTTTCCCCATAGACTTGAGTCCGAGGACTATGCAAAACTTTGGTTCTGTCTAATACTTTTCTTCTGAAGTAACTAGTTTCTCCATAGGTTTGAGTCAGAGGACTATGCAAGACCTTGGTTCTGTCTAGTATCTAGTTATTCTGAAGTAGTTACTTTCCTTATAGGCTTGAGTCTGAGGACCATGCAAGACCTTGGTTCTGTTTAACACTTAGTTCTTCTGAAGTAGTTAGTTTCCCCATAGGCTTAAGTCCGAAGACCATGCAAGACCTTAATTTTGTCTAACACTTATCTTCTGAAGTAACTAGTTTCCCCATAGGTTTGAGTCCGAGGACTTTGCAAGACCTTAGTTCTATCTAGTACTTAATTTTTCTGAAGTAGCTAGTTTCCCCATAAGTTTGAGTCTGAGGACCATGCAAGACCTTGGTTCTGTCTAGTACTTAGTTCTTCTGAAGTAACTAGTTTCCCTATAGGTTCGAGTCCAACGACTATGCAAGCCCTTAGTTCTGTCTAGTACTTAGTTTTTCTGAAGTAGCTAGTTTCCTCATAAACTCGAGTCTAAGAACCATGCAAGATCTTGGTTCTGTCTAGTACTTAGTTCTTCTGAAGTAGTTAGTTTTCCCATAGGCTTGAGTCCGAGGACCATGCAAGACCTTAGTTCTGTCTAACACTTGTCTTCTGAAGTAACTAGTTTCCCCATAGGTTTGAGTCTGAGGACTATGCAAGACCTTGGTTCTATCTAATACTTAGTTCCTCTGAAGTAGTTAGTTTCCCCATAGACTTGAGTTCGAGAACCATGCAAGACCTTAGTTCTGTCTAACACTTAGTTCTTCTGAAGTAGTTAGTTTCCACATAGGCTTGAGTCCGAGGACCATGCAGGACCTTGGTTCTGTCTAACACTTGTCTTCTAAAGTAACTAGTTTTTCCATAAGTTTGAGTCCGAAGACTATGCAAGATCTTGGTTCTATCTAGTACTTAGTTTTTCTAAAGTAGTTAGTTTCCCCATAGGCTTGAGTCTGAGGACCATGCAAGACCTTGGTTCTGTCTAACACTTAGTTCTTCTTTGCTGCTTGGAGTGAGGGAGATCATCCTCAGCGTTGGGGAGTCGGCCCTAAAAGTGATAGCAGCCTTGAGCTTGCTCCGCCGAGGGGCGGGACCCTTCTTCAGTCTGGCTCCTTCGTCCGGCGCGTCACTTCCAATTACGAGGCGTCTTTTGGGCTATTCGAGTAACACGCTTGACGCTTCGATGCGCGAGACGTATCCTCATTAATATCCTTGCAAATTTACGAGGATCCAGCGGTTGGCAGGCTTTTTGGAAATTTAGCGGAGTTAATACCTCCGGTAATTCTTCCTTAGGATTTTGTGCGGATTGGTTTTCACCAGCTCTTGCCTTCTATATAAGGCATTTTGGGGTAATCTTTTCTTCAAATTTCACAAACACTTGAGTTCAATAGGAGTTCAAGGTTCTCCGTTTTCTAGGCATTTTCAAGGGCCTTGCCAAAATAGCGACTTGTGCTTGAGGAGATGGAGTGGCCCTAGAAAAGGGCAGCGTTAAGAAAGTCGAGCCCCCTTTAGGAGCAGAGGATGCCACCCCGATCCTGGACGACACAATGAAGGCGAAATAAGTAGAGGCCGAAGATCCTTCTTCTTTTCAACCTAGCCAAACAGAGGACTCCCCTTGCAGTTAGAAGGGAGATCCGAAAAGAACATAACGTCTCTCTTCTGCGTGCGGATCTACCGACCTTCTAAGCTAGTAGTGATTCACCGGCATCCGGTCGTCGTGGGACTGGGAAAGAATCAAGGAAGAACCTTGAGATGGAACCGTTAGGCGCCACGCCTTCTTCTTCCTTCTCTTTCAAAGTGCTGCCCATGCTGGTTGGGGAGCTGTGGATGGTCTTAGAATAGGCCTGTGTCCGCCTCTCCCTCCAAGCTCAGCCTAGCTTTAAAACATGCCTGCCTAGACCCTTTTTTTTTTTTTTTTTTTTTTAGCTTCAGCACAAGCCTGCCTAAGCATTTACCTTCGTAGTTAGCTTTAAAACAACCTGCCTAAGCATTTGTTGTATAATGTAACTTTTCTTTATTTAATAAATAAATAGCCCAATTTCATTTCTTTTACTTCTTGCATCTTTCATTTCTTTATGATGATTGTCTTCTGAATGAGTACGTTGCCGTTGTTTGTGCTGTTTTCTTCTTTTTTTTTGAACTTGGAAGTAGTGTTGTTATTGATCTTTCCGTACCAACCGTCGCACTTGCTAATCCTCAAGTCCTTCCCACAGACGGTGCCAATTGTAGGGACTTGGTTCGGGCACTTCCCTCCTTGGGATGAGTGGACCCAAGCCCAAGTAACCCTATACAATAAATTTGTAGAGAGTGGATAGAAGGACTAGGCATTAGTGAAAGATACAACGGTCGATGTGGGTTTACAGGATCATCAAGTGAGATTTGGCTAAGTGTTCTAAGGGAAAATTCATCCTCTGCCCAGTCCGAGGAGCTCTTCCCTGACTACTAATGAATATAGGGGTTGTCCTTGAACACCCCGAACACCTCGAACCCCTGAACCCCTTTACTTCTGAGGGTTCATTCTATTATATAGCCCTATTCAGCTGATCTCTGCCTTCCACTTTTTGATCATCTGAGCCTGTGTCTGAGGGCATGTCCCATCAGCCGCCTTTCCAAACTTTCTGTTAGTTGAAATAACCAAAGCATCACTGTTCACTGGTCAATTCTCCATTAATGTGGCCAGAGTGTCGGTTGCGCACATTTAATGTATGGATGACAACTTCCCCTCTTCAATATTGGCTGGCCGAGGACATGGTCGTTCTCGGCAATGCTCCTTGACAATTTGGGCCTCCCCCACTCATCCTCGGATTCTGTATTGTCCTTAGCATGGGCCTTAGGCCCAATATGGAGTGGATCGGGGTTGCCAAATCTTCGAGCCCCACAATTATTATTATTATTATTTTCTAGATAATTTAATAGTTACAATATTTGGAGGGTAAGGATTTAAATTCCTTCTTTATTGAAAATTTCAAAAAGGACCCGTTAAGGTACAATGATCTTGACATGTCTATTTTATTTTATTTTATTTTTATATTTTGATAGTTGGAAGTTAGGGGGTTTGAATTTTGAACCCTGAACATCTTCGTTAAAAACACTAAAGTGTCAGTTGAACTACAAAACTTGAGTAATGCTAAAAACTAATGACAAAACCAGGGTGTAAGGGGGCCTAAAGAGATAGAATTTGTAATCAGAATTTAAAGTCCTTAAATTATGTCTAAAATTTCTCATGAAATTTTTTCTTATGACATATCCAAACACTTCTCTCCCAAAAAGCATAAAATTTCTTCACTCTCTTTTTCCTTTTCTTCACAGTCAATGAGTCAAATGCTACAGTTACTACCTCAATTAACGTTCTATTTGTTTTAGCATTAGCATTTTTTGGAAAATGGTTCATTTTCCAAATAGGATTTTTTGGAAAACTATTTCATTTTCTGGTGTTTGGTAACGACCATGAAAATGAGCTTGAGAATGTTTTCTGAAGTTTGGTAAACAATTTTTTTTTATAAATATTTCCTATATAATTTAAAACATGTGTATTATGTAAACCAACTAATGTCATCAATATAAATAAATAAATAAACCAAGAATTAATTTGGTTTTCATACTAAAATTTTGACAATAGAAACAATCAAAATTAGTTGTCAAATTTTCATGATCTCTACCACTCATCTTGTTCATATATATGGACAGTAACGTGTATACACATGCACACACACACATATATATAAACCGTACATACATATAGAGCCAACTCTATACTAGAAGCAAATGTTAGGGCCGCCTAAGGCCCCAAGTAGAAAATGGCCCCCAAATTTTAACCAATAGTGTTTTTTCCCCCCCTTATAATAGTATTAATTAAGCCCAAATATTAGTCAATAAATAAAATAATATTTTTATCAAATGATAAAATTAAAAAAAAAAAAAAAAAAACAAATGCTACGTCCACAATATTTTTCACAACACTTTCACAATAAATCCTAAGTGTTAGGTTGTTACAAACTATTATTAATGACAAAAAATTAATTTTAATGATGAATTCAAATTAGAACCAGTAACAACTTAACACTTAAGATTTGTTGTGAAAATATTGTGAATGTAGCGCTTCTCAAATAAAAAGCAATACACAAAAACATTCACAACATTTTTTACAATTTGAGTTGGCTTACTTTTACTAGTTCTTATCTAAGTCCATCACTAACATTACTTTTTTTACTTACTACTGTCAATCTGCGACATCAAAAAGTGTGAAAAGTTTTGTCAAATTTTTTGTGTATAGACTTTGTAAAAAAAAAAAAAAAAATCTACATAGTTAATGTTATTTGTAGTAATTTTTGCATCTAAAACTAGACAATAAAGTTTAAGTAATATTTAATTTAAAAAAAATTATATTTAAATATATAAAATGCCTCAATTTCAATTTTCACATTAAGCTTCCAAATACTTTAAGTCGTCCTTGCATACATAGCGTATAAAAAGCAATGGGTCTCATCCTTATTTTATATTTTGTTTTGTACTTTTATGTGCAAAAAGAAGTAACTTCTTCCTAGAACCCATCAAATTGAAAATTTCGTAGAGAAAAAAAAAATCAAGCTTAAAATTCAAAGTAAAGAATATATGATTAGAAAAAAAAGCAAAGAGAAGAGAGAGAAAGTGAGAGAGCTTACCGTGAGAGAGAGAAGGCGCCAAAAAATTATGTTTCCTGTGACTATAGAAGAATATAATATTTATAAGAGATGCAAAGAGTAAGAGAGAGAGATTGTTTTCCATTTTTTTTTTTTTTTTTGGAAAACAACCTATAGAAAATTAGCCTTATTTTTATTAGGATTTTCTATTGACTAAAGATTGTTTTCCATTGACTATATATATATTTTTTTTTTGGCACTTCCAAATACTAAAAAATGTGAAAAATTATCTTTACAGAAGGTTTTCCAACGAAACAAACAAAGCATAAATATAAATTTTTTTTCGTCTTTGTCAATTCATCCTATAAAATCATTGATTTTAATCGTTTTCCAAAGAAGAATACAAGGAGAAAAGAACGAAGTAGCATATACTACCCAAGACTTCTGTCGTGTAGAATGGGAATATAACACCAATTACATTGAGCAAAGTACAAAACAAAAGAAGACATCCTTTGGGTCATCTTCTTACAATTCACACCCCAAAAATTGAGCAATATTTGGATAGATGACAAACAATTCCGACCACATGGCCTACTCAAAAAAGAAAAGAAAAAAAAAAGGTTTTATTAAATTCAATCTCATATTCGTCTGCCTCAATTTTTTTTTTTTTTTTGAATAAAAGGCTGCCTCAATTAAAGATCAATAAAACAACAAAAAACACCACAAGCAAAGAAAAATAAAATCCCCCAAGGCTATATTTGGTTCCCGTAAAATATTTTTCAGAAAATAGCCTATTTTCCAGAAATGCCATTTTCGAGAAAGGAAAATATTTTCAAGTGTTTGGTTGCATAATGAAAATTTTTGTAGAAAATATTTTCATGTGTTTGGTTCTATCCTGTAAATGCTATTTTCCTACACATTTTTCACATTTTCTCAACTATTTTCTCAGCATCCAAACAAATTATTATTACAAAAAATTTCAAAATCACAGCAAACTCCGGCAATCAAAAGCAGAAACAAAACCAAAGAAAAAAATATCAAATCCAGGTTCGATTGGGTTTTGGGTTCTAGGTTCGATCGGCGACTGGGTTCAATCGGCATGGTGCTCGGGGTTCGATCGGCGATGGTTCTGGGTTTTGGGTTCGTCGGTGCGACTCGCCGGTGCAAAGGCTATGGGTGTTCGTGGCGAGGTCGCGCAGTGCGGTGTGTGGCGAGATCGCAAGATCGAGCGGAGGCGATCGAAGGCGAGATTGGCGCGGTGCTCGGGGTTCGCCGACGACGTCTCCGGCGTGATCTGGGCTCCTTTTCTTCCTCTCGTGCTCTCTCTCTCTCTGTTTTTCAGAAAACGTTATTTGAAGTGAAAATAAAAAGGGAAATCCTTTTCACCCTTGACTCACGGTCAACTGAAAATAATTTCCGGAAAATTGATTTTCCATGCGCAACCAAACACATGAAATTACAGAAAAGCATTTCCAGAAGTAATTTTCACACAAAACAAACGCAGCCCAAATTACATTTGTTTTACAATTTTACTAAATTAGGGTTAACCAATTTGCCAATTTCCATCAAAGACCCAAGTAAAGTAAGTTCTACGTCCTAAATCCTAACCACTATAATAAATTACAAAAATAAAAATAAATTGAAAAAAAAAAAACTCCTCTCCTTTTTACAATTTCCATGGCAAAGAAAAAGTATACAACAAAAACAAAAACCCTCTTCCAATTTCCAATCATCTTCTCGTAAAACTAGTGAGATTTAAGATTAATCCCCCTCCCCCTTTTTCTTCCTTTATTACATTTTTATATATTATACAATTTCAACTCACTTGGAATAAGAAAAGAATTTTTTTATTTTTTTTTTAAAAGCACTTCTATTTCTCTCTCACATTTTTTTTAAGGTTACACTTTTCCCATTAACAATTGTCAAAAAATTAATGCATCTAGCTTTTCTTCTTCTTTTTTGTAATTACTAGTACTATGCCCCTGCGTTGCACAGTTTTAATTATAAATGTAGGAACAGAGGCCCAAATTCGTGTGTTGGGCCTTAAGCCCAACCCGAGGAGGTCAGCCTGTCCAAAGAGGGGTAGACATTCATAAGGAGATCCAACCTAGAGCCTCGCGGGCAAGTAAGAAGGTAAATGGCAGTCCGAGAAGAAATTACCCCTCGGCCATGGCAGAGGCAGCTTAAACACATGCTCCATTGACAGAAGGCACCTCCACAGAAGCTCCAATGTCAGGAGCATGCCTTATAAACACATAAGAAGGAAGGGGACCCAGAAATATCGAAGGGAAGACTGCTACCTCCGCATTAAATGCTCTGCAGCTACTTTTCTGGCCACATTTATGTGGAGAAGACCTCTGAACAGTGTCCCCTTGGCCTCCGCAACTCACAGAAGGTCAGAAGGGGTGTCTGATGGGACAAGTACTCAAGTAGTGGTCTGGATGATCGACAAGTGGAAGGCCAAGATCACCAAAAGGGACCTATATAATGAAAGAGATCATCCACTAAAAAGGGGTCAAAGAACGGAAAAAGAAGACTGTATTAGGGAAAAAGGCACTTGTAATCTGCCCCCTCAGTCTATAAGAACATTAGCCTTCTCGGACAACACGTAAAACTGAACCTTATGTGCACTTTTCTTGCATGACCGTTTTACAACTCCATTTTAGCCATTGTAACACTGACTAGTGCCCAACTCTTTAACTCACTCATTACAAATTTATTGTATTGGGCTCATTGACCCATAACCCCATACTCGTTGGGCTTGGGCTGCCAAAAACGTGACCCTACAATTGGCGCTGTCTGTGGGAAGGGCTGGTGTGATAGTGAGTGCAGCGGTGAACGATGGTAGGATTAAGCCCGCACCAAGCAGAATCCATGGCACCCCAGCACAATAACCTCCTCACCAACCATAAGCGAAAAGAAGATTGAGAAGGCAGTGTGCACACTATGCATATGAGCAAAAGTCACACTCGAGTCAGAAGCCACGTCTCCCAAGACTAGCTTAACAAAGCCATGCAGTTGGAGATTTACCGGTTAAATAGGGAACTGCGCCATGCACGATGAAGGTGAACTCCCTCTAACTCTGATGCTTCTTCTAACGATGAAAGGGATGTCAGTTACAGGCGATGTCAGTTATGGTTGGTGGGGATCGTCTCGAACCCCACCCAGCGAGTCTTTCTCCTACAAAAAAGAATGCCGCCGTAAACGGAGGATCAAAAACCCACCTCGTAAAGGCGTGGGAAACGATGCTGTGAGCAGGGCCTTGGACCAAATCTCCAGGTCACCCTTCACGTGCAAGATTGAGGGGGTTAGACTTCCATGACAATTCACCCAATCTACTTTCACCATGTACAACAATAGAACAAACCTTGTTGAGCACGTGAGCCATTTCAACGAAAGAATCGCTATCCATTCTAGGGACGAAGCCTTGATGTGCAAGGTTTTCCCATCCAACCTAGGGCCCGTCGCAATGAGATGGTTCGACGGCCTGAAAGCAAACTCTATAAGCTCCTTCAAAGAGCTTACCTAGGCATTTTGCTCCCGCTTCATCACCTACAATAAGGTCCTTCGATCCTTGGCCTCCTTACTGTCCCAAAGCATGCGATAGGGAGAGACACTGAAAGCATACTCAGATAGGCACTGGGAGATGTTCAACAAGATAGATGGTGACTTTGATGATATGGCCATTAGCACCTTCAAGCTCGGCCTCCCTACTAATCACGATCTGAGGAAATCCCTAACTGGCAAACCAGTCACTAGTGTACGCCAGCTCATGAACCGAATTGATAAGTATAAAAGAGTCGAGGAAGACCAGCAGTAGGGAAAAGAAAATGAGAAGGTTATCCCTCAAGAGATGGGGGATTTCAGGTCGGATCGACACAACAATGACCGACCACAGAAAGACTTTGTCGGACGGTCAAGGTCTGCTCATTCGCAAGTAGTCAATTCCGTGTTCCGAGAGCTAGTACATCAGGTTCTAGAGAAAATAAGGATCGAGCCATTCTTCAAATGGCCAGATAAAATGGTGGGAAACCCCGCAAAGCACAACCACAAGCTCTATTGCTAGTACCATCAAGACCACGGGCATACCACCGAGGATTGCAGAAGTCTGTGGGACCACCTGGATCAGCTCGTCTGCGAGGGAAAGTTGAAGCAAGTCTTGCATCACTCTAATGGTCAGGAAGGCCAGACGAACTCGGGATCTAGGAGAGATGAATCCTCAAGACCTCCCCTGGGAACAATAAATGTCATCTTCGTTACCCTAGGGAGAACTAGATCATGCCCTTCTAGAGTGATGTCTGTAGCTCGGCTATACGTCGAGGATGAGAAGCAAGAAGCAAAGAGGGCTAGGTTGGAAGTCCAGTCAGTTTTGGGCTTCTCGACGAGGATAAGGTTGGAACCATCCAACCCCACGACGATACTTTGGTGGTCACCCTCAGGATCGGGGGGTATGATGTGAAGAGGATAATGGTGGACCAGGGCAGTGGAGCCGAGATAATGTACCCCAACCTATACCCGGGGATGAACTTGAAACTAGAAGACTTAACGCCCTATAGCTCACCCCTAGTGAGCTTTGATGGGAATGTCGACATCCCAAAGGGACAGATCAGACTGCCCATACAGACTGGCTCAGAAGTAGTAGATGTGGACTTCATTGTGGTAGATGCATATTCTCCATACATAGCCATTGTCGGAAGGCCCTGGCTTCATACCCTAGGGGCTATCTTATCTACCCTCCACCAGAAAGTGAAATACACGTCAAGGGGACAGAATGAAGAGATTATTAAGAGCCAATCTGCGGCTAAACAATGCTTGGTGGCCGCCATCCGTCATCAGTTCGAAGCGGAATCCTTAGCCCATACTGAAGAAGGCTTATAGCAATTAACAGACAAGGCATCGCCCGTTGATGGGTTAGCCAAGGAGGCAAAGTGTGAAGATTTGGTAAAGGTTGTCATCAGTGACGATGTGGAAAAATTCTTCCTGATTGGGGCTCAACTGCCTCTTCTGGAGAAGGAAAAGCTGGTAAAGTTTCTCAGACTGAACGTCGATGTCTTCGCATGGACTACTTACGAAGCCCCAAGAGTGGATCTGAACTTCATCTGCCTTCAACTAAATGTCAATCCATCAGTTGTCTCCAAGAAACAACCTCCTCGGCGCTCTTCCAGGGAGCACTCTGACGCTATCAGAGAGGAGGTGGAGAAACTGAAGCAGGCGGGGGCCATCAAGGAAGTATTTTACCCTAAATGGTTAGCTAATACCGTGGTAGTGAAGAAGAAGAGTGGGAAATGGAGAGTATGCGTGAATAGGGTCTGCCCAAAGGACCCTTTCCCCATGCCTAAAATAGACTAGCTAGTAGATACAACCGTAGGCCATCCTCGGATGAGCTTCCTAGACGCCTTTCAGGGGTACCACCAAATACCACTCACCCTAGAAGATTAGGAGAAAACCGCTTTCATCACCCCCACCGGAAATTATCACTATAAGGTGATGCCGTTCAAATTAAAGAACGCGGGGTCTACCTATCAAAGTATGATGACCAAGATGTTTGAGTCGCAATTAGGCAAAACCATTGAGGTCTATAGAGATGATATGGTGATAAAAAGTAAGGTGGTGTCCGAACACTTAGGGGACCTTGGAGACATATTTGACATCCTGAGAAAGTACAAGCTGCGCCTCAACGCCTCCAAATGCTCCTTCGGCGTAGGATCGGGCAAATTTCTAAGCTACATGGTAACCCACAGGGGAATCAAAGTTAATCCTGACCAGATTAAAGCTATCAACAGCTTGCAGCCACCTCGGAACCCCAAGGAAGTCCAGAAGCTGACAGAAATGATTACAGCCCTGAACTGGTTCATCTCTAGGTCAGCGAATAGGTGACCCTTCTTCCTACTGATGAACAAATGGAAGGGATTAGAATGGACCGAGGAGTGTGCCTCAGCCTTCCAACAGCTTAAATATTATCTCTCTCGGCCCCCTATCATGTCCAACCCTAAGGTTGACGAAGTCCTATTTGCTTACATCGCTGTGGCTACTCATGCGGTAAGCCTGGTCCTTATATGCGTTGACAACGGCACGCAAAAGCCTGTTTATTATGTGAGTAGGTCACTACATGAGGCCGAGATCCGTTATCTACTGCTGGAGAAGGCCATTTTGGCAGTAATACACACCACACGTAAACTCCCCCACTACTTTCAAACACAAACGGTCATTATTCTAACTCAATTTTCGCTCAGGGCCCTGCTCCGAAGTGCTGATTATACGAGGAAGATCACTAAATAGGCCACAATCCTGGGGGCTTTCGACATCAAATATATGCCTCGCACTTCCATCAAGGGCCAAGTCCTAGCAGATCTAATGGCCGAGTTCGTCGAATCCCCATTAGAAGAAGAAACGAAAACGTAGCACATGGATGGAAAATCAGTTGGCATGATCACCCAGCAAGGTCCCTTATCATGGAAAGTGCACGTTGATGGCGCAGCAAACCAAAAGAAGTCCGGAATGGGGTTAGTGTTAATATCCCCTAAGGGGATTACTATTGAGAAGTCACTTAGATTGGCGTTCCCGGCCACCAACAACGAAGCCGAATATGAGGCTCTGCTAAAGGGAATGACCATGGTTCGAAAAATGGGCGGAAAGGCAGTAGAGGTGTTCTCTGACTCGAGATTGGTCGCCGACTAGGTCAAATGAGAGTTTGAGGCAAGGGATGATAGAATGCAGGAGTACCTGGGCTAGGTTAAGCGCCTACAATCAGAATTCGAGTCTTTCAGCCTGTTGCACATCCTAGGAGCGGAAACACCCATGCCGATTTCCTGGCCACACTCACAACCTCCTCAGCGCAAAGCCTACCTCGGAGCATCCTCGTAGAGGACCTATGCAAGCGCACAGGGGCAAATGGCGGGGCGGTTCGCATCCATCAAGTCAGGGTGAGGCCTAGCTGGATGGACCCCATAGCACTATTCTTGAAAGAGGACACCCTACCTAAGGAAAAGTTAGAAGTGGATAAAATACGTAGAAAGGCTCTTCGGTTCTAGTTTTCTGAGGACCAAAAGTTATATAAACGCTCATTTTCTGGTCTATACCTACTATGCGTGCACCCAGAGGCAACAGAATTGCTCCTAGAGGAGTTACATGAAGCGATTAGCGAGAGCCACACTGGAGGCAGATCTTTGGCGCACAGAACCATCACTCAAGGCTATTAGTGGCCTAGTATGCAAAAGGAAGCACAAGAATACGTGAAGAAATGCGACCAATGCCAAAGGTTCACGCCTTACATGCACCAAACAAAGGGAGTCCTTAATCTGGTATCCAGCCTGTGACCCTTCGCTCAATGGGGCTTAGACATTGTGGGCCATTTCCCTAAGGCATCTGGAAATAAGAGATACTTGCTAGTCGGCACAGACTATTTCACTAAGTGGGTTGAAGTCCAACCTCTGGCAAACATCAGGGATGTGGATGCTAAGAAATTTGTATGGAAGAACATTGTCACCCAATTCGGAGTCCCTCACACCCTCATCTCAAATAATGGCCTTCAATTCGATAGCAAAATCCTTCAGGACATACTGCTGTGACCTGGGAATCACAAACAGGTATTCCACCTCAGCCTATCCCTAGGGGAATAGGCAAGCTGAGGCTGTTAACAAGGCCATTGTGAACGGACTCAAGAAGAGGTTGGACGACGTAAAGGGAAAGTGGGTGGATGAACTGCCGCATGTCTTGTGAACGTACCAAACCACGCCTCGCAGATCAACAGAAGAGACCCCATTTTCAATGACATATGGGGCTGAAGCCGTTATCCCTTTAAAGACAGGTTTCCCAACGTTAAGAATCAGCTCATTCAACCTAACCACCAACGACGAGCTGCTGGAAAGAAGCCTAGACCTGATAGAACAAAGAAGGGAAAATGCAATGGTTCAATTGGCATACTACCAACACAGGCTCAAGCAGAGCTATGATGCTAATGTGAAGCTGAGACCATTGGCACCTGGCGATCTGGTGTTGAGAAAAGTCCTAGGTACTACAAAGAACCCAGCACAAGGAAACCTTGGGCCTAATTGGGAAGGACTATACCGCATCACCTTGGTGGCTGGTGTAGGAGCGTATTTTTTGGAAGACTTAAATGAACATGTAATACCACACCCGTGAAATGTAAACAACCTGAAAAGGTATTACTACTAGTTAATGAAAGTCTCCTCTATCAAAAATGTTCATTGGTTGTGTATGGGCATTGTGTCTCCGGTTTTCCCTATTTTATAAGTGTTTAAACCAAAACTCAATCATGCATGTAGTCTTCGAACCAGATGATGTGAGAAGGTTAACACTCAGTTACGAATTTTTATAAGTGTTTAAACCAAAACTCAATCATGCATGTAATCCTCGGACCAGATGATGTGGGAAGGTTAACCCTCCGTTACGAATTTTTATAAGTGTTTAAACTAGAACTCAATCATGCCTATAGTTCCCGGACCAGATGAGGTGGAAAGGTTAACACTCAGTTACAAATTTTTATAAGTGTTTAAACCAAAACCCAATCATGCCTATAGTCCTCGGACCAGATGATGTGGGAAGGTTAACACTCAGTTACAAATTTTTATAAGTGTTTAAACCAAAGCTCAATCATGCCTGTAGTCCTCGGACCAGATGATGCGGGAAGGTTAACACTCCGTTACGAATTTTTATAAGTATTTAAACCAAAACTCAATCATGCCTGTAGTTATCTTGCTTAAAACCCAAGGGAGAATGTCAGCCATTGGATCAACGCCTCATCGTTGGATGTGGGGGACACAACGCCACCTGGAGCAATTAATGATGCCTCGCAAACCACGAAGCATGAGTAACAATCGAAGGGTGCGTAAAACGTCATTCGTGCACGTGTGAACCAAGAAAATAAATGACTTTACCTCTTAAGAATCAAAACCCCACATTTTCTCCTCGGATAAGAGGGAAAAGCCGGAGTTTTGAGGGGCTATTGTAGGAACAGAGGCCCAAATTCGTGTGTTGGGCCTTAAACCCAAATTCATGTGTTGGGCCTTAAGCCCAATCCGAAGAGGTCGGCCTGTTCGAAAAGGGGCAAAAATTGATAAGGAGATCCAGCCCAGAGCCTTGCGGGCAAGTAAGAAGGTAAATGGTGGTCCGAGGAGAAATTACCCCTCGGCCATGGCAGAGGCAGCTTAAACACGTGCTCCATTGACAGAAGGGACCTCCACGGAAGCTCTAATGTCAGGACCGTGCCTTATAAACATATAAGAAGGAAGGGGATCCAAAAATATCGAAGGGAAGACTGCTACCTCCACATTAAATGCTCTGCAGCTACTTTTCTGGCCGTATTTATGTGGAAAAGACCTCTGAATAGTGTCTCCTTGGCCTCTGCAACTCACAGAAGGCCAGAAGGAGTGTTTGATGGGACAAGTACTCAAGTAGTGGTCTGGATGATCAACAAATGGAAGGCCAAGATCACCAAAAGGGACCTATATAATGAAAAAGATTCTCCATGAAAAGGGGGTCGAAGAACGAAAAAAGAAGACTGTATTAGGGAAAAAGGCACTTGTAATCTGCCCCTTCAGTCTATAAGAACATTGGCCTCCTTGGACAACACGTAAAAACTGAACCTTATGTGCACTTTTCTTGCATGATCGTCTTACAACTCCATCTTAGCCGTTGTAACACTGACTAGAGCCCAACTCTTCAACTCAATCTCTACAAATTCATTGTATTAGGCTCACTGACCCATAACCCCATACTCGTTGGGCTTGGGCCGCCAAAAACGTGACCTTACAATAAACTTTTAGTATAATTTTATTGAGAAATAATAAATTAATAATCACTTGAATCTAGATTATATAAATTGCATATAAATTATTGTTCTTAAAAGTATCAAGCAATCACACAATATATTTATATGAAAAAAATCCTAAATTTAATAATTATGGACATATGGAAACTTAACCAAAGGTATTTCATTTCCCAAAAAAGAAAAGAAAAACATAATTTTCTTCTAACTTTCGGTTGTCTTATAATGACATTTTTGCAACGCGCACATATAATATTACTAACAACAAAAATAAAAATGAGAAATAGTAACTTAAAAATTTTACTATTCAAGAAAATTAATCTAATCTAATAATGCACATATAAGCATAACTCAAATACAACATAGAAATAAAAAAGATGAAACCCTTGTTGTAGGAGGAAATACAAAATTTGATAATTCTTAAATAATATGTAGATAAAGCCTATGAGGGTGAAAAAAGATGAGTACAAATATAATTCATAAATGCAAAACCAAACCAAAGAAGAAGAAAAAAATCAAGCATATTTTTGTAGGATAAAAAGGAAGAATAGTATAGCAATAGAAGGAAAAATCTCCATACCTTTAAGTTTAACTCAAATAATAATTGTTGTGAACAAATCATGAAGCTGAAATATTTATAGAGGTTTATATAATAGATTTCATGGATTTAAAATTACCTTTTAATGACTCATAAGCAAAACCATAAATAAATAAATAAAACACACACAAAAATAACTAATACCGAACAGATCATAAACGCGAAATATTTATACATGCTTATATAATGAATTTCATGGATTTAAAATTGACTTTATGACTCATAAACAGAACCATAGAAAACAAAAACAAAGAGAAGAAACGTGCCTATAATAGTGTGGATGGTGGCTTTGATAAAACATTCTACTACAAACAAAACAAACTCAAATAATATTTATAGAGGTTCATATAATTGATTTCATGGATTTAAAATTGCATTTATGACTCATAAGCAAAACCATAAAAAAAAATAAAAAAATAAAAAAAGAATAGAAACATACCTGTAATAGTGTGGTTTTAATAAAAATTCTACTGCAAACAAAAAGAGAGATACAAACTTATTATTAATAATGGGGAGAGAAAAAATTGATTAGAACAATAAGTAGTGTATCTATCTCCAAATTTTTAAAAAATAAAAAATAAAAAAAGAAAGAAAGAAAGAAAGAACCATAAATGAAGAAGTTGTACATATAAATATATAAGAATACACTTAAAAAAAACTCTATATATATAGAGAGAATTTTCAATTGTGAAGATGTTAGATTTCTAATCAATTTAGGAATTATAAGAGAAATTGAATTATTAGGAAAAAGATATGTATTAAAAAAATTATCACAATTAACATTTAAAAAAAAAAAAGGTAAAACTCATCACTTAGGATGTATGTTTATCCAAAAAACTTGGAAGTTAGGACTTGGGAGAGTTCTATTAGACATAAATTTCAAATTATATTGAAGTTAAATTATAAGAGAAATTATTAGATGGTTTGGAATTAAAGAAACACATATCCTATATGAAATTCTAATCAATTATATATATATATATATATATTGTTAAAAAAATGTTTCTATCCAAATAAATAAATAGCATGTATTTTTTTGTAAAATTATTTTTTATTTATAATTTATAATTTTAAATAAAATACTAATGGTTACACGATCCTAATCTAAGTAAATTAGTTATCTTATCCATGTTTCCAATGTTGTTTTTTTTTTTTTTTTTTAATTACATGTCTTATCATTTAAATCTGCAATATAAATTAGACATTTTTTTAGTGTAGTAATTAAAAAATAAGAAGAATTATATTACACTATGTCTAGATTGCGAGAAATTATACAGTCTTCTGGTAGACCGCATCACTTGTCCACAATTTTACTAAAAGACTCCCTCTTGTTTAAAATTGTTGAGTCAGTAATCAGTTTCTATTTAAAAAAAAAAAAATTAATTCAACAATTTTAAACATGTGTGAATCTTTTGGTGGAATGGTGAACCACGTCACTCGTCCACCATGTGAACCTTATAATTTCTCATACATTGTTGCAATTTAAAATGCCTTAGACCTTTTTTTTTTTAGTGTACATTGCTACAATTTAAGATGCATTAGACTTTTTTATTTTATTTTATTTTATAAATGTTCTCTTTTACGTGTAATGTAGTAATTAAAAAAATAAGAAAGTTGCTTCTTTTTTTATAATACACTACACGTATAAAATCAGGATTACATGGATAAGATGAAGAATTTGGATTGTAATCAAATTAATATTTTTATCAACTTAGAAATTATACAGGAGAAGAAAAATTATATATATATATATATATATATATATTTTAAATCTAAAAATCTAAAAAATTTTCTACAATATGGTGAAGCCACTTGGGGCAATCACAGCGTCTAAACCCAACTTTGGAATTGATTTTACTTTTTTGATGGTAGAACATCTAGACATGTACTCAGTACTCACTCCCTAAGAGATTTTTTTTTGGATAGACCAAGAGAACTATTTTTTTTTTTTAAGATAAAAAGAATAGTTGTACGTTAAAAGAAAGAAAATTTATTCAAAATTACACTCTTATAGAAAATTTATTCAAAATTACACTCTTATATTATATTAAAGATAATTTTCTTGAAAATAAACTTTATTAGCTATACGTTGTTTTTTTACGTGTAGTAATATAATTTTAAAAAATATATATGGATTAGGGGAAATTCTACAGTACCCCCTCTTTTTTTTTGGGGGTGCGGTACCCACTAGTAGGCAACCTGCTATATCCATGGTTTTAAAAACCGGTACGGTGAAAGAACCGGAAAAGTAGCTAAATACCGGTTTTATGGTCGAACCGGTGATGTAATAAATAATTTAATTATTATTTATTTAAATTATATAAATAATTAATAATTTTTTATATACTAAAACTAACCAACCAATAGTTAACTAACAAACCAAAAAATAATCAATGATGCAACGTGGCCGATGCTTTGAATTGAGTACTATTGCCAGATCATCTACTTCAAGCACATTCTGGAGCTCTTGCCTAACATCTAAGCCATAAATCACATGACACTGCACTTAAACTATTCACATCAGTAAGTTTGTGTCACCAAGCTAAACCTGAACAACCAAATCACATTCTCCAAATTACAAAAAAAAAAAAAAAAAAAAAAAAAAACAAAACAAAACAAAACCGAGAAAATGAAAAAGAAAAGAACCCAGACCAACCAAGAAGACAAAACCCAACAATGAGCTTGAAGCTCGTCGTCGACCAACCAAAACCCAAACGCTAAGAAGAACAAGTTCCCTCTCGTAGATCAAGCTTTCAAGCTCGTCGCCGACCAACCAAAACCTAGACGCCGAGAAGAACAAGTTCCCTCTCATAGATCAAGCTTTCAAGCTCGTCGCCGACCAACCAAGAAGGAAACCCAAAGTCGAGCTCACTCTATTTTCGAAAGGAAAAAAGAAAAAAGAAAAAAAAGCTTAGCTTAACTGATCGTGAACTTCAGAGAGTGTAGTGAGAGTGTGCGTGAGGCAGAGCCGGAGATAGAGCGCAGAGAGCCTTGAGGTGAGTGAGGCAGAGCGAGCTTGATTGATGAGAAAGTTGAGATTTGGGAGCTTGAGGTGAGTAAGGGAGTGAGGCTGAGGCTGAGTGAGGCATGAGTGAGATGAGAGAGTTTGAGGGTATATCGGTTAGGCTTAGGGTTAGTTTTTAGGATTTTAGTGTTAATTTTGAGGTCCAAAACGACATAGTTTTGCCAGAAAAGACAAAAAACTCCAACCGGTCATTAACCGGTTCAACCTCCAGTTTTTTCGGTTCTTAGGTTGAACCGGCCGGTTTTTACTGTTTGCCGAGTTTTAAACTATTTCCGATTTTTTATCATAACCGGACCGGATTTGAGGCCGGTTCCCGGTTGAACCGGTCGGACCGGCCGGTCCGGTCCGGTTTTTAAAACTATGGCTATATCAGGTTACCAAAACATCACATTTGATAGTATCATCCTCACATTGTGTAGTACTAACATCACATGTGATTGTACTTTTGTCACATTCAGTGATTCCCTTTTTTTTTTCTCACATTTGATGGTACCATCCTTACATTATGCAGTACTGACATCACATGTGACTGTACTTTTGTCATATTCGATAGTTCCTTTATTTTTTTTTCTCACATTTGATGGTACCATCTTCACATTGTGTAGTACTAACATCACATGTGACTGTACTTTTGTCACATTCGGTGGCTCCCTTATTTTTCTCACATTTGATGGTACCATCCTTACATTGTGTAGTACTAACATCACATGTGACTGTACTTTTGTCACATTTGGTGGTTCCTTTATTTTTTTTTCTCACATTTGATGATACCATCCTCACATTGTGTAGTACTAATATCACATGTGATTGTACTTTTGTCACATTCAGTGGTTCCCTTATTTTTTTCTCACATTTGAAGGTACAATCCTTACATTGTGCAGTATCAACATCACATATGACTGTACTTTTGTCATATTCGGTGGTTCTTTTATTTTTTTTTTCTCACATTTGATGGTACCATCCTCACATTGTGTAGTACTAACATCACATGTGATTGTACTTTTGTCACATTCGCTGGTTCTCTTTTTTTTCTCACATTTGATGGTACCATCCTCACATTGTGTAGTACTAACATCATATGTGACTGTACTTTTGTCACATTCAGTGGTTCCTTTATTTTTTTTTTCTCACATATAATGGTATCATCCTCACATTGTGTAGTACTAATATCACATGTGATTGTACTTTTATCACATTCGGTGGTTCCCTTATTTTTTTCTCACATTTGATGGTACCATCCTCACATTGCACAGTACCAACGTCACATGTGACTGTACTTTTGTCACATTCGATAGTTCCTTTATTTTTTTTCTCACATTTGATGGTACTATCCTCACATTGCGCAGTACCAACATCACATGTGACTGAATTTTGCTACATTTGGTGGTTCCTTTATTTTTTTCTCACATTTGATGGTATCATCCTCACATTGTGCAGTACCAACATCATGTGACTATATTTTTGTCACATTCGATAGTTCTTTTACTTTTTTCTCACATTTGATGGTACCATCCTCACATTGTATAGTACTAACATCACATGTAATTGTACTTTTGTCACATTCGGTAGTTTTTTTTATTTTTTTCTCACATTTGATAGTGCCATCCTCACATTGCGCAGTACCAACATCACATGTGACTGTATTTTTGTCACATTCGGTGGTTCCTTTGTTTTTTTTCTTACATTTGATGATATCATCCTCACATTACGCAGTACCAACATCACATGTGACTGTATTTTGCCACATTTGGTGGTTCCTTTATTTTTTTCCTAACATTTGATGGTGTCATCCTCACATTGCACAGTACCAACATCACATATGACTGTACTTTTGTCACATTCGATAGTTCCTTTTTTTTTCACATTTTATGGTACTATCTTCACATTGCACAGTACCAACATCACATGTGACTGTACTTTTGTCACATTCGGTGGTTTCCTTATTTTTTTCCTCACATTTTATGGTACCAGTCTTACAAAGTGAAGTATTAATATCACATGTGGTTGTACTTTTGTTACATTCAGTGGTTTCCTTATTTTTTTTCCTTACATTTTATGGTACTCACATTGCGCAGTATCAATATCACATGTGACTGTACTTTTGTCACATTCGATGGTTCCCTTATTTTTTTTCTCACATTTAATGGTTCCATTATCGCATTAAGTAGTACCAACATTACATATGACAGTATTTTTGCCATAAATGACCGAAATGACTTGAAATCTTGAAAATGACTAAAATACCCTAAAAACTTATAAAATGGCCCAAATACCCCCGAAATCCTCTAAAATTACCGGAATACTCTTAAAACTTAAAAAATGATCAAAATACCCTTAGAACCTAAAAAATGATTGAATGACCCTAAAACCTAAAAAATGATCAAAGTACCTCCTGAAACCTAAAAATGACCGAAATACCCTTAAAACCTAAAAAAAAAATTATTATAATGCCATTAAAACCTATAAAATGACCGAAATACCAATAGAACATAAAGGTCATAAGGAGGAACCCAAACCCACGAATGGGTAAGCCTTAGATCTCATGAAATGAAGGGAAGATGAAAGCCCAGCTCTCCAAGGTCAGAAAATCACTGGGGAGCCCAGTGATAAGAACTGGGCCAGGATACTTGGGGATTTCCAGGAGCCTGGGATCCCCGGGACGTGCAGCAAAGCCAGGGTTGGATTTAGACAGTTCAGAGGGGGTGACCAAGAAACACAAGGAATGAGAGCAGATATGTCCCTATCAGCCACCCAATGATGCAAAAAATAAACCAAAATACTTAAGAACCTACAATTCATGAACAAGGAGCTGGTACCTCGGGGAACCCAGAAAGAAGAACCATGAAGGAAGATGGCTGGGAAACTTTCAACATGGCAGGAAGGAATCAGCTCACTTGGGAAAAATGATAAAGGGAAACGCAAGCAAAAGTTGAGTCTGAAAAGATGGGATCTAGAAGCCTTGAAAGAAGAAAGACTAATGGTCAGCTCTTTAGGACATCTAAGAGCGGAAAGTCAGCAAGAGGCTTTTAAGGAAGAAACCCCAAAAAGACTAATGGTCAGTGCACTATCTGCATCTCTCTGGTAAGGGGGGAAAAAGAAGAAACAAGTAAAAACAGCCAAATTTATGAAGAAACAAAACCATAATCAAAATCTATCAGACTAATTCTTTTTACTTATTCTTGAGCTGTCATTTGCTGCTCCTTGGAAACCTCAAGTAACATGATAATGATTCCAAATTAACTCCGAGGAGTAGTATATAACAGCTCAATAATAAATGAGGTTGAAAAGGAAACAAAGAATAAGGAACTAGTACTCAGTCAAGCACAAAATGAGGCTGAAAAGGAAACAAAGAATAAATTATTCATATTGATAAGCAGAGTTATCTTGATAGGAAAAATGAAATGGTTATATATAAGCTGAGTTATTAAAATTAGATATTACTTTAAAAAACATGTTATAAGTGTTTGGACCCATTTACAGAAGCAATACACAAAGTAAGCAAATAATTAAACTTATTTAATAAACCCATCAATAAAAGGATTAGTCTCTAGTTACACCACTAAATTAGGAGTAGGTTCTTAGTAATAACTTATATATGGGGTAGAATTTTATCAAGGAACTTAGTTCATTCCAATTAGGATAGTTTCAAATTTAACCCACCAAAACGGAGCTATTGAATGGTATGTTTCACAAGGTTTTCAGTTCAATCCCGTTAGGATAGTTTCAAAACTAACCCATCAAAACAATGCAAATGAATGGTATGGCTACAAATTTTCCACAACTGCAATAGTCATCCCTCTACTCCCTCGCAACTTTTCCTGCTCCTTGACCCAAGATAAGGCATACTTTACAGCTAGCATTTCAATAGATAACTAGAAATTCCTCCATTTCTCAATATCAAGACAGATACACAAGTTCATTATCTGTTGCATTTCACAAATCAACCCCTAAAGATCTTCTATCACAATTGCTTAATTGATTTAAATTTTAAAAAAATAAAAAGTAAAAAACACATTTTTTCCAAGTGAAAATTAGCAGTTCCATAGATAAATGTCATCCAAATACCCCCAACAACCCACATGGTTAGGTAGGCCGAAATATAAGCAAAACAAGCTTTCTATATGAAAAATGAAACAAAAAGGAAAAGGGCCAAACCATAGGTTAAGAACAGCTCTTTATGTGTCAGTGATTCATTTCTTAACTTAATCATCAATCAAATGGGCATTTAATAATCCACAATTCAGAGCCAGCAAATTATTGCTATTTACTTGGGCAAACAAAAGGCATAACCAAATTCTAGAGACAAAAAAAAAAAAAAAAAAGACAAATTTTCAACTTGAATTAAGATAAGGAAAAACAAAACATACCTAGAATTGAAATGATATTGAAAATGCTAAAAATACCCAAAAATTTAGAGTCAAAATGAGAAAAAGTAAATAAAAATAAAAATAAAAGAAGAAAAGAGAGACCTAATATCAAATACCAATTGATAAGACTAAAAAAAATATTAAGAGTAAAGAGAATTGAAGAAATCTCACAGGTTGATGATAGAGATCCATTTGAGAGTGGAGTAGACAAAATCTAGGTCATCAGGTTTGAAGCAGTTATTGACGAAGCACACGACCCGAGAGAATGAGTCCTTCTCTCTCTTGGGCCATCGGTGGTGGAAGCCAAGCATTGCAGAGATGCATCATTTAGGATTTTGAAGTAAAAGAAGGAACACCCACTAGGTTTTCAGTTTGAGAGAGAAGACGCGAGAGAGAAGACGCAAGAGACAGAACACTAATTCGTTTGTCCATGTATTCTTGGTTTTATATATTACCTACTTAACCGATAACTGGTTTTTCATTAAAAATAAATAAAAGGTCAGGATTCAAATGTGTAAAATCTATGGTCAAAATTAAAGAGGGTACCGTACCCTCCCTAAAAAAAGAGGGGGTACGGTAGAATGACCTATGGATTAGATGGACCTTTTTTTTTTTTTCTAGGATTAGATGAAGAGTTTGGATTGTAATCAAATTAAGATTTTTATCAACTTAGAAATTACTATAATAGAATAAAAATTATATATTTTTCAAAAAATTTTAAAATATTTCTGCAATTTGGTGAAGCCACTTAGCGCAAACACGACTTCTAAGCTCAACTTTATAGATTAAACATTAAGGTTTTCAAGATAACTATCAAGAACCCTAATATGCTAGAAACCCTTAAAAATAAAATCCTAATCCCATTAGGAATAAATTTCATTAAAGGATTTCAATCTTTGTATATCTCCATATAAACCACAACATATAAAGCACTTCAATTACAACATACGGATTCAATGGAAACAACACATGTTCATAATTCAAGATTGAAATCATTTCAATCAGACGTATACGTCCAGCCAAAAACAAAAACAACTGGCAATGTTATAATAAAGCTTTAATAAAACATCAATTCTACACGTCCCTTGATTGGGAATGGTATAGATTTCAATCTATTTTATAATTATGGTTTACAATACGGATTCAATGGAAACACCACATGTTCATAATTCAAGATTGAAATCTATTCAATCACACGTATACGTCCAGCCAAAAACAAAAACAACTGGCAATGTTACAATAAAGCTTTAATAAAACATCAATTCTACACGTCCCTTGATTAGGAATGTTATAGATTTCAATCTATTGTATAATTATGGTTTACAACGTTATAATTATGGAAGACGAGAATAATAGAAATTGTATGATGGGTCTAAAGCTAATTAAACCACCACGTGATATGCCAATTGATGGGTCTTTTAATATTTAGCAAATATTTAATTTTGTTTTGATTTGGTTTAATATTTAGCACCATGTGACCCAACTACTGCTGGGTCTTTTTAGCACCACGTGAAGTAATTTTCTATTTGGATAGCGCTTATTTTGCTGAAATTGAAAACTGAAAATACTGTAGCGAAATAATTTTTAAATGTGTGAATAGTACCGTGGGACCCATTTTTAATGAAAAAGTGGCTGAAAAGTGATATTTGTGGGTCTATGAACAGTGCACAAATGCACTGTTCATGTTGGAAAGTCAACATTTGCGGCTACTGTTCATGAACAGTAGCCGCACAGGAGCTGAAATGCATGAAAAAAAAAAAAAAGAGGCTGAAACGTGAAATGAAAACGCAGATGCCACAAAACTCTGTATCCAAACGGGCAAAACATAACCACTTGATGCATGACTTTTAATTGTTATGATTTTTGTTTTTATCCACTTAGAAATACAACAAAATACAGCAAGTGTAATTTAATTTTAATCAAATTAAGATTTTTATCCACTTAGAAATTATAGTTGAAAAAATGGAACAACATATATATTTGGAGTGTGTGTGCACATATGATTTTTTTCAAACGTGATTTTGAAAAGAACAAATTAAACACTAAGTTGCTGTATTTTTATCCACTTAGAAATACAACAAGTGTAATTCAACTTTAATCTAATTAAGATTTTTATCCACTTAGAAATTATAGTTGAATGAAGAAAACTTATATATATTTTTTCCTTAAAATCTAAAAATCTAAGAAAATTTCTGCAATTTGGTGCCGCCACTTGGCGCAACCATGGCGTTTAAGCTCAACTTTTATTATATATATATATATATAATATGATTTTTGCAATATTTAACAACCTTTTTAGAGAATATATACACATATATGTAATAGTAATTGGACATGCAGGTAATTAGACTACTTTTTAAAGTTATTTTGTTGATAATTATTTTTGTTAATATTCAAGAATAAATTAAATTTTATGCTTATGTTTCAGTTTACGTGAAAATCAAATTATTGTTTAGATTTTTATTATATTTTATTAATTATATTAATTAGCGTGTTTTAAATTAATTTTTTTTTCAACTCTATCTTTTAATCTTGCCCCTAAATTAAATTTTGACTCTGTCATTGTCATTGTTAGTAACACAACATTTTTCACAATTGCTGACATGACATGTTATGTTTTGAACAACATCACTTGGCCCACCAATAACCCAACTTTTATTATGCTCAGATCATGACATGTCATGTCAACAATTGTGAAGAATGTTGTGTCCCAAAACTCATTGATTTTGATTTTGAAACTTACTAGCGTGTTAGATTAATCATCACAATAGTGTATTAATATAGAATGAAATCTACAATTTAATTTTAATAATTCATTAATTTCAATATTTTTATGTAATTTTCGTTGTTTTAGGTTTATGTTATTTATTTCCTTATTTTTAGGTTCTTTTAATGCTTTTTAGGTCAGATTTGATTCCTATTATGGTTATGTATAAATTAGGACTTATTTTAGAATATATTTTCTTGTCTGTCAAGTTTTAAGAATCCCTTAAATACGTCTCCAAGTTTGTAAACATTTTTTTTTAACCATTATTGAAATTAATAAAAATTCAGACTTTTGTCTATTGTTTTTCTGGTTGATTCCAGGATCCTTTCTCCTTGAGGATTCAAGAACCCTTATGGATTCGAGGTTTTTTAACAATTATTGATATTAATAAAAATTTAGACTTTTGTTTATTGTTTCTCTAGTGAATTCTAGAATCCTTTCTCCTTGTGAATTCAAGGACTCTCGTGGATTCGAGATTATTTTCAGAAGCAAATGTGTTTTATTTCTTGTTTTCTAGAAGTAGAAGTGTTTTGTTTCTTGACGCTTTTGCATCCCGCATCTTGTATCCTTTTGTGCTTGTGTTGAGAGAGAGAGAGAGAGTTGAAGCTTGAAATTGTTCAGTATGCACGAAGTACTATATGAGAGAAAAAGATGTTATACATTGAATGTATTGAATAATTTCTCTCTAGAGATGCATTTGCATTGAACTTCAAATTTTCAAGTTGAAGCCTAAACTAAAGACTAGAATAAATTTGTGTGGAGTAATAGCTTGGGTTAGGTCGGTTTAGGATATGAGTTGGGTGGAGCGGTGGGGGGAGCAAATCCCTCAACCTAGATTTTTCAAAATAAGAATGAGGGCTAATGGCAAACATTCCAACAAGTGATACTGATGAGATTATGAGACATGTTAAATCAAATGAGATATGATACCTAAGATTGATGTACTACACATATCTTGTGTGGTACTTATTGAACTGTGGTAGCCAACTGTAAACATACATAATCATGCATTATAAGGAAAAAAAATGTTTGTCACAATTCACAAATGTACAATAAGTAAGAACCAAGGAGCTCTAGGTGGAGAAATGAAAAGACAGAATAGATCCACATTCATCAGTTCTTGAAAATGATATATACACAAAAGTCAATATTTAATTTTTCCTGGACTATTCTATTCGTCATGTAATTTCTCAATTGACAAAGACTTGCTACTATTCACTCAACTCTCACCATGCTTTGTAAATCTGCTTCCGTTAAATATTGGTTTGGATGGCTCTGTTATTCTTACTGTCACTCAACATTCATTTTTTAAAATATATATTAAAAAAAATCATACCATTCGACAATTATGACCACATTTACCAATCACCTCTTTTAGATCCTGCAAAAGTTGCAACTTAATCCATGCTAGTTGCCACCGTTAAAGCCCTTCTATAAAATATATGCAGCTATGAATCCAATTGACCATGCATCCTTCTTAAGTCTTAGCTTCCAGTAGCCCGTATTAGTTTGGGGCCATAAACCCAATTGTTAGTAAATTTTAATACTTAGTGATTTCAAAACTCATTCTCTTGCTAAGCCATGGAATCATTAATATATAATACGACTAATACCAAACAAGACAAAAGGAGCTAGCAACAATTATTCAGGAAGTATGATATCAAGCAACATTGATTCTCATCTCCTATGTAAGATTTTATGAGAGTGGAGAGAGAGTATATAGAAAAGAGAGAGAACACGAGGATTACATAGTTTGACTCAATGGCTTATATTTCCACTATAATCTTATAATAAACCCTATATGGGTTTATATAGGGAAAGAGAGCTAGGATTGGGCATACATAGGCCTATAACAAATTTAGGCATCTTAGGCCTACTAATATAAATGTAATACCTCTAACACTCCCTCAAACTTAAGGTGGAGGCTTGACAAAAGCTTGCCATCTATAAATTTTGGACAATTGATATATATATATATATATATATATATATATTAGTCTAAAATGCATCAACATTTAATCATGCATTCTTTATTATTGGAAAAATTGGCCTCTTCACAAGCATGTACTCCGAGGCCTTTTTTTTTCTTTTTCTTTTTTTTTCTAAAATACAAAACTTTCTGTTAACCATAATTCAAGTTTGATGCATTTTTCAATTACAAATATACCTAGGGGTGTGATGAGATTTATTCATGTCCGGATGTATTTATATTTTCTGCTACATTTCATCACACACCTAGGAATTTTGGTGATTGAAGAATGCATCAATCTCGAATCACACACCTAGAAATTTTAGTGATTGAAAATTGCATCAATCTCGAATTATGATGAATGAAAAGTTTGTATTTTAGGAAAAATAAATAAATAAAAGAGCCCTTGAGTACGTACAACGCTCATGCAAAGAGGCTAGTTGTTAATAAAATTAAACCCAAGAACAGTAGGCTAAAAGGCTCGAGTTATCCTTAACACAATATTTGCCCCTAGCTCAAATGAGTTTGCTAAAGGATTACTAGTAAAGTTGTCTCTAGAATACAACTAAGCCATGATTTTTCAAGAATCAAACTTGGAGATACCTCTGAATTTTTCTAAAGATGTGCAAATGAAGAATTACTTCGAAAAGACACACTTGAAATGTCACTTTGATTGATACAAGTACTCTAAAACGTTGCCTTGGTTGTTATGTTAGGAAGTGAAAACCCCTCTTTTCCCCTCGTTTTTCAATAGATTTCTGCAATCGAGTGGCTCTCTAACGAGAATCAGGTGAGCTCTTCAATAATGAATCAACTGAAGTGCCAATTCGGAAACTTTGTTTCCAGATAGACACTATCTCTCAAATGAGCCACTAAAACAGAACTTTTTATTTTTAAATTTTCCCCACATTTTACTATCAATGTAGATTACTCACATATGACAACAATGTTGTCACACAGCCTAATTTATATTCTAGCAAATTTAGTGAATCAGCTATTGGCCTAGCTAGCATGAGTTGCATATATTGATCCCATCTTCCTTCTTGTGGTGATAGATTAGTCCTGGAGGCAGATACTCATTTTGATTCTCACTTTTCCTACGGCAAAAAACTCATTTACAATAATGGCATCCTCACAGCCTTCAATAGCAGGATACACTTCAGAAGTAGAAGACTATGGAATCAAGAAAATTATCAGTAGCCAAGTGCTCTGAAAAGTGGAACTTGTTTTGGTAGCCGAATTCGAGGGCAGCTGGGACCTCCAAAGAACAGAGAGAGAGAGAGAGAGAAGAGCGAAAAAACAAAGATAGGGAAATGAATAATTCTGTTGACCAATAGTTAACAATCATTTGCAATGGTCTCGCCTTTATACAATTCCCCTCTGCAACTCACTGCAATGCCACTGCCTCCACTACCAACTAACTCACTCCATAACCAACTAACTCTAACTAACTACCGCCACTATTAACTAACTAACCCACCACTGACACAGCCACACAATTAGCTAACACAACACAGCTATAGCACAGTGAACAGTATATCAATGCATAGTAATAGCATTGCATTAACAATGGTCCTAACATGCTCAAGCAGATGCATTCTATGCTAGTTGCCTACTAATAAAAGTATGGAGGAACTGTTGACTGGGGTAAGTTTACAGGCACAAAGCTTCAAGATGAAAAGATTAAAGAATGTCCATACTGCAAAGGAACCTAGAAAAATTGCTCTCAATAGTACCGTGTCCTTGTACATGATAAAATGAGAAGTTAGAATCCTATTGAAATAAAGAAATATAAGACTAGTGCAAATTAATAAAACCCATCGCAAATGGAATATGGTTTGGTTATCCACCATCTATGGCCTCTCTCGGTAACTTGTGGGCTGAAACATCTCTGTAACAAAGAACACTCTAGTAGTAGTCTCCTACATTCTTCCTAAAATAAAATTTGGACTACCTATCTATTAAACAATACTGCCAACCCTTGGACGAGCCAGATAGATGGCATTCAACCTTTCACCAATATCCTTCCTCATTATTATTATAGGAAACCACTGCAAGCACAGTAGAAAATGTAGAAGCCCATAAGACATTGGCTTTTCTTTGGTCTTGGAGAAAATGTGTAACAATGAAAAGCATAATATCCAGATGGTACATCAAATCTTCAATCCAAAGGAGATTAATTATTAATCAACTTGCATCAATTAGCTTTGACTCAGTTCTCTCCTCCAATTCTCAAACATACAAAATCCTGCTGAGTGTTACAACCAACCCAATCATCAAATACTCCAGCATGTAATATTAATATAATCTATAAAAATCAACTTTGCCTAAGACCCCCAAGAGACCTTGCTTAAAACTTCAACTGATACATGATTGAATGCTTGTTTTCTGACATTCTTAGTTAAAAAAATAATAATAAAAATCCCCTTATATTCTCTGCCACTAACACTGCTTCTTTACTTTTTCCAGCAACCCAAGAATACATTAGCTCTAACCAAAAACAAAAAACAAAACAAAATGATTGATTACATCCAATGGAAAAATCCTTTTTTTTTTTGGGTTGAAGATCTAATGGCATTATCTTAAGCACCTCAAAGGAGGTAAAATACTCTCACTTAATTCCTAACTGACAGCAATACTGGAATTGATTTGAGTAACTAATTTTTTCATATAAGCCCCAATTGCAATTTGCTGGATCTCCAACATTATCCTCAAATCAAATGTGACAGTCTCCATATATTTTCAGCCAACCATGCAGAAGGTATGGGAATTTATCCACATTTCTGCTGTACAATAGAATGCGAGAATAAATTATTGTCTCTAGGATTTCTGAGACCCTTGGTTGAAATCTCTTCACTAGAAAAAGGAACTGTCAGATGGGTGTTCTCTGACAACTTAAACTATGATAATTTAAACCATTGTAATCTGATGAATCACGAAAGAATGTATAATGTATTTCAAATCTGTAAATTATCACCTATTTCTGACATTAGAAGAAAGTGGCAGAAAAATATCATACCTGGTGCACAGGGCGAGGAAGCTTCTGCAGGGTCTGGGAAAGGAGGCTGGCAGGCAGCCTTACCCCCCAATAATTAAAGAGAATGATTCCTGGACTTGAACTCACTTGGGCAGAGGGCACTTGCCATCACACTAAGGTCCAACCTCTATGAAAGTGGCAGAGAATAATTGAATTGTAATACATGACTTTCGAATGGACTGAGGGAAACATCCAAGAGAAATTCTTGCATATTACCTATTGTATAGCCTATCAATACAACACACTTGGGCTGATAAGCCTAAGCATCCATAACAATTTGTGTGTGTGTGTGCACGAGAGCATGGTATCAAACTAACTCCTAGATTTGACATGAAGCACCTAAAACATTTTATAGGCAACCCAAAACAAAGAACTAGCGAAGAGCAAACAGATAATATTGCAACAGCCAAAGAAAACAAATCAAATGCCAGAGGATCCCTAAAGAAACGACCAACGGCAGATTTATCTCCCATGGGTTTTAAACTGATTCCAATAAAGGAGAATCTATAGTCCTCCCAAGTGCAGTATGACATAATAGAGAAAAGAAAGAAGGGGGAGGCAAGTACAATTTCTTTATCACTAACTTGTGAACCAGTTCACACCTGTCTCAGAACCAGCAACAATCATAAAAATTCAAGTATATTTCAAGTATGATCACAAGTGGAGAGTAATCATTTAAAAGACTAAAGCATGTAACTGGGAACGTATTTCCAATTCAATGAAAGCCATAAGCACTAAACAGAACATTCAGAACTACAAGAAAGATCAGTTTAGATAGAGTCTTGGCATAGTTTAATTAGGAGAAGGGTTTTACCTTATTTTATGTTATTAGAATCCCACATTTGTGAACGTCCAGCACGACCTGATGATGAAAGTTTCATCTTAAAAGGTCTCTGCAATTGAGCACTAAATACAATTCTAATGATTGAGGCATCCATATGTCATTTCCATATGAAGGGACAAACTGCATCACTATCACTGTGTGATTTCAAATGGAGAGTAATTATTCACAACATTTTCTCCTCATAGTCATTATTGTACATATATCTTGTGGGAATGGGTTACTACTTAGCAAATCAAGCAGAAAAGTGAATTGTCAAATTTAATCTTCTACAGAGTGTTATGAAGGAAAGGAAAAGAAAAATAGATAAATGAATGATAAAAGAAGGTAGTCTAACAAATTATCCATAAATTATCTTGGAGGCAATGAAATGACAGTCATTATAATATTTAAGGAAAAAACAATAAGGTTTCCATTTAAAATTGTATCATAAAAGATTTGTCTCTTAAATTCCAAGACATCTAACTTTCTTCATATGCCAAATTCAAGGAAAATCATCCTTGCCTAAACTATTCTCTCATGGCCACATATTGGGCCAGCTCTACATAAAAAATTACAATGAAGAGCCCATGGCTAATTGTAGAAGAAAACTGTTGCTCTGCAGAAATATTGAGTAAGCTTTTAAAAAATGGATAAAGAAAAGGATCTATTGGGATCCAAAATTACATCCCATTTGTGTAGGAATGTTAGACAATACTAACTCTATGGTATCTCAGACAAAATGGTGAGTAGGGTATTCATGCTCATATCCATTATAATCATAATATAGCCTTTCGCCCTTAGCAATATCACGAGTAGCAACCAAAAAGACTCGGCATTCACCATTAACACTGTATCTCACACATTTACAATTCTGCTTCTTCCTACCTTCCCTGCAAAGAATTGGATCCATTTTAAGCATAAGGGACTCAAATATTCTTAATTGAAAGGTAAATCTTAATACAAGGAAAACAGATACTTTAATTATGTTAAGTTCATTGGAGATTATAGTGGAAAGAAGTGTTGTGGATAGACAAAAATATAGCCAAAGGCAATTTAAGAAGTTGTACAACTAAGAATTGAGAATATTTCTATTTATAGTGTTAGTGTTGGTAAAAGTGTGAGGCGCACTAAAGCTCAAATGACTCTTGAAGCCTAGGCACAAAATGCAATCATGCGCCTAATTAAATTAAAGCACAATTTAAAGAAAATAAAATAAAAAGTATAGTAAATTTGAAAACAATTATTAACGGATAATATGACGATCAAGTAATCAACTAATCATATAAAATTGAAATATAGCATTTTATATAATTCTCTTGTGCTTTACAAAATTTACTCAAGTATGATTATGATAGCCACGATATAAATCATACTTTTTTTTTTTTGGGTATGAATGGACTTTTTTTTTAAATAAATAAAAGAAAAAGGGGGGGGGGGGGGGGGGGTTGGTTATACCAAGGGGAAAAAAAGGTGAACTAGCCTTTAGATCAAGTAGAGGAGAGGGAGAGAGAGAGAGAGAGAGTAAAGCAGAAAGTTGAAGGAGACATAAGTAGTAAAAGGGAAAAGGAACACTTTGTCTTTGGCTCTAGAGTCTTCCATCTCATGCTGTGTGGTGATGAGATTGCATGTTCCTAATAGATATTTTTATTGTCTTCTAGAATTTGTAACGAGGGGTTGAGGGATGGGCTTATGTGTACCATTTATCATATCATAAAACTTATGAAGAAGCTCCAAAAAGCACGCCTAAGCAAAGTGCTTCGCTTTAGGCTTCGTTTGGGAGTTCATAAGGGAATGGAATGGAATGAAATGATTATAAGGGAATGGAATGGAATTAAGTAACCTTGATTGGATGTTTTAAAATAAAGGAATGGAAAGGAATAAAAATGAATGGAATGTAAGTAATCTTGTTTCGGAGTAATATGGAGGGAATGGAATGGAATCATTTTATAACAATATTACTATTAAACTCCTATTTTAAAATAAAAGGTTGAATATATCGGAGTATTTTGGGAGTTTTAGTAAAAAATTCATTAAATCTAATTTCATTCCCTCCCATTCCTCCCAATTTCGAAAGAAATGAAAATTTGAGGTTTTAATGGAATATAGAAGAATGAGCGTTCCCTCCTATCCATTCCATTTCCTCCCACTTAAACTCCCAAACAAGGGAATAGACTTTCCGTTCCCTCCATTAAAACTCCCATACAAGGGAAGGAAAGAATATTCTAAAATTATTCTTTTCGTTTCTTTTCATTTCATTCCCTCCTCCCAAACAAGGCCTAGAGGCAAAAATAACTAAACTAACACTAGTTTATGCTTTAAGCGCACTTTTACCAACACTAGTTATTTATTCTTTAAAAATTTAGCCAGAATGTGGACAAAAAGAGATAGGTTCTTACGGAGTATGATTGTTTATGCCATTGATAAAGCGCGCAACGTTCCCACGTTTATCAGGGCAGATGACCAGACTTTTAGATGGGTTGGTTGCCAAGAGAAGGGTCATCATACTATCACAATCATCATGTTCCCGATTCTTAAGATAATCCACATTGCCCGTGTATTCAGCGATAAATGTCATATCCTTAATCTGGCCATCAGCCTCTACCGTATAACTACATCACGAGATGACAATGAACCTACTCAATATGCAGGTATCATATATAGTTACTAGCTTTACAAATGAGTTCAAGATAAAGATACCCTTCACATGAATCAAAAACTACTATAAGGGGAGTGCATTCTCCTCTTTTACACATAGCTCTGCATTGTTCCAAGGTCTCGGAATCTTCTTTGGAAAGAACCTAATAGAAAAACCACATACTATAACTAACATTCTAGATGGTAAAAAAATACTACCGATATGTCCCAATAAAGAAGACCAAAAATTCAAATGGGAAACAAAATTGAAGGATCAATTTCAAGTTCAAACCTGCATTCCACCGTTTTCAAACTTGGCCTTGTTGGCTGATCTGGGAGCCATGTCAGGCATGTAAGTGAGATCATCACTGAATTCCATGTGCAGTGCTGTTAAGGCAGAAGCAAGTGAACTCATTTGTTTCAGCCTTTGGGAAGTATCTTCTGTTGGAACAAATGGCAATAGTCTCCTTCTTTTCTTTTGCAACACCAATGATCCTGAGCGTCTCCTACGCTTTCTAGCATCTGAAGTCAATTCAAAATATACATAAGCATCAACTTGCAATCAATGCATGAAGATATATATCAAACATAGGAACTACCTGTTTTAAGATTTATCACATTCTCTGTAAAAAGTGCTCATATAATCAAAAATTAAAAAAATCAAACGAAGATTCATGGTTCTCCCATGTCTTTTAGAAATTTAATTGTGACATTCAACACTGAAATTCAGGGCAAGTAGGCATGAAGAAAAAAGAGAGAAATCTACAAATAAAGGAATCCAAAAGAGAGCTCAAAAAAAATAATGCTATATTTGTAGCCTCTAATGATACATCAAGCCCTCCTGAGAGAGTCATGTAAGTGAATTACAACACCTTTTTTTCTTTTCAAATAAGCTTTCACCCCCAAGAGGAGGGAGAGGGGGAGATTCGAACAAATGACCTCTGCTTAATGAGGCATGGTCCCCAACCAATTGTACTATCCACAAGATACTAAGCTTTAGTATAGAGGTTGTACACACATGCACATGCAACACGCAAAGAGAGAGAGAGATGGTCTTTGAAAAGATCATGTTAAAGAGGGAAATAGTTATAAAAACATTGAATGAATGAGTAGGCACCATTCTAACACTTTATTTCATTTTATCTTGGAAAAGACTATAACTTAACAAGGCCAACAAGCACCACACAAGGAAAAATTCTAGATGAGAAAATTTCATCAACTTATACTAGACCCCTTTACCTTCTTAAGGGGTAGGGCATGCTACTCACATCTTAAAACTGATAGATGAAGTAGGTGGAGTGAGACACTTTATTAATTTTTTTAGAATTGTGTCATGAATAAAATGCACTGTTTGCATTAGAGATAGGATCAATATCCTGTGTTGGTGACATTTAATTAGAACCCTAAGAGGCTGACTTGGATACTGTCTTACCCTTCACTATTTTTGCATGAAGAGACTGCCCTTATGGCTTGCAAACCATTAATGATACAAATCCAGAAAGGATTTAGTTAGATATGCTGTATAATCAGAATTTGCTCTGAAAAGGAAGGGGGAAAATAAGGAAAAGCGTTATAAATTTATGCTTCCTTTTGATTCTGTCAACATGATTATGACTCATAAAAGTACTACGTATGTATCATAACTTTTCCAAATGTCCAATATGTAAATACTCACACATGCATGCATACATACCAATGCATAGAGACACAGAGATTAGCATCTTTTGGTCAAATTATATATACCACACAAGTCCAAGGCAGAGATGGCAAATGCTGAATGCAATTGAAGTTCAATCCTATACATTTAGTAGGTATACATTATCATAGATATAGTGAATATATTAACAAATTTGAAGTTCACAAATCACAAGATTCGTTCTCTTCAGATATGCGAGTACCTTATTTAGTTTTCGTTAGTTCAAGTCGCTTGATTACAATATATAATCCTACAATCCAGATAATGTAAAAATCTATTTTTATTGATTCAATATATAACCTCAAAGTGTTACATACATCCTTACTTCCAAATATTTTTAAAATTGGCAAGCAATAACGTAAACAGACATATTACTAGGAATCCATGAGGCGCATTCTATGCTATTGTGTATCCTTTTTTTTTTTTGGGGGGGGGGGGAGGGGGTGGGTTGTTGTGGGTGAGAGAGAGGGGTGTAATAAAACTTTCTACTTACCAACAAGAGTAAATAAACACTTTGAATGTGTAAAAGCATCAAGCGTACTTAAGTGCACAAGCCTCTTGGAGCCAAGGTGCAAAGCGCAACTATGCACACGATTGAAGTAAAGCACATATTTTTCAAATATAATATATAACAATCTCTAATAAAAAGATACATAGCATATAATAAGAAAAAAAAAAGAGTTAATAACCTCAAAATGGTAATATATTTTGTAATTAGCTAAATTGGATGGTGCAATTGCACACTTTGTAAGTTTAAATTTTACACAAGTTATTTCAATTTTTTTTAATTTTCATATGGTAAAATTGAAAAAAAATTATTAATCAAAAACAATATGATAATAATCCAATAATAGAAAGTTTAGACATAACACTTTGGATAATTCTCTTGTGCTTTATAAAAATACATAAGGAAGTATATGGTTCAATGAAAATAATCCAAAAGGCAAAAACCAAAAACCACAAGAATAGTAAATTATCCTTGTTCATGTCTATCAATATGTAAAGAAAAAATTGTTTGTGTAATGGAGCACCTTGAGAACAATGTTTGTTTAATACATCCAATTTCCATGTCATTTCCTTCAAGATCAAGGAGTTGATTTTAGCGATTCATATATTTTTTTAGCGAAAAATAAAAAGCAAACCTAAGCATGTCTTTTACATCTTCAAAAAGCGCTAGAAAACTATGTCTAAGGCGTGTTTCATTAAATGAGCTTTGAAGTTTGAGCTTGAAGCGTGCTTTTTCCTTCTTCAAAAAGCGCTAGAAAAGGGTGCCTAAGGCGTGCTTCATTAAATGAGCTAAGCGCTCAGACCTTGAGGCTTTGAGCTTTGAGGGCGCTGTTAACTGTCCTATCCCCTTAACTTGATCATGTTTACAAATACTCTCTATATATAGTCTCTATCTTCAAAATCCTCACTTTGGATTAAGCACTAACCCTCTCCCCTCCCCCCAAAAAAAACCCAAGAAAAAACTTAGTTTTTTTTTTTTTTTTGATAAGTAGTGAAATTGTCAAATTTCTTACAATTTTTGTTGCATTTAATTATTCCAGTAAGAATCCCTGAAAACAATTTGAAAGACAAACAATCAATAATAAAAGTTAAATCAACAATGATCAAGTCCGATACAAATGACACTAAAATAAATAAATAAACATTATAAAAAAAATATTAAAAAATTCCGAAAAAACGTAAATAGTGTCACACGAATATCGATGAAAACGACGTTAACAATGATTGATAATCGAGATAAAGGATTAAGACCTTGAGGAGATGGCATAGGAGAAATCATGGAGCATTTGTCCTTCTTCTTCTTATCACTACTACACTTCTGAATCCGAAAGAAATCGATTATCTTCTTCTGAGAAAAACCTTCAAAAAATAAAAAAATAATAATTAATTTACCACATTGTCACATTTGTGATTCTAAAAACAACAAAAACAGAAACAAAAGAAAACGCGTACTTCTTAAACGTCGGTGGTGGCCGGAGCAATTGGGGCAAAGCCAGGATCCGATGGGGACTCGAACGACGATCGGCCTGACGCATTTCATGTGGAAGCCTCTGTCGCATTTGTCGCAGAGGAGAAGCTCGTCGCCACGCTCGCCCGACCCGCATTGCTCGCAGCTCACGTCGCTGTAGTCGTTTTTCTCAACAACTGCGAAACCAGCCTTCGCCATTACTTCCGATAGCGGCTTCAGCTTCTTAGGCGGAGGAGACGGCGGCGGAGTCGACGGACGGCGCGGAGCTTCAGTCCGCCGAAGCGTGCCGCTGAATCGGATGAGTCGTTGAGCTGGAGCCATAGGGGCAGGTTGGGGATTATGGGCAAGGGTATAATCGGAATTGGGAACAAATATATATATATATATATATAGATAGAATCTCTGTAGATGAAGAAGACCGGCGAATTGGTGTGAGAGTTTTTATTTTCTCTTTCTCTTTCTCTCTTTTTTGCTCGCGGGGAGCTAGAGAGAGTCTATAGAAAGGAGGGGGTGTGCTGACGTGGAGCTATGTGATTGGTTCCACTAAGGTGCGCACTTTTGGTAACCTGCGCACCTCGTAAGTCCACCCCAGTTTCTCATTTCTATATTTGTAGCCGTTTGTGAATCCCAAAAAGACGAAAATGACCTTATATGGTAGGCAATCTCTCCGGATGACCTTTTGGCGGTGTTTTAGTAATTTTACGAAAGAAAACCACTGGTGAGTGGTGGGTAGGGAGTAGCACCGGGCACAGTCGAACTTACACTCACCAAGCCTAGCCTCTCAATCCTTTATAAAACTAATTTTTAATTTAGGTAACTTTCTTCATTTATTTCGAAAAAACTATTGTATTGACAAATAAAGCATAAAAATTACTAGTTTTATCTAAGGACTATTATATCCATTTCGGATATGTTTTTAAATTTAGTCTAAATTGTAAAGTACACCCCTAACGTTTGGAGGTGATTGGATTTTACATCCCAACGTTTCAGAACTTTTATTTTACACTACAACGTTTGGTTTTGTTAGCAAATCACATCCCCGGTTAGATTTTGCTGTTAACTGCCAAGTCATCTTGTTGACATTTTTTTTTTTTTTCCAAATAAGCTCAAAACGACACAAAAGAGAGATGCCTCTTCCATTGATTCCTCTAATAATTCTTCGATTTTGATTTAGATCACTGGATGCGTTGCTTTAGGTGCTGCACTTTAAGGCTCTAATTTGTACACTTAAAAAATATGCAATGAGCATGAGGGACAATTGCTTAAAATACAATGAAATCAATATGAGAAGGGAAAAACTTGCTTATAATTTCTTAAGTTAACAATAATAATACAACAAAATCAAAATTGCACCTTTGATTCCAATTCCAAGGCTTCAATTCACTTCAATTCCAAGAATATTATGTATACCTAAATACCACCTAAATAATGATAGCATGTAATACAAGATTCAGAAGTCAGCTTCATCTTCCCCTCTTCTTGCTTTTTCCTAATTGTCCAAATTTTATACCATGTTCTTGTTCTTGAAGGATGCCTTCTCATACTTCTCTGCTCTTTCTTTTTCCCATAGTGCTCTTTCTTTTTCCTTAACCTCAAGTAAGAAAAATGCGGTCTTTCTACAATTACTTGTTTCTGCAACTTTCTCTTCTCAACCCCTTCACGATTTGGATCATAATCTCTACTCTTAACAAAGCTGCAAGACGACATGACAAATTCTCAGTTCCAACCAATTATTGTAAGTAACATTATCTATTGCAACAAAATTTTAACATGTGGTTAAAAGCAAGGGAAAGAAAATTACTTCTCCTCAAATTTCATATTCAGTATTTTGATAGGCACTGGCTTTTGCTTCAGCATTAGAAATTGCTGCCTATTTGAAATTGATGTCCATTTGAACAAAAAATTATCATTTTTTTTTGCTTTCACAACCAGCATCAGCATGAAAAAATAGCCCCTGATCAATATGAATGTCACAATCAATACAAAGACAATCAAATGATGTCATGTAGCTACATATGTAATGAAAATAGACTTCAAAGTTGACTGCAAATACAAATATATATATAAGATAGTATAATTCAGCCCCTATTCTCTCAATGATCCATCAAACATAATGGGATCCCAATACATAGAAAAAATAGTATCATAGTGCTACAAAACCCAAAAAAATTAAAATTAAGAGAATCAAACTCCACCATAAACACACTCAAAGTTCCAATAGCAAAGTAAATGAGTTTAAATCACACACACATAGAGAGTTCTAGCAACAAATCAATCACCCAAAAAAATTAACAAAAACCCCAAACATTCTGTGCATCCAGCAACAAAATTCCAAACAAAAAAAAAAAATTGAACAAAAACCTCAACAAACCCAAACAATAAAAGCCCCAGCAAACCTAACAAAAAACCCAAAATTCCAATCCAGCAATGGCAAGAAAAATCCAAAAAGAAAGAGAGAAAGAGAGCCATAGAGAAGAGAAATACCCTAACTGTTGGCTTGGTCGTACCTGTCGCCGCCTCTGTTGCTGCCTTGGAGTTGACCTGGAGCCATCGATGAACTTACTCACATCTAGGTTCACGGTGCAAGGAGTTGGTTGCAGAGCCGATGGGTGGTCTGGGTTCATAAGGGTTAGGAAGGGAAGGATTGGGTTCGTGGGTTAGGGAGCTAAGGGCTGGTTTGTGGGTTTAGATACAGGATTTTAAGATTTTCTATTTGTTTTCTCTTTGGGCAAAACAGTGCCATTTAGCATGTGCCAAGTCATCACATCATCTCCATTGCAACCGTGTCTTTTTGAGCTTATTTGGCAAAAAAAAAAAAAAACACTTCAGCAAGATGACTTGGCAGTTAACAGCAAAATCTAACCGGGGGTGTGATTTGCTAACAGAACCAAACGTTAGGGGTGTACTTTGCAATTTAGCCTTAAATTTAATTGGGAAAAGCTAATTTACTACACTTTAGAAAAAAAAAATTTTAATTTATCATTTAAAAAAATTGCACATACTTGATACTACTAAAAGTGGAGACTCTTGCTTATATAATTTATGGGTTATATTAAGGGATATTTGAAGAGCATTTGTTAATAGGTTATTTTATGAAAATTTTGATACTACTTTCATAGGAATATAAAAAAGTTGTCCAAAAAATTAGTTACTTTTTTCTTTTCCCATAAAAAGTTTCTAAGAATATTTTCTAAACTAATGTCCTTAGGGATCCATTAACTTTTCTCATAATTTATTGTCAAGGGTCTATGATTTATTCATTGTATGCTTTGATGGGCTTATTTTATTAATTTGTTTTACTTAAATATATACATATTTTTAAATGTAAAGTTTTAAAAATTTTACATAAGTTGACATTTTAAGTTATATTAAACAAATCCTAAAAGTTTTCTTGTCTACGTACAACATCATCTTAGGTTAGAATATGACGTTTGTTAGACTTCAGAAAAATATTTTTTATGCAAGTTGTGTGTAAGATGCTAACTCAAAAACTTTTTTGGATTAGGATTTATTTTTTTAAGAGGGAAGTCCTGCTCAAAACTCACACCAAAAGAGGTTGTTGATGGTTACTATTATACTTTCACCCTAAAAAACAAAACCTAATCATTTTTATTTTTGGAAATATAATAATTTTTGAAGATATTAGGACAAATTACCTATAATAACAATGCAATCAATTGACCAAATACTTACCAAGAGTCTTGGTACCTCAACTGGTATTTCTTGCTGTATCTAACGGAGACATCCACGATTCAAATCCCTAATCCTCTATTATTTCTACTAATTATAATTATTTAAAAAAAAAAGTTACACTTACCCCCTAAACTATACTCTCTTTTATGCTTACCCTCCTAACCTATGAGAATGCACACTTTAATACAAAAATACAAACCATCATTTAAGTTTCTTACTTTAGGAGAGAACTTCTTGCCTCCATTATAACATCTTGTGTGTTGATTCTTATTAAAAAAATAAAGTCTCGCCACATATATTAATTGGAGTTTTTTTTAAAAGAAAATAATTAGACGGTTGATATCAGTTAGAGGCATGCTTTCATTAAGAACATAGATTAGTAGAGGATCTAGCATGCAGAACACGATAATTATTAGAAATTCACAAATTGGAGATGCTGTAATATACTATTTCCCATAACTTCTCATACCAGACCAATCCACAAAAATGCAAATAGGGATAAAAAAAATGTAGTCAATATCACCAAGAATAAAGTAATATCGTCTATACCCAAATAAAAGTTGATGTTTTCATAAGGAAGCCATCAAACTGATCAAAGGCTTTCCACAAATTGAGATTTGGTCGTAGAAGGATGTCAATTATATATGAGGAATAGAGGGATGCAAAAATTAATAAGAGTGGCACATAGACCAATCAATCTTATTGGTTGTATTCTTGAATTGGAATGAAAAGAGGAGTAATGCTTCCTAGCATAGGACGCATAATAAGACCATTTACAGAAATATTCTATTAAGAATGCAAAGATATGTTGCAAGACTAAAGTCACACAGCTAGCCAGTGGTGCAGCACGTGCTGATGAAGGGTGCACTAGCTCAGCCACAGGAGCAACAGTCAATGCAGTATTTGCTGATGAGGTGCACACTAATCAAACCACCAAGCTTGCATCAAAGAACATGATTGACTCAACAGTCTTGGAGATGATTGAATCCATGCCATATCATGAGTTTGTCATCCAGGGTCATTGAGGAAGTTAGTTCCGCAAATCTAGGAGGTTGTTACTCATCCTTGCCACGTGTACAGAGTCCAGTAAATTCAAATAACGGTTTTGGTGCCAATGGTAGAGTTAGTTATTTTCTTGTGTATATAAACCAAGCAATGTATAGATGTTTATTAATTCAATTCATTTCATTGTAATTCATAATTCAATCAATGAAATTCTCTCCATTCTATTTAGTCTCTCTGTTTCTTGAAATGGTATCAGAGCTCTAGTGTGTGCTAGTTTCGTTTTTCCTTTTGCAAAATTTTTCTTTTTGCCAAACAGAGATTACTTCAAGAAATTCCTTAAGATCCAATTTGCAAGGGTTCAATTCATCTCCAACGATATTGAATCTTGCAGGATTTCTTGGTTTTTCTTCTTCGATTTTCATTTTCAATTTCATTCAAGCTTCGTGAATATCATCAATGGCCTCTGCTGAAGGAAGTGGTTCTGATCTTGCGCATAATCAATCCACACAACAAGTTCCTCAGTCCAACACAGAGATCAATTCTCCAAATCGATTTTTCCTTAGTGCAAGTGAATATCCTGGAAATATCTTAGTCACTCAACCACTCTTGGGAATGAGGAACTATCAATCTTGGTCTAGAGCTATGGTTTTAGCACTAACTGCCAAGAAGAAGATAGGATTCGTGAATGGTAAGATTGCAAAACCTGAAGATGATTCTCCTCTGTATGAAGATTGGGAGAGTTGTAACACAATGGTGCTTTCTTGGTTGATCAACTCTATGCATATTGACGTTTCAAGTAGTATCATGTATTGTGAGACTGCAAGGGAGATGTGGCTTGAATTACAGCGTGTGTTTTCACAAGGAAATGGACCAAAGGTTTATAACCTTCAGCAAGAAATTTCCCAGATAACTCAGGGGCAATCATCAGTGACTGAATACTACTCAAAATTCAAGAAGCTCTGGGATCAATTGATTCACTATGAACCTTTACCAACTTGTACTTGTGAAGCAATGAAGGTTCTGAGCATTGCACATGAGAAATCATATGTGATGAGGTTCTTGATGGGGCTCAATGAGAGTTTTGAGACAGTGAGGAGTCATATTCTCATGCTTGAGCCGTTTCCTTCAATGAGCAAGGTGTATGCTCTGGTTCTCCAAGAAGAATCTCACAAAGGTATTAGTCATGGCTCTACTTTCACTTCTAGGCCTGATTCAGTGGCAATGTATGCCAACACCAGGGGATATTCAGGCACTAAAAGTGGCCCTAAGAAGGAAAGACCTTTGTGTACCCATTGTAACATGCTTGGACACGCTGTGGACAAGTGTTACAAGCTTCACGGGTATCCACCAGGTTACAAACACAAAGGGAAGCCTAATTTCAATGCTAATCAGGTTTCATATCCTCAAGGTCAAGCTGTTGAGGTTCTTTCCAATGCCTCTGCTCAGTGTCCTATTTCTAAGGCACAGTGTGAGCAGCTGCTTGCTCTTTTCAATTCTGGGACTGATCAAGGTTCTAATCACCACGTTGCAAGTGTTAGTACAAGTGCTGCTACCTCTAGTATGATTTCTGGAGCTGCTGGTGTAACTGCTGCAATTAGTGTGCCTTCCACATCTTTGTCATCCTCAACCAATGCTCATTCTGGTTTTATTGATACCATGTCAGGTATCAATTCTCCTTTTACTCCTTCCTTGAAACATTCTATTTTTTCTGCCAAAGTAATTGATAGAGAAGTTTTCCATGCCACTGATTGGGTCATAGACACAGGGGCTACGGATCATATGGTCCATTCCATCACATGTTTCACCACTATTACTACTAGTCTAAACACTTTTGTCAATTTACCCAATGGGGAGGTAGCTTCTGTTACTTATATTGGCACTGTCAAAATATAAGAACATCTTGTACTTCAAAATGTCCTTTGTGTTCCTTCCTTTAGTTTCAATCTCATTTCTATCAGTCAGCTTGTTAAATCCACTGCTTGTTGCCTTATTTTCTTTGGAAACCTATGCTTTATCCAGGACCTTGCTCATTGGAGCACACTTGGTCTGGGTAGAGAACTTTATGGGCTTTACTTGCTGGACAAGAGCTGCATTTCTGCACCTGTCATTGCTGCTTCCATTTATACCTCTCAAGTTCACATCTGGCACTCCAGATTGGGTCACTTGTCTAATGCCAAATTGGCTTCAATAAAACAAAGTGATGTACCTAGTTTTGTTCCTATTGAGAACTTTGTTTGTGATATTTGTCCAATTGCAAAGCAAAAACATTTACCCTTTAATAAAAGTTCTCATTTGTCTAAATCTTGCTTTGAATTGATTCATTGTGATTTATGGGGACCTTTTTTTGTTTCTACCATTGATCATTGCAAATATTTTTTAACCATTGTTGATGATCATTCTCGGTGCACTTGGGTTTATCTGTTAAAGCATAAGTCTCAAACACAATCTGTTTTAGAGCAATTTTGCACTATGGTGGAAACCCAATTTTGCAAGAAAATCAAAACCTTAAGGTCTGACAATGGGACTGAATTCATCATGAAAGATTTCTTTGCCAAAAGAGGCATCTTGCATCATTTGAGTTGTGTTGAAACCCCTCAACAGAATGCCATTGTTGAGAGGAAGCATCAACACATCTTGAATGTGGCAAGAGCTCTCATGTTTTAGTCCCACTTGCCTCTGCACTTGTGGGGTCATGCTATACTAGCTGCTGTGTACCTAATTAACAGAATTCCCTCAGCTGCTTTGTCAAATCAAATTCCTTATGAAGTTTTGTTTGGTCATCCACCAAGTTATGCTCATTTAAAAGTGTTTGGTTGCTTATGTTTTGCCTCAACTCTTTCAAATCATAGGTCTAAGTTTGCACCTAGAGCTGTTAAGTGTGTTTTCTTGGGATATCCGTTTGGGGTCAAGGGATATAAAGTTCTTGATTTGTCTAATAACAGGGTGTTCCTCTCTAGGGATGTGGTTTTTCATGAGAATTCCTTCCCTTTTTCTTCTGTTTCACCTCATTTTCCAGACCCTTTTCTCCCTTCTGTTATTGAGTATTCTTGCTCTGCTGGTGCTAATAACTTTGTTACTCCTATTAGCATTTCTGAGTCATCCTACTTAGATATTACTGATCCACCTTCTCCTTCTCATCAACATATCCAAGTTCCTTTACCTTCTGATCCTCTTCTTTCTAGTCCTATACAGCTGCCTCATTCTGATTCAGAACCTTCTTCATCACCACCAGTTGCTTCAGCACCTCCAGTGCTCCTAAGGAAGTCTACTAGAGATGTTAGACCTCCTACTTATTTACAAGACTATGCTTGTATTGCTATTGCACTTGGTGCTCCTTATGATCTTGGTCAATGTCTTACCTATTCTCATTTGGAACCATGCTACCATTCTTATCTGCTGGCTGTAAGTTCTGGTCCCAAAGAGCCTACTTCATTTTCTCAAGCTGTTCAAGATCCACTTTGGAGGGCTGTCATGGACAAAGAAATCCAAGCACTTGAGCAGAATCATACTTGGGATGTGACTTCCTTGCCTCCTAGTAAGCTGCCCATTTGCTGCAAATGGGTTTATAAAGTCAAGCTTAATCCTAATGGTAGTGTTGAAAGGTTCAAAGCTAGGCTGGTTGCTAAGGGGTATACTCAGAGGGAAGGCCTTGATTTTCTTGAAACTTTTTCCCCTGTTGCTAAAACAGTTTCAGTGAGGGTACTGCTTGCTCTTGCTGCTGCAAGGCGGTGGCCTTTACATCAATTAGACATCAATAATGCCTTTTTGCATGGAGATTTAGATGAAGAGGTCTATATGACATTGCCACCTAGTTTTCTCAATAAGGGGGAGAATGTTTCAACCTCTTCTAATGCTCCTAAGGTATGCAAATTGGTTAAGTCCCTCTATGGATTGAGGCAAGCTTCAAGGCAGTGGTACACTAAGCTGTCAGCAACAATAAAGGAGCTTGGTTTTGTTCAATCTCAAGCTGATCACTCCTTATTTGTCCACAGCAAAGGGTCTTCATTTACTGCACTCCTTGTTTATGTTGATGACATGGTAATCACTGGAAATGATGATGCTTGTGTTGCCTCTCTCAAGACTGTTTTAGACCAAAGGTTTGGCATTAAAGATCTGGGATCACTCAAGTATTTCTTGGGTTTAGAAATTGCAAGAAATAAGGGTGGGATCAGCCTAACCCAGAGGAAGTATGCCTTGGAAGTCCTTGAAGAAACTGGAATGACTAGGTGTAAACCAGTCCAAACTCCAATGGAACAGCAACTAAAGTTGTCTAAGGGCAGTGGAGATTTACTTACCAATCCAGGACAGTATAGAAGACTTGTTGGGAAGCTTATGTACTTAACTCTAAGCAGGCCTGACATCACTTATGCAGTTCACAGACTCAGCCATTTCTTAGCACAACCTAGAGCACCACATATGAAAGCAGCCTCCAGAATTCTTCAATATATAAAAGGAACACCTGGTCAAGGTGTTTTCTTTCTAGCTGACTTTGATCTGCACCTAAAGGCCTACTGTGATGCAGATTGGGCAAGCTGCCCTGACACAAGAAAGTCTTTAACAGGCTATTGTGTATTCCTTAGTGATGCTTTAGTATCTTGGAGGTCTAAGAAGCAAAGCATAGTGTCTAGGTCTAGTGCAAAAGCTGAGTATAGATCTATGGCCACCACCACCTGCCAGTTGACTTGGATTTTGCATCTACTACAAGACTTACATGTCAAACATGATAGGCCTGTGCTGATATACTGTGACAACCAGGCAGCAATCCATATAGCAGCAAATCCAGTGTTTCATGAGAGGTCAAAGCACATTGAAGCTAACTGTCACACTGTGAGGAATAAGATCCTTGATGGTTCACCCAAAACTTTCTATGCTTCAACCAAAAATCAGTTGGCAGATGTGTTTACTAAAGCCTTAGGAGTGGAAAGTTTTTTGAGACTGATTCAAAGACTTGGTGTCATCAATATCTTTGCTTCTAAGGTGAAATATCCTTATATAAGTGTAGAAGATCCAAAGGCAAGAGATATCCTCTTTTGGGGGAGTATTAAGAATGCAAAGATATGTTGCAAGACTAAAGTCACACAGCTAGCCAGTGGTGCAGCACGTGCTAATGAAGGGTGCATTAGCTCAGCCACAGGAGCAGCAGTCAATGCAGCATTTGCTGATGAGGTGCACACTAATCAAACCACCAAGCTTGCATCAAAGAACATGATTGACTCAACAGTCTTGGAAATGATTGAATCCATGCCATATCATGAGTTCTTCATCCAGGGTCATTGAGGAAGTTAGTTCTGCAAATCTAGGAGGTTGTTACTAATCCTTGCCATGTGTACAGAGTCCAGTAAATTCAAATAACGGTTTTGGCGCCAATGGTAGAGTTAGTTATTTTCTTGTGTATATAAACCAAGCAATGTATAGATGTTTATTAATTCAATTCATTTCATTGTAATTCATAATTCAATCAATGAAATTCTCTCCATTCTATTTAGTCTCTCTGTTTCTTGAAATATTCTCTAGGTGTTGTCACAAAAAATCTTCCTCGATCAACAGATATTTTGCTACTAACGCTTGACCAAAGAACTTTCAAGGTTTTGTCATTTCAAAGAATCATTTGAACCCTTATACATTTTCGATGCCATGGAGCTAGACCACTAAGGTGAACGATCAGACATGTCCTCTAATTACCACGATGAGGCCGATCCATCTTTTAGTAGATTAAGCTATAAATATGAACGAAGAAATAAATGTTGGGCTCTCTTTTTCATTGCTAACCCCAAAAAGTTTCTTATTGCTGATACTTTCTATTTTGTCGAGTAACACTTTGACCATCACAGAACACCACATACTCACCTTGCCTTACACCTAGGTCTAGGAGAAATATCTTCATTCATGGCATTGCCGCACAAAATCGATTTAGAGGAAGACAAGCCAATACACACACTTTTTTTATCTAGTGGGTCACCCCTATTATGAATTGGGAGAATCAAATATCAGTCAATACTACTTGATACGCCCCTATATATGTCTCACCCAATGTAGATATTTCTGTGCAGATGCAACTTAGCATTCTTTGGTTTGAACATGCTTCAAATGGTATATATAGTGCAGTGAATTGTTAGATTCCAAAGCAGTCAATGCAAATGGTATATATAGTGCTGCAAAAAATAACATCCACTAACTAACTTATAGCCTAGGCACAAATATATAATACATATTGCAAATATTGACCAAACATAAAGTTTACAAACATATTAATGCTGCCCGCCACTTTTTTAAGCCTCCATCTCCATGGATGTTGACGAATGCAAAAAGTGGTTGTACAGGAATACCTTAAAAGGGGAACTATATATGTCAGGGAATTGAAAGAATTAAGCCTGGTCTGAAAACTAAATTATGTTTGGGGCAAAGTTACACTTTCCATTTAACATAAGCTAGCTGCATGGAGATGTCCAATTATAAAGCAGGAAATTAATCACCTCCTTATGTTAGATCTTAGGATGTTAATATATAACAAGGCAAATTGACTCATACATTGCAAAGGATATTAGTCATTTGACGACATTGGAAGTTCAAGATGCCTGCATATTGAAAAGTTTCAGATATATATATGGATTTCCATATATATATAAATTACACTGAAGAATGAAGAAACTAGCACTAGCACAGTAGCGTACACTCCAATTTCTCATCAATTAGGAGAAACTAAATACTCGATCGATCGGGATACGATAATTAAATTGTATCATTATTCCCATGAGTCATGACTCATGAGTTGTTGTACGTTATGCATGCCACATGTATCATGTGATCCTGAATTTGACAGGTAGAGTGCACAACTGATGGATACAACGTACACTTGGCATCGATCATTACATAAAAGCAGTGTTATATTGTATTGTTAACATAGTATTAGAGCCATCCCTCTGACTTCCTAGTTCCTGTGGACATCTCCGGCGTTCTTCCGTTGCCCTCGCCTTCATCCAGTAGTCACTGTCAGAAGTGAGTCACCGTCGTCACGCCCACAGCCCCTAAAACACTTGGATTTCGTCAGTTTTGTTGATCAAACTACCAAAGCCAAGGCAGAGATTGACAGATCATCCGATCCCGAGAAAAACCCAACAAAGATCTGCCAGAAACAACCTCCCACGCGCCATCTGAAGTTTCTGCCTCACGAGCACACTCTCCACGTGCCGTCCGTCTCTCACACACGCCTCACGCGCCAGGACACGCGCCCCACGCGCCTGCTTCGTTTCACGTATTGCCATGTCAGCCCTAGGGTGACGTCACGCTGCCACGTCAGCACGCCGTCAGCATCCTGAGCTGTTGACCGAGCCATTGACTTTAACCAGACCGTTGACCGTTAACTTTGACCAAAGTCAAAATTTTTCAACAGGACCTGTCTTGCTCAATTTTTCGCGTAGATTCCGATTTTGGGCTCCGTTTTTGCATTTGAGGTCTCTAAATCTCAATTTTTGGTCATTTTCTTTATTATGGCTCAACAAAATGAACGAGACATCATACGTCCTATCACCATCATATTGGATGGTCCTACTAGCTATCATGCATGATCTCAGAATATGACTGTCTTTCTCAAGGGTAGTAAACTGTGGAGATATGTGACTGGTTCAATTCCTAAGCCAGTACCAAACCCTAAGTCCAAAGTCACAGCTGCTGAAGAGTCTTCCAAGATTACTGTTACAACAGATGATTATGAAGAACGCCTAGAGGAATAGGAGAGTATTCAGAGTAAGATCTTGTCTTGGTTTATCAATACCTCTATTCCCTTCATTCATAATCTTCTTCTTCGTCTTGAGACTGTTGAGGCTGCTTGGAAATTTTTGGTCAATCGCTATAATTGTACTAATGATTCAAGCTTGGAGTTCCACATTGAATCAAAGCTTTATCAAATACGCCAAGAGACAGGTCAGTCTATTTTTTATTTTTATTCTCAGACTTGGGAACAACTCACTGCTGCAGATCCTCCACTAGTGTGTTCTAAGGACATTGAGCTCTTTGTCAAATATCGGAATTGCCGTAAATGTATGCACTTCATGATGGGTTTGCATGAGAATTTTGAGCCTACTAGGGCTTCTCTGCTTAGCCGGTCTCCTACTCCTCTTGATGCGGCAGTCAAGGAGCTTATTTCTGAGGAGAACCGTCGGCCTACTCATCACATGTCATCATCTGATCATGTATTGGCTACACCATCTCCACAGCCTCCCATTGCTGCAATCACTGCTCCTCCACAAATAAACTCTAGGCATCCCACCTCTCAATCTTCTAAAGGTACTCGCTGCGAGTTTTGCCGTGCCAAAGGCCATGACATCTTAGTTTGTCGAAAACTGCAGAAATTTGTGCAAGAGCAGAATAAAGCTTCTCTTCCTCGGGCAGTTACTGTATGTCCTTTAGATCCATCAGTTCCTACAAGTTCATCTTTGGCTTCCTCACTTACTACGGCTGATATTAAGGCAGTTGTTCAACAGGTTTTATCCCGCACTTCCACTGCCCTTTCTGTTGCCTCAGGTAAACAACCTTGGTTTTTTTATACTGTATGTTGTAACCATATGACTCCTAATGAATTACAATTTTCTGATAAGGCACCCTTAGAACATCCAATCACCATTTACACTGCTGATGGAACTCCTATGCCTGTTAATCATAAAAGAACAATCTCTTCTCCTTGTTTATCCCTCAGTGACACTTTTCATATCCCAAAGTTATCCCTCAATTTGCTTTCTGTTGGTCAACTTTGTGAATTAGGCGTAGATCTTCTATTTACTAATCATTGTGTGGATGTGCAGGATCCCCGGATGGGTCAAGTGCTTGGAACAGGCCGTGAGGTTGGTCACATGTTTGAGGTTCATGACTTGAAGATTCCTTCACAAGTTGCTTCTGCAGCTGCTACCATTGCCACCTCCTCACCTGATCTATGGCATGCTCATCTTGGTCTTCCATCCTTATCTCATCTTCAGTTGTTAGCTTCTCAAGGTCATTTAAGTTCAGTTCAGTTTCAAAAATTTGATTGTACTTTATGTCATTTTGGCAAACAAACAAAATTTCCCTTTAATAATAGTGACTCATTTTCTTTTGCACATTTTGATCTTATACATTTTGATATTTGAGGTCCTACACCTATTCCCACTGAGGAGGGATCTAGATATTTTGTCATATTTGTGGATGATTTTTCTCAATATACTTGGATTTATCTGCTTCACCATAGGTTTGAACTTGTGTCTATTTACCAAACATTTCATAAAATGATTGAAACACAGTTTAATCACATCGTCAAAGTTTTTCGATCAGATAATGCTCAAGAATATAATGATAAATCTTTCCTATCCTTTTTAGACAATCATGGTACCCTTACTCAGCGGTCTTGTCCTTACACCTTTCAACAAAATGGTCGTGCAGAATGAAAATATCGTCACATTCTTGATGTTGTCCACACTCTTCTCATTTCTGCCTCTCTTTTTGAGCGCTTTTAGGGTAAGGCCGCACTCATTGCTGTATACACCATTAATCGTATTCCTTCACCAACTACACACAACAAATCACCATTTGAGCTTCTTTATGGTCAAACCCCCGACTACTCCTCTCTTCGAGTTTTTGGTTGTGCTTGTTTTGTCTCTCTTCCTCCTCATGAACGAACAAAGCTCTAGCCTCATGCTCGTCTTTGTTGTTTCCTTGGTTATGGTGTATCTCAAAAGGAGTTTCGCTGCTATGATTCCATTTCTCATCGTCTTCGTGTCTCCCGTCATGTTGAGTTTTCGGAATATCGTCCTTTCACGAGTTTTCAGCAGTTTCCTACGTCCTCTTCCTCTGAGTCTCCCATTTTTACTGATATTTTCCTCCTTCTCTATCTTGAACTTGTGGAGGATTCTTCAACATCGGCTGCCTCTCCAGACGACTTATCTCCGGTTCTGTCCTCGGTATATGACCCGCCTGTCTTGGATCCTGTGTCACCACCCTCTCCTGAGTCTCCTGATGGTCCTGAATTTCGTCGTTCCACTTGAGTAAGCATTCCTCCCCCTTATCTCTCTGATTATCACTGCTCTTTTGCCCTTGCCACCCTCTATGAACCTCACACCTATCGTAAGGCCCATACTGACCCTCTTTGGCAGCAAGCTATGAATGATGAACTAGATGCCCTTCATAAGAATCACACTTGGGATATGGTTGATTTGCCTCCTAGTCAGTCTGTAGTAGGTTGTAGGCGGGTTTACAAGATCAAGACCAAGGCTGATGGATCTATTGAACGATACAAGGCTCGCCTAGTTGCCATGGGCTTTACCCAAGAGTATGGCATTGACTATGAGGAAACATTTGCTTATGTTACTCGCCTTACATCTGTCAGATGTCTCATTGCTGTGGCTGCTGTTCATCATTGGCCTCTTTATCAAATGGATGTGAAGAATGCTTTCCTCAATGAAGACTTTCAAGAGAAGTGTACATGCAACCACCCCCTGGCTATACACACTCAGGCAGTCAAGTTTGTCGCCTTCGCCGTGCCCTTTATGGCCTCAAGCAGGCTCCTCGAGCTTGGTTTGAAAAGTTTAGCTCAGTTGTTGCTCAACAGAGTTTCACTTCGAGTCCTCATGACATTTCTCTCTTTGTCCGAAGATCCTCTGCTAGTATCACTCTTATTCTTCTCTATGTTGATGATATGATTATTACTGGAGATGATTTTGCAGATATCCGCTCTCTTCAGTGCTTCCTTAGTCAGCATTTTAAGATGAAAGATTTGGGCATTCTCAGCTATTTTCTTGGGCTTGAGGTTACCTCATCCTCTGATGGATACTATCTTTCTCAAGCTAAATATGCTTCTGATCTTCTCTCCAAAGTCGGTATCACTGATAACAAGACTATTTCCACTCCTTTGGAATACAATGCAAAGCTCACACCCTTGGATGGTGAACCTATATCTGATGCTAGTCGCTATCGTCAGTTGGTTGGTAGTCTGATCTATCTCACTGTTACTCGTTCAGATATTTCACATGCCGTGGGTATGGTTAGTAAGTTCATGGATGCCCCTCGTTCTGTCCACTATGTTGCTGTTCTTTGGATTCTCTGATATGTCAAGGGCACACTTTATCATGGTCTACACTACTCCTCTCGATCTTCTCTCGAGCTTCATGCTTATTCAGACGCAGACTGGGCAGGTGATCCAACTGATCGATACTTTATTACAGGTTTCTATTTCCTGTTGGGTACTTCTCTTGTCTCGTGGCATAGCAAGAAGCAGGATGTTATTTCTCGTTCCAGTACTGAGGCTGAGTATCGTGCCCTTGCCGACACCACCTGCGAGCTTGTCTGGCTTCGCTGGCTCTTGGCTGACATGGATGCTCCACAACCCACTGCGACTCCTCTTTATTGTGACAATCATAGTGCTATCTACATTGCTCATAATGATGTCTTCCACGAACGCACCAAGCATATTGAGATTGACTACTACATCACTCGCCAGCATCTCAAGAAAGGCAATCTCAAGTTGTTCTCCATCTCATCTGCTGACCAGCCTACTGGTATCTTCACCAAGTCTCACCCGCCTGGTCGTCTTAGAGATCTTATATCCAAACTCCAGTTGGCTTCCTCCTTACCACCTCGAGTTTGAGGGGGGATGTTAGTGTATAGATTAGGCTAGATTAGCCCATTGGGTTTAGCCCAATATATTACTTGTACTGCACTCATGTTACTTGTACTGCACACATACCTAGCCTATATAAGGCTCTCTTTTGTACATTGTTATATACAGATCAATATACAAACTATTCAGTCATTCTCTCTCACTTTATATTGTTAACATTTTGTAACAGTCCACGTCTCATTATGAACTCTACCAATATATATTTACAATGTGGCGCTTACCTTTGGATTTTGGTAAACTAATAATATCTGTTGATCTATTGGTAACTGGAATTTCAACTAACAATGTCGGTGCCAAAAGAGAAATTAATTAAGATGAATGCAGAAAATTGATAAAAGTTCTTATTATATATACTGATATCCACCCATATATATATATATATATATATTGGGGAATATTAATGCAGAAGCCATTTGTGCCAACATATATATGTAGTAGCTTTCCCAGCATCAGCCTAAGGCCCTAAGCAGTAGCCAATCAAAGGAAAGGAAATGCTTTAGAAGACCCAATGAAATATCTATCCAATATGCCAAACCAAAGTATATTACAACAAATGATGTAATCATAGTGCTAGCTCGAAATATCAAAATAACAGGGCATTGCAACCTTTACATTTCCAATCTTAAACACAATGTGAAGAGACTGTATTTTGTGTGAATGCTAGCAGTTAAAGCATCAAGGTGGTGACCAAGGAAAACATTAGCAACCTTGCAATCACCTATACATGTCCACAACATTTTGTAGGGCCCAACGACTGATTGTGGTTGTAGACACTCTCTATACCCTTTCATGGTTAATTGGATTTTACCCAAATGAGGTTAGCTTGATTAAGTGTTAGAGGTGGACTGTTTTCAATTGAAAGTATCATAAAAATTTTCATCTACTTAAGCTTCAACTATCTGCTTGCCCTTCATATTGGTGCAAATGGAGCCAATGCCCAATATGAGAACCTACAAAAATTATACATTTTCGAATTACAAACTGTGTGTTACTATTAGCAAGATTTATTGTCCTTGGCTGCATAAATGTAGGGAGTGGTGATAGTTTTGTTATAGAAGCCCTACTAGGGTTATTTGTATCACGTACTTCACTCATATCTCAAATATGTAGTTGTTTAAGACTTTATATTATGGAGGTAGGTCATCAAGGTAGAATCACATATTTTATCATGTTCTCTCTTTTTCCTTCATGCTTCTGTTTCTCTACAATATTCTTTTTTTGTTTCATCTTAATTTTAATGGTAAGGACTTTCGTAAGAATGCTTCTCCCTCTTCTAGTCTACCTGGACCATCCTTTTCCCATTAAAGCTAAATAATTAAATTTAAGAGGGTTGTGGACACAGTACCCCTAGTTCAAACACGCGTGAGAGAGGCAAAGCAACAAGTCACTTCCAAGAAAGCTTGGATGGATTCATGATTCATCCATCAGCCCGTGGAGACAATATGGTACTATCAAAAGTAAAACTTTGTCACACATATGCAGAATAAATTAACAAAACACTGTTGCTAATCCGGGGATGATATGTGCTTTAGCCTTTAGGTGATGAGTCATGACACTGATCACAAACAGTAGCGGAACCCCCCCCCCCCCCCCCCCACCCCCTCCACTTATATATATATACACTATTTTCTTGTAAATAAGAAATTTTATCATCAAGTCAATTTTATATAATTCAGGACAAGTATTTTTTTTTTTTTTTTTTTTATGTCATGTGTAAGTATCCTTTAAATTATATTAGTGGCAAATATTTTTTTATAGATAAAATAGGATTTGAAAGCTATGATTTTTTCAATAATAATTGTTCTCTTTCATAAACCCATGATACCAATCCGTTTCTTTGTTTGAGTTCTTATGTGAACACACTGAAATCTCACAACATTTTCACAAGATGAGATGTCAATTTGCCATAGGTCAAAATAAAATAATATTATACTCCGAGATACCATAATTTAGAAAAAATGTGTTACAAAAAAAATTGTGAGATTTTTGTTTTCCCAGTAGACTCTCTCTCTCTTTTTCCATTTTTTTTTTTTTTTTTATGTGTAAATGAGATTTGAATCTAAGTCCTTTAATATTGTCTCTTATTTAACAATAAGAGATTTTATCTGTTGAATTAATTGAAACTTACATTCTTTGACAATTTTTAATCAAGGTTTTATATTTAAAATGTATAAATTACTTGTTATTGGAGTGTAAAAAAAATCTAAAACCAATAATGATACTCAATTGTAAAGTCTTTTGCACATTGTGGGAAAAAAAATCTAGATAATCTTTTAGGTGGAGCTAGACAACATTGTAGTGCCAAAATTTTAAATCCCAAGTAAGCCAATCACCAAATTGTCATAAACACATATAATTGTAATACATAAGTCATTTGTGTGTTTTTTTTAAAATAAATTTTTTTTTTCAAAAGATGATTTTTATTTTCGTTTTGGAAGAGGGTTCGTTGGCCACAGATATGAGTTAATAAATGGCCTTAATTTTTGGGTTTTTTGGGGGCTGATTTTCAACTTAAGAGGGGCCAAGTGTGAATTTTTTGAATAAAAACTTGCAAATAATATACATTATTATATATTAATAAAAAAAATTTATATTCCTAGTTTTCTCATGCGTCCTACAAATATATTTGTGCATCATTTATCAGTTTTACAGGTCACTAACCTGTACAATGTAAAAAATAATAATAATAAATAAAAAACCAAATATGATCTTTTCTTTTTTGTTTTTTTCAATCTTTCTAAATTATGGAACTTGATAATTATGGTAGTTATTAATAGGCATTTATAATAATTGTGTTTGTATATAAAACTATCTATCCTACCATTAAAACATATGCCATGGTAAAATTTTAATAGAACGTAAAAATAGAATATGTTTTATAAGAAATACTTATAAAGTTAAATTTTAATTAAATATATAATTTAACAAAGACCTGAAAATGTAAGACTTTCAAAAGAATATGTCGATCGTAGAAGAAATTAACAAAAGTTTAAAGGCGTTAATATTTTAAATATATTATACATTATAAATGATGGATTTTAACAAACTAAGTTGCTAATATTAGTGTATATAAGAGAGGATACAAAATAAAAATAAAAAATACATGTAAAGGATGTTGACCTTTTTAGTAGTTTTCCTTCTTCAATAAAGTCTCATTAATTGATTGAAGAAAAAGAAAAGAAGAAAAAACAATACATGTAATATAAAAGAGAAATGTGTCCTAGCGTAACCAATGGGTATGGGATAGGTAAAGATTAAAAAGAGTATAACCAAAAACTATTTTACAATATTTTTATAAATTGTTGCTGTAACAAATTTTTACTGGTTTTTACTCGAGTCCACTACTATCATTATTTTTTCATTTATTAATAATCACTCACTACATCAGGAGTTTGTAAAAATAAAAAAAAAAGTAAAAAATTTTGTAATTCTAGTTTAGCTTTATTTTTAAAAAATATTATATGATAAAGTATAAAATACAACTTAGGCCACTGTAACAAAATCGGAATATCTTATTTCATTTTTATTTTTTGGTTTCTTGTTGAAGTCAACAACCTTGATCAAAGTAAATAAACAAGAAGGGGTTGTTTGGTTTTTGTGTTTTCATCACCCATAACTTTGTTTCCATCACCCATAACTCAAAAATGGTGGGACCCACGGAGAGAAAGCTTGTTTGGATTTGTTTTCAAGTTTTGTTTCTATCACTCAATTCTCTGATTTTTAAGTGATGAGTTATGGAAACTGAAAACACATTTTAGGTGTTTTCAAGTTATGGAAATAGAGTTATGGTGGCAATCTTGTAAATACACACACATTTTGAGACCCACCAACCGTAACTTTTGACTTCACTCTCCTCTTTTCTTTTCTTTTCTTTTCTTTTTTTTTTTTCCTTTTTTTTTCTTTCTTCTCCACTTTTCTTTCTTTTTGTCTCTCTTCTTTCTCTTTCTCTGTTCTTCACCAAGCACCAGTTCTTTCTTTTTTCTTTTCTTTTCTTTTTCTTCCTTTTCGCTCTTCTCATCTCAGACCCATAAAAAAAAATAAAAAAAATCAAGAAACAAACTTTTCTTTCTTTGTTCTTCGCTGCAAGCATCAGTTCTTTTTTTTTTTTTTTTTTTTTTTTCGCCGATGTTGATGTTGCTATTGCTGGTGTTGTGGCTGTGGTGGGTTTCGGAGTTTTTAAGGAGCGAAACGTTGTCGTTTGTCACTGTGGTTTGTAACAGCAGCTACAGCAGTGGTTGTTGTGATGAGAACAAAAGCACGAGACCCGACCTATTCCATTACAACTTGGGCACCTCCGGAATGGGCCAGCCATGGTCTTCTAGTCCATGACCAATTTGACCAGGGCCGCTCTGGCCAACACACCCAGACCCATTGCCAGCTAAGTCAAAACGATCGGACCCATTTTCAATCTATTGGACCACGAACCACAGAGAGAGAGAGAGAGAGAGAGAGAGAGAGAGAGAGAGAGAGAGAGTTTGAGAGAGAAGAAGAAGAAGAAGAGGCAGAGAGTTTTTTTTTTTTTTTTTTGGTGGCGTTAATATTGTTTATTTTTTGGAATTGAACACATAGTTGGCTTTGTGTTTGGTGGTTTTAAGAAGAGTGGGTCCCACAGAAAGTACAAAAAATTGAGTGATGAGAAGCTGAAAATATGTGCCAAATGGGTGGGGTATAAGAAATTGGGGTATTTTAAGTGATGAATAATGAGTGATAAGTGACAAAAATTGAGTGAAGAGTGATAAATGATGAGTAGCGTTTGCTAAAGGCGCAATACGCTTTACAAATAATGTGTTCAAGAAAGACCAGGCCTTTTAATCTTTTAGTTATAAATGTTTTGGGCTGGAAAGCCCAATATTGTATATTAAGAATCTTGGACCTTATTGGGCTTATGGTCCAAGGCCATGCATCGTCGTCTATTGATATTATTGGGCTTAGGGCCCAGCACATGTAGCATTGTCCATGAGGCTGATGACCCTTTGCTATTTAGTGTTGTCTATTGATATTATTGTTGGTTTGTTTGAATATAAACCAGGCGATCCAAGAACAACATATTTCATTTTATTTGTTTTTAGTTTAGTAACTTTTTGGTTCCAAAAACTCATTCAAAATGGGACTAGATTGATTCTCCTATTGAATATTCAGACAATAAAAATAAATAAATAAAAAGTAAAAAAAAAAAAAAAAAAAAAACATTGATATGGTTATGAATTCAATTAAGTTTCCCTTATTTTATCGAATAGTTCCCTAAAAAAAATTCAGTTATTTCAACTGGTTTTTTCTTATTGAATTCCAGAAGTGTTGGTTTGAGTTCAATTCGTGACAAGGCTTTGATCACATATATGTCTCGACGCCTCCACTTTCTCGTTAAAATTAATTTTGCCTTCGGTTTTGTAAATACATTTCCTTCCAAAATGAAAATTTTAAATTTTGGTGTTTATATACATGCAAATACACCAATGAATGTATTGTTTATGTAGGTGAGATTAAATTTCAAATTCATTACTTGATGATTAGAGATTTACCAATCATTTTTGCTAAATAATACTTTAAAAAAGAAACATTTAACAAACTAACAATATTTAAAAGTTATTTTGGAAAACAGCCCTTTTCAAATCTTGTTCACTGGAGAGTAGGCACGGCGCCACCTTAAGGCCAGAGTGGTCTAGGACCACCCTGACCTGATTTTATTTTTTTTTTTTTTATATATAATAATTTAAAAATTTTTATTTGTTTACCCTTCAAAAAAATTTTGGGAACACCCTTAGTTCTTTTTATGCGAATAAAATTAAATTTTACTTCATAATTTGTTCTACATTCAGTGGATGAAGGATTGTTCGGTTGTGTACATCGAAAGAAATGTAACTTGTGATATTGATAATGAAACTATCATGCACCGATTTCAAAATATGAAAACTCGTAAAAGACAATTGTAAATTTTATGTATTTGCGTGTTTTTTTATTGTTATTATTGTCAATATATGAATTTCTCTTTTTATTAGATTGTATAATTTATACTTTCTTAAGGAACATTTTGAGAAAAATTCTTGGAACCTCCACTACTAGAGAGAAGGGTCATGGGCTTCAGAGAAACTTGTCTCTGCCATGCTATAACTCAAACGAGATATTTTAATAAATAAATAAATAAATAATTTTGATATCCCTTAATAATTTTAAAATATTCCTAATTAACGAAAAATAAATTAAAAGTAATATTAAAAAAAAATAGTGATTTTGAGTTAGTTGAAATTCACGCGGACTTGTACAATTAAATCGGAAGAGTGACCAATACCGCAGTTAATTGTTGGCGAAATGGAAGTGTGGTGGACCATGTTCAGTAATAATTAACTAATTATGTATCCAATTTTCCACTAGTTTTGGAGGGGACATTTTAAGCTAAGATGATAAGAGCTTGAAAGTTCAGCATACCCATATCCATATGGTTGGAGAAAAAATGGAAAAAGAAAAAAAAGTAGTTTTAATTTTATAGGTTTGCCAAAAAAGAAGCACTTTATTTTTGTCTCGTTCTTTTCTACTTTTTATTTTTCCAAATTTCGGTGAGCTTGCGAATTATTCAGTTGCTCAAGTTATGCATTGATCCAGTCCAGTCCAGATGGATTCCTTTCAAAAGAGACAACGACTGACTGACTGACTGACTATAGTTTCCCACGAAAAATTGCTGGGATCTACTAGACGGCTTGTGCACATGTTAAATAAATCCACATGAGCTGTCATATTGCATTGATTTAATGTAAAAGACATAAATTTACCTAATAATATAAGAAAATTCCCAAAACTTAGCCAAAAAAAACCATCTATAGCAATTTTGGATTGCCATAATGAAATTTTTTTTTTTTTTTGAGGGGATAATGAAAATTTTTTAAATCAAAAAATTCACAATCAAATCATTTATTACACAATCTAATTTGATATGTTTTCTTCTACATTGGATCATCGTATTCTTAAGTGTTATAACTGATAATAGCTTAATTTTGCATATCTATATCATTATTAGAAAGTATTATTATATTCATTTTGAATTAATTCATGCATTTTATATTTGGTTTTGGAATAATATTGAATAATTAATTTTGCGCTTAAATGAATTTTAATGTGTGAATATGAGAATAGAATTAAATGAGCAGATTTGTATAAAAAAGAAGGCTAATAGACTTTACTTTTACAATTGTTATAATGAAGTTAAAGAAGGCCAACCCAATTAAATTTGAGTTTAATTTGAGTAATAAATTAACGGAAATTTGCACCAAATCTAAGTCGGATTCCAACTTGCGCACCAATGAGTATTTTGGGTATAAATTTCAGCCTAGATGTCCAATTGAGATAATTCAAGTTGGGCTGAAAGTTAACCTTATAGGCTACAACTTTGTAGTATACCAAAAGTCTAAATTATGACTTTAGATAGGCCAAAAACATTGGTTAAGTGAAGCTTGAAAACTTGAGATTTTCTCCAAAAGAGAATTCAACTTGTAATAGGATTACTTAACCTATTTAAAGGCTTTTTAGGACAAACTTCAGGAGACGGCTACAGTAGAACGAAATTTAGGGTTTGTTAACAATTTTTTTTTTATAGTTTTTAGACTTTCATTTGGTGTTATGGCTTGTTAGAAGCCTTGCTGAGGCAAGGGGTGAAACCCAACCATTTTATTGGTATGTTCTTAACAATTATTTTATAGTTTTGGTATATTCTTAACAATTATTTTATAGTTTTAATACTTATGTTATTATGTATTTGATTGACTTACCATCTAAAAAGTATTTAGTTCTGTATAATTTTTTGATTTATCAGAAACTCCGAGCATGTTAAATGCTTAGTATTCTTTGCGAACTAATTCACTAGTTTTGTCTTGCCTAACATCAATCAATTTCATTAAATTTCTTTAGACAATTAATTCTTGAGTTCTTATTATTAAATTATTCGACTAAGATCATACTTGATATGAATTTTAGTTGATTTATAAAATAAATCTTGTTAAAATTACCAATAAATGTGTTGTGTGTGCATCCCTAAATTTTAGTGTCTTAATATATTATTATTTTCTCTCAATCTAAATAACCTTTACCAAAGCATCAAAATCTTTTGGATCAAACTTTATTGTTTTATTTTTATTCTCTTGCGGTTTGCTAATCAATTCTTTTTTTCCTGTGGATTTAACCTTGGACTTATCAAATTATTACTTCACGACAATCTTGTACTTGAAAGGATTATTTAAGTCACGGTAGTAACTTTAAAGATAATAATTTAGTTTTGTGTAAAATATAAAGTTTATGTCTCATTTTTTATATTTCACTTTGTGTGGATCGGGTCCAATCCCATCTCCTCCACAGCGGGGCTGAGAAGTGAGAATGAGATGGGCTAGTCTCCTAGCAATCTCTTGTGTGGCTCTGTTTGCTTTGCCATTGTACATTTGTACTTGTTTCTTGTTGCTCTGGTGGTTTTAATGCGATGATACAGATAAGGTTCAAGGACGATGGCTGTCTATAAATTTGGTATAAATGCGCTTTCGGGTCTCATAAATGCATCTGCCTACTCTTTTCCTTAAATTTACTAATTGCTAATATGCCCTCAGCTCCTCTCCTCCTTCCTCAATACTAAAAAAAAAAAAAAAAAAAAAAAAAAAAAAAAAAAAAAAAAAAAAAAAAAAAAAAAAAGGGTGTTTGATTGAGTATCAATTCATTTGTACTAATTATTTTGGCATTTGATCTTTTAAAATACAGCACTTTTAGTTACCTTTGAACAAATTTAGACGAATCATTAGATTAGAGTCAGACTAATCCTTCTCAATGCTAGCTCCTATAAACAAAAAGTACGGACTAGTATGGCAAAGGCTAATAATTAAAGTGGATATGGAATTTTGTAACAATAATTTGTTGCATCATTCTCTCTCTCTGGCATTTTAACCGTCACGGACTTTGTGATTGTCCCCATCTTTTATGTTGACAGTGACAGAGACCTTTTTTTGAACTACTACTTACTATGTGGTTCGATCTAAACCACAAATTGAAATATTTTCACTCACTGTCACGGATTTGGAACTCCCTCTTCCGTTGTTCTAAATTCTTTACTTCACATCCTTTTTTCTTTTTTTCCTTTTTTTTTAACAGAAAAACCTAACAATGACATTTTTATTTTTGTGACATATTAATAAAATCGTTGTTGACTAGAGACTACTATTAGGGAAAATAAAATAAAATTGATCGGTTCTTTTTGTTCATTTCACCATAATCCGCTACACATGCCGTTTGGGGATAGAACCAAGAATTTGTCCTTGGCGAAGCAAAAAGATGAACAAAAAATCTTATTTTTCATTCAAGAATAAAAAATGTACTAAGATCTGAAACTAAATTAATATATGAAAAGTAAAATAATTATCCATTTTTTTTATTTATTTTTGATAATTCATGGTTGGGAGTGGGGGAATTTAATCATTGGAGAGAAGCTCAAATTATAATTCTAAATTAGAGTTCCAATTTTGCGCCATGTGTCTTAAATTATTTATTCTCAAAGAGTTTTGTTTCTTAATTTTAGAATCAAATGTGAGACCATATCATAAATATTCATCCAAATGCGTTATTAAGTACAAAAATCAAAGAGTCTAAAATAAATTAATCGTAAAAAAAAAAAAGTGTTTCACAATAATAATAATAATAAATATAGACAATTTACATTTTATACCTAATAATATCCTTACAAATTTTTTTTAAAGAGTTAACAAAATATAAAAATGACTATCAATAGTATTTCAATTATAAATATGAGAATTATATTATACATCTTATTGTATATCTTTAAGTGTATTCATGCAAATGCATGGGGTTACAAGCTAGTATATTATAGTTAAGATATCATATAATACTCTTAGCATTATCCATTTAATATTAACAAAATATTAATGGTGTACAAATAAATATTTTTTTAATACATTTCAACCCAATTATTTTTTATATATCAAAAATAGAACTTAAATTTTAAAAAAAAATCTTGAAAATCATCTATAATTAATTATATACTCAATTTCGCAACAAATGTTCTTTTGATGTACAAAATCAAAGAGTCCTTAGAATAGCATCTTACATTTTGTTGCAAAAACCTAACTTTGAATATATTTATGATTGAAATGTTTGTTCCATATTTACAATAAAAATTAGAAGAATATAAATACAAATACAACCACCGTTAACTATTGAATTTTTAGTTCTTACTTAACCATTTGTACAATTCAAAACTATTTAATAATTTTTTGAAGTTCATATATCAGACTATATTATGCTAGTGAGGTTACATTTCAACAAATAGTTTTTCATGAGTTATAAATTCTTGCAAATAAATATCATCAAGTCTAAAAAGAGTCGTATACCTCTCGAAGATTAGAGATGAGTTAAGAATAAACAATTGCACTATATTTTTACTAAACTGATTATTTAATTCTTGTAATTGAGAATTTATTGGAGCATATATAAAAATATAATGGTGCTCAATTGTATAGTCTTCTTGCCCATGTTGAAAAAAAAATCCAAATAATTGTTTAAGTAGAGCTAGACAGCAAGGGTAGCACCCAAATCCTGAAATCCCAACTTTCAATTTCTAGGACTTAGATAAGTTAACAACCAAAATGTCATAAACACATACTTGCAATACATAAGTCATTTCCCTTTTTTTTTTTTCCTTTTTAACAAAAAAATATTTTCTTGTTAGTAAAAAATAATTTTTGTTTTGCATGAAGGTCACCAGCCACATATATAAGTTAAGTGGCCCCTTAATTTCTGGGTTTTTGGAGATTGATTTTCAACTAGAGAGGGGGCCAGTATGAAATTTTTTGAATGAAAACTTGAAAATAGTATATATTATTATATATTAATAAAAGAAATTATGTTCCTAGCTCTATCATTGCATTCTACAAATGTATTTTTCCTCATTTATCCGATTTACAATTCAATAATCCATACAATGTACAAAAACTTTTAAGAAAAATATGGTCCTCTCTCTCTCTCATCTTTCTAAATTATTGAACTTGATTATTATCGTAGTTATTAAGAGGCGTTTGTATATGAAATTATCTATTGTACCATTTTAAAAAAATATGATGTGGCAAAATTCTAATAGAAATGTTTTATAAGAAATATTTATAAAATTCAAACTTCAATAAAAATTATATATTAGAACAATAAAGTAAAATATTTAGGGTTTTTAAAAGCTTAAATGTCAATGTTAGAAGAAATTAACAAAAAGACAAAGACTTTTGATGTTACATGCATTATAGATATAAATTATAAAATTTTAAATTACTAACAAAATTTTAATTTCTAATTTTTATCTAATTTTACATTATGTGTCTAATTTATTTTTATTAATTTTAATATCAAGTGAGCCATTCATAATACTTATTGTAAAAATCAAGATAACCACCAAACTCACACATGATATGTAAGACCACTTAATATTGAATGACTTCATAGGTAATCATTAGGATATATAACAAGAATAATAAACAATATATATAATATAAAGAAGAAATAAAGAGGATAACCTTAATACAGCAAGTAAAACTTTTAATCTAATTTTTAAAACCTCCTCTACTCTCTTCTACCTATCAAAAAATTTTTTTAAAAAAACACCGAATAAATAATTCAGCCCAAACAAATTTCGCCAGTTGCCAACTTGCCATTCCAAGTTTTTATTTTTATTTTTTGGTTATTGTTTGAAGTCAACAAGCTTGATCAAAGTCAATAAACAAGTAATCAGTTCCCATACCTCTTCCAAGAAAAATCATTGCCCATTACCCAAACAGAAACCAAGCCCCTCCTTTCTTGGTCTCTCTCTCTCTCTCTCTCTCTCTCTCTCTCTCCCAACCTTCCCATCTACAAAACCAAAAGCACCTCACCCTCTCTTTCTTCCATCCCCATCTCGATAACCATACAATTACTTACCCCCACCAAAAATACACACAAAAAAAAAAAAGAAAAAAAAAAAAGATGAATCCAGATCCACAGGAATCATCACCACAGACACCCAAAAAAGAGGTCCAAATCCAAGGTCCTAGGCCGCCTCCTCTCAGAGTCAGCAAAGACTCCCACAAGATCAAAAAGCCTCCACCACATCCACCACCTAAACTACCTCTAAAACCCTTCCAAAACCCACAACAACAGCAACAGCAACCACCACAGCAGCCAGTAATTATCTACTCAGTCTCTCCCAAAGTCATCCATGCCTCATCAGCCAGTGACTTCATGTCCATCGTTCAACGCCTCACAGGCTCTTCTACTTCATCTTCATCTGCATCTGTATCTTATTCCGGCGCTGGAGACCTCTCTCCGGCGGCGAGGTTGGCCTCCATCGAAAAGACAAGCCCTTCAGAAAGAGACAGAGAAAGAGCCAACAGTACTAATACAACTACTGCTATGTTGGAAGAAGAAGAAGTGGAAGTAGTAGAAATCTTGGGTCAAGCTGCTACTCATCCGGGGATATTATCGCCGGCGCCGGCGACTTTAGCTCCGATCCCAGATGGGTTTTTCTCGCCGTTGATTGAGCCGCAGGGTTATTCGCTGATGCATGAGTTGAGTCCACTTTGGCATAACGCGTTCATGGCCAGTCCTTCTGGCTTGTTCTCAGCTCCTTTGGTCTCTCCATCTCCATCCTCCATGGACCTCTTCAACCATTTTATGGACTTTTAGTCTAAATTTGCTTTTGAAATTGGTAAAGTTTTTGCATTGACTGACTTTTGGTTTTGGTGGAAGAATTTTCTACGGCAACTTTTTTTTTTTTTTTTGTAATTTATTGTAGTAGTTAAAACGTAGAACTTACTTTACTTGGGTCTTGGATGGAAATTAGCAAATGGGTTAATTCCAATTTAGTAAAATTGTAAAACAAATGTAATTTGGGGAATTTTATTTCTTGTAGTGTTTTTTTGTTGTTGTATTGATCTTTAATTGAGGCAGCCGAAAATGAGATTATATTTAATAAAATCCTTTTTTTTTTTTTTTTGAGTAGGCCATGTGGTCGGAATTGTTTGTCATCTATCCAAATATTGCTCAATTTTTGGGGTGTGAATTGTAAGAAGATGACCCAAAGGATGTCTTATTTTGTCTTGTTACCTTGCTTAATGTAATTGGTGTTATATTCCCATTCTACACGACACAAGTCTTGGGTAGTATATGCTACCTCGTCCTTTTCTCCTTGTATTATTCTTTGGAAAACGATTAAAATCGATGATTTTATAGGATGGATTGAAAAAGGCGAGAAAAAAAAAAAAAAAAAATCTAATTGAGGTAGTAACCGTAGTATTTGACTGTAAAGAAAAAAGACAGAAGAAATTTTATGCTTTTGGGGAGAATTTGGGCAATTGAGAAAAATTAAAAGTGCGGTAAAATATAAGTGTTTAGATATGTCATAAGAAAAAATTTCAAGAGAAAATTTTAGACAGAATTTAAGGACTTTAAATTCCGATTACAAATTCCTTCTCTAGAGGCCTTATGGCTGAAATTCCCTTGTCTATTCTCTTTTGCTTCCTTCAAAGCATAACTTTGAGCAGACAACTCTCCAACTACTCTATTGGGTTCTAGACTTGTTTAAATTTATTAGAACTTCATTTTGTTATATTGGCAAACTATAATCAAAACGTTTAGTCTTGTTTTAGACTTGCTCAAAGTATGTTTATGTGTAAAGTTGGAATTGAATGTACTGCAGGATTTACTTTGTAAATCTGCCTAGCTCAATCGATCGAAAATTAGACTGGATTGATCGAAACTCGTGCAAATTATTTTTCTGCAGAATTTTTCAACTCAGCTCAAGCCCATATGATGTGTAGGGTTTTATATTTTGCCTTAAGTATAAAAAGAAAAACTCTAGTCACGTTTTGTAGTTGTTTATACTGTGTATGTGAATCTCTTGTAAGATCTCAAGGTGTTTGCCTTCACATATACTTAGGGTTATCAAGAATCAAGATTATGTCGAGAGCTTGATAATCGTTTCAGTTGCTGCATAAAGAGCTTAAAGAAAACACAAGTGGGAGTACTTGTGGTTGCTGTGGATCAAGAAAGAGGTAGTCCGTGGACTCGGAGCTATCACGTGGTCGTGGTAATAAGTTTCCTACTCAAGGTAATAATAGGATGTTAGTGGTCTAAGTCGCTATTATGTAAACTTCAATTATTTCATAGTGAATCTGTTTTACCTTAAGAATAGTTAGGTTAAATCCTCATCAAGTTTTTTATCGGTTTGGTTTTCCTCGGTTATCATATCGTTGTGTTATTTATTTTCCCCACTGTTTTAATGATATGATTTATATATGTTAACCTAGATCTGCATAATTTATATAAGTTAATTACTTGGCTAAATAACTAGGTTAATCTGGTTGTGTTTGAGAGGTCTAAAAACGTACATACTTTTTCATTCAAAGGGTTGTACTTGACAAAATTGATGGATTTGACTAAACCAAAACTAGAAATCGACCAATTCGATTGATGCAATGGTTGATGGTGGTTTTCCTCCTTCAAAATCTAACTAGCCCAATTCGACCAACAAATCCTTTCTACCTTCATCGATCTTTATTGTTCGTAATCATGTGCTGTTAATCATTGTTGATTGATTGAGATTCTAACGAGATCTCAATGAGAACCAAATTTGATGAGATTTCAACTAGATATGATAGCTTCAACTGATCTAGCCGTTGCAATATTGAATCTATGGCAATTGAAAACCATGGTGCAATTCGACACTCAAACTTATCAGGTTGAGTGGCGGGTGCATCTCGAACCCAATCTAACTCGACACGTGGACACCTCTTTAAAGCATTACTCTTGAAGACAAATGATCATAAACGACTTCAATTTGGCATCAACATTATCGGAGTTAGAGATGGTAACACGATAAGGTGGGACCAAATCAAGGGTGCTCCTAGTAAGAGTTGATAACCTCATTCCCCTTCCTTTGACACCTTAACACAGGGCACTTTGGTCTATTTATAGTTCGCCCTTTAGATTGAGTTACTTTCTCCTGACAACATACTCCAATATCTTCAATCATCTTACTAAAGTCATGTCGACCTATGCTTTTACATATGTGCCACTAATAACCCTAGAAATCTATTCACTCTAATCAACCCCATCTCTTACAACATCATTACGATTGTTCAGACTCTTAGCCTTGTCAGTTTTGGTAGACTCACTTGTATGTCAGATCATTAGGGCTCTTGGTTTAACAATGATGTTGAACATTTTGATTGATTATAGCAGTTTGACTATGAATTCGGACCTAAAATCCCGACTTGCTCCCTTCCTTCCCAATACCATAATCCCATCATAACACAACTATATAGACCCACCATCGCTTTTTATTTTTTAAAGGAAAAGGCTTAAACTTAGGAAGTGATGGAGGGTAAATTTGAGCAAGACGGATTGTTGTACATTTGAGACCTTAAAGCATTCTCATCTAGTTAGAGGTGTTCGCAGTGCGGTGCGGTGCAATTTTGAGTCATTTTTAGCACCGCACTTTGCGATGTGGTTTAACTAAAACCATAACTGTACCGCACCTTATTTTTGCGGTCACATGTGTGGTGCGGTGCGGTGTAGTGCAGTTTAGAGTTTAGCCAAAACCATAACCGCACCACACTTCATTTTTGTGGTCACATGTGCGATACTATGTATAAGATGCGGTTTGAAGTCGGTATATTTTTCAAATTTTGGACCTTTCCTACTCAGCCCAAAACTAATTTTTAACTTTTTTTGGGCCAAATTTTAAATTATTGAACTAATTTTTCTTTATTTTGGGTTGGTTTTTCTAATCAACACTTGCTAGGGTTATTAAACTTTTTTTTTTTTGAAAACTAGGGTTATTAAACTATTAAAAATATATGTAATATTAAAAATAAATAAATATATTAATATATAGAGAGGTGCAGTGCGGTGCAGTTTGTGCAGTTTTCTTATTATAAAACCGCAAATTGCACTGCACCATGTGGTGCGGTTCACTTTTACTTGTGGTGCGGTGCAGTTATGCCATTTTGCAAGCGGTTTTGGTGCGATTTTTGCAGTTTGTGCGGTTTATGCGGTTTGGTGAACACCCCTACATCTAGTGGTGTAAACTAGAGTTTTTGCTATTATATATGGCACTATAGCTAAAAGGAGGGGAAAGACTTGCAACATCTGGTTATGAATTTAGCAAAAAATTATAAAAATGCAATAATTAATTGGTAAATATACAACTTCACTGTAACTCCTCTATCCCATTAGTTTTTATTTCATCCCTTTTATGTACTCATACAAAAAACTCCACAAATCTTATTTTCTCTATCATCTATTTGTGTGGGTGGGCGGTGGAGGGAGGGGGGGGGGGGGGTGCTATTAGGGCTGGCAAAATGTTGACACGACCCATGAACCCGATACAATAAGACATGAAATTAGCAAGTTATGAATTGAGGCTTAACGGGTTATAGGGATGGCAATTTTGCCCCGCTCCGCTTAACCCGCCCCTCCACGCTTCGCCCTGTTCGGGTTTTCCCCGCCCCGCAAAGGTGGTGAGGAGGGGATGGGACAAGATTTTAGCCCCGCACCACGAGGCGGGGCGGGGGTGGGTTTAGACTTTTTAGACCAGCCCCTCTCCATCCTCGCCTTGCCCCATGTTGCTAAGAGTTATAATTGTAAAATTTTCATACTCTAAAACCTTACTATTTAAACAAACATATCAATATTAGCTTATTTTATTCTACCAAATGTGGTTCTTTGCCTTTATTTTGTTATGTGTTATACTATGATTTTTTTTATTTATTTTTTATTTTTTTGTGATTGTCTTGTTAAACACTTGGATATATTATTCAATTTTTTTTTTCTAAAAATTGATTTTATTTGATGGGATAAATTTAGTTTTAATTTCAAATATATATTTATTAATGAAATAGGTTTCATTAAAAAATTTGTACTAGTTGTAGGACAAATTAACAAAAAAGTAGAGTTTTGCGAGGTGGGGCGGGACTTCATGGGGCCCCAAGAGGCGGGGATGGGGTGAGAAAGTTTTTCCCGTCTTGCGAAGCGAGACAGGGTTAGGGCAAGATAAAACCATGCGGGGCAAGGATGAAGACCCCATCCTTTGACCCCGCCTTGCCCCATTGTCATCCCTAATGGGTTAGTGTCATATTTAGGTCGACACGAATGACCTGTTTAATAAACGTGGTAGGTTAGTATCCAACCTATATATGGAACCTATTTGACCCATCTGACCAATTTAATTAAATGACATTTTACTAATATACCCTTCAAATCCTAGGTATATAAACTTATTAGTTGTTGTGGTTTATTTTCTGTAACATATTCTGATTGATTACTTGTAATATTGAGATATGTTTTAATTTTGAATAATTATTTGTGATGCAATTACTCATTAGTTCTAAATTTTATATTAAAAAACAAATTATTTGTTTGTTTTTTTTTATAATTTAGATAAATTTAGTTAAAGCCAAAATTTGTATATATTTTTTTCGCTTTGATAAAATCTGATAAATAGGTTGTGTTAGGGTTAAAGAATCTTGACCTGTTTAATAAACATGTTAGGTTAGTGTTAACCCATATAGTCGAATACTCATGAGTCGACATGACATGAACCTGACATGCAAACACAAATTGCCACCCCTAATTGCTATGGATAGTCATCGATTCAAGTCGATGACATGGGCACCGAATAAGCAAAAGAGCTTAAAGGTAGGGGATCTGGTTTCAATGGTAATAGGGTTCAATTAGCTTTCAATGGTAGTGATGACTTGGTTTCAATGGTGGTGCAAGGATTTTGATTTAGTGTGGGTTTGGATTTTGGTGGTGGGTGTTGTCTCAAATTTGCAAAGTTATGGGTGGTTTTTGAATTGGCTTGGTTTGGGTGCCCTTACCATTGAGGGTTGTTAGGTTTGGGCTTGGATGAAGGAATTGAGATGGGGCTAGATGGGTGTTAGATTTGAGTTGTTGTTTTGTTGGTGAAAAAAAAAAAAAAAACAAAACAAAAATAGCTATTTAAGTTTATTTTACTATCCTATATAGTAAAATGAAGAAGGAAATGTAGTGTGTATTATTAAATTAGTTATATATACTCTTAGATAAAGTGACTTTTTGGTGCTGTAAAATAGTAAAATGTTTTACAGAAAAAAAAAAGAGAAAATATTACAAATGTTTTTATGTATTTTAATCAATTTTTTGTTGATTTAGATGAAATTTTCTTAGTCATGTGGTTTGGTGGTATTACAAAGTCTTTTATGTAAGGAAAATTACAATCACCCATTCCTTTGTCATAACAATTATATATATATATATATATATATATATATATAATTCAATTATAGCATTATTAAAAACATTTATGAGACATTTAATTATACAACAGCATAAAAGAATATAAAGTTTGAGGTGAGTGTAGCCGAAGCAAAGATTCGGTAAACCAAATCTTAGCGCAGGGATTAATTTATAATTTTTAGATCATGTTAACAGATACCCTTATGACAATTGTTAATGAACCATAATATGAAAGTTTTGACATGACTTTCATTGAAAATATAAAAAGTTATCAACAAAATTTATTATTTTATTATTCTCACAATAAAATGTTTTTTAAAATAGCTCCTTAACCAATATTTTAAGGGCATTGGTTAACATTTCTCTAAAATTTTTTTATCCAAAATTGGTCACAGATTTTCCTTCATGGCATCAAATCACATTGTGCCCACTAGCCCTTCTTTTTTTGCCGTCCTATGATGATCTTGCATAATTGTCAAAGCATGTGCAACTTAGGAAGAAGAACGAGGAGGAAAAGTCAGCTCTCATTATGTCATTAATTGTCATAGTTAGCACCTCACCTGAGGTGGCAGAGGATTTGGGTAGAATTGGATTATTAAAATAAAAATAAAAATTAGTTCATGAACTATTTTAAAAAAATTGTTATGCCATTTTGGTGGAAAATATAAAAAATGATCAAAAAATTAATTATTTTTCTTTCCATAAAAAATTACTAAAATTATTTCTTAAAAAAATGTCTTTAAGACGTCCATTAACAAAATACAATTACAAAAAAATAAAATAAAAATAATAAGTTTTTCCATGATTGGTTCAGTAGACTAATCCCAAACTTTCAATGTAATGCAAGCTCTCCTCTTTTTTTCTTTTTTTAAACGTTATTCATAAAGAAGACTCTCATGCCTAATTATTGGACAAAGCTTGCGTACATGTCAAGCAAAAAGTTTTGAATTGACCAAGAGCAAGAAGGCATGAATTCTCGGGAGAAAAGCTGTTTTTGACTTCTAAAAGTCAAATTAAATTCAAGCAACGTTAAATCTTCCAAATTCTGGGGAATATCTACTGATGACTTGTAGGTTAACAAAATGATGCTAGTGTTACATTGATTTGGGCTGAAATTCAAGAATAGAAACCTTGACAATTTTAGTTTGCCAAAATTCAGTCATAAATCTGCAGCAGCTACGACGAATTTAGATCTTTGCCAATAACATCATTCCAAAAATTCTCCAGCAAAGAATCAGGAATCTAACTGGTCTTCTACTCTTCGTTAAACCTAAACCTGGGATCTCCAAAAATGACACTTTAGATGACAATAAATACAATTTGCATCAAGTTGCGTGTCTAATAAGCGTGCACATGTTGACTGCAAGCCAATAAGTTTGATTCTAACACATCAAGTTGCATCATTTTGAATTGTCTAACTATAATTCCTACAATCTCATAAATAAATAAACAAAAAACTATAATTCCTACAAACATGACATTAAGATTTATGTTTATAGCTTTGAAGGTGTTGACTACCTAAATGACATTTAAACGAGAATAGATAGCATGACCTAACAAGAAAGATGTGTGCCAACGTGCTTGCTGGTGCTGTTGGCTGTAACCGCATAACTTGATTGTTACATATCCAAGTCCATTGAATTGTCCAACTCTAGTAGTTGCTACAATATCTTGAGAAGAAGTGAACGTTCAAAATAAGTCCAATAGTTTAAAAAGTTATTTACAAATATAATGTTTTACAACTACTCCTATCTCTATTGCTACCAAATAACAAAAAACCAAGTTCATCCTCAACCTTCATATGCAAACTCCACTTTGCTTTTGGAGCCAACTTAAAACTTTCAGGTTCAATGATAAATTTTCCTCAACTTCACAATGCATGCTTATATTAGAACCAAGGGTAAGATATCATGTCCTTGTCACTGGTGAATTGTGCGTCCCTCCAATCAATGTGCCAACCCTCTCTCCCTTTATGGCTTTTGAGATGTTCCCCAGTTCACCTAGATTGAAGACAACAACTGCATCGAGGGAAAAAAAATCATCTTAATACAGGGAAATTCTATTTATTTAAGATGAAAGTGCCAACTTATAAAAACACAGAATCGTTTCATCCGGTACTTCTATTAAGTACTATTTTTATTTTCTAATCTTCACTTGGGAATCTAAATACTACCTTTGTGGCTTTGATACCTGTTGAAGTAGAGAAATTGAAGTGAAGTATTTTAGGCCCATTAGCCTTGTGGGCAGCATTTACAAAATTTTGAACAAAGTACTAGCAAATAGATTGAAGGGGGTTTTGGCAGAGAAAGTGTTTGATACACAGAATGCATTTATTCAAGATAGATGAATACCGAATTCTGTCCTCATGGAGGATAAATGCTTGGATAGTAGATTGAAACCTGGCTACCAGGGGTTCTATGTAAGTTAGATGTGGAGAAGGAATATGATCATGTCAACTTCGAATTTCTGATTTATTTGTTACAAAGGTTCGGTTTTGGGGAAAAGTGGCTGAAATGGATAGAATTCTGTATAGCCATAGTTAGATTCTGTCTTGGTGAATGGAACATCTATATCCAACTTTGTTACTTAAGATGCATTCTCATATGCGTTAAGGCAGTTTCAAGCCTGAGGCTTGACCTATCCAAAATTGTTCTAGTGGGAGAGGTGAGAGATGTAACAGAATTGCAAGCAATCTAGGATGTTGTGTATCTTCTTTACCAATGATGTAATTGGATTTACCTCTGGGAGCTTAGTTTAAGGCAAGGCACATTTGGGGTTCCATTCTAGAAAGAATGCAAAAGAGATTGAAATTTGAAAGGCCAAAAGAGGATGCACTTGTCAAAAGGGGGTAGACTCACCTTGATCAGAAGTATGTTAACTAGTCTTCCAAACTTGGTTTTTTCCCATTAGATGTTATAGTGGCAAACAGAACGGAGAAAATTCAAAGAGACTTCCTTTGGGGTGAAAATGAAATGGGTGAGGAATTTAAATATCACTTGGTCGACTAGAATGTTGTTTTCACACCAAACTGTGATATAGGTTTGGGGATCAAGAAGCTACTGATTTTAAAAAAAGCACTACTTGGGAGATGAGTGTGGTAATATCTGATTGAAGAGAATGCATTTTGGAGTAGGGTGATTGATACAAAGTACGGTACTTCTTTGGGGATAGTGTTCTGATGAGGTAAGTGGGCCTTATGGAGTGAGGCTGTGAAAAAACATTAGAAGAGGCTAGGAAAGTCTCATGATTTATAAGATTTTGTGGGGGAGGGGTTATATATTTCACTTCTGGCATGACTTGTTGAATGGTGATACTAAACTTAAGGATAGTTATCTTGAACGTTTTCTAATAGCAAGGGACAAAGATGCCAGAGTGACAGATTAGCTACAATACAAAAATGGTTGCTCTTGTTGGAATCCATTATTTTCTTGAAAGCTTCACGATTGGGAGTTAGAATCTATGGAACAGTTTTTGGATGATCAATGATTCAATATGCTACAAAGATATTTGGAGAGGAGATAGATAATTTGGTATGAATTCCATCAAAACCAAGGCTTCCAGGAGAAGAGTTACTACAAATTATTGAGAGCAAGAGGGAATTTTTTCTCTCCTTGACAGAGCATATGGAAAGTTCATGCCAAGGGTGCCCCATGCCCCTTTTTTCATATGGGAAACTGAATTAGGGAAAATTCTGACAACATACAATCTGAGGAAGAGAGTGGTGATTATTATAGATTGGTGTCATATGTGTAAAAATCAGAGTCGTTTCTTCCTTCATTGTGTGGTGGCTCAGGAATTGAGCTCTCTAGTATTTTCTTTGTTTGGTATTTCGTGGGAAATGCCTAGTCCCATGATGGACTTCATATCTTGTCGGAAAGGAAAATATGGAGCTGGTCCCCATACCCCTAAAAATAAGGGGACGGGTTCATTGTGCTTAATGTGGTGCATTTGGAGATAAAGGAATGCTCGCTGTTTGGAGGGGAACAAGTTACATATAATGAAGCTGAAGTTCCTTTTTTTGAAGGCTTTACATAAGTGGACTTCAGCCTCTATTGTGTTTTCTACATCAAACTTACTAGAGTTCTTGGATGTTTTGGACTTTTGTTAATTTCTTTACTGTATCTTTCCTTTCTCTTTATTTTTCTTATTGGCTCTTCTTTTGTATAATCCTTGTGTACTAGGGTTGCATCCACTTTTTTTGTGCTTTTTAATGATATATCATTGCTTGCATAAAAAAAATGTAAAATTTACTTATGTTGAAATGATTGTCTAAACATACCTGGAATATTATTTTCCTGGCACAAAGTAATGGCTGTCATGTCCATCACTGAAAGATCTTTTGAAGTCACCTCATGGTAAGTTAGAGTATCAAGAAGACGAGCATTAGGGTTGCTCTTTGGATCATCATCATAGACCCCATCAACGTTTGTAGCTTTCAGCACAACCTCTGCATTAACTGGAGCCATTGAATGAAAACAATTAGCTCAGAACAGAGGATATTACTTTTAAGGGAAAATCACAACTTTACCCACCTGTGATTTGACCGAAATTTAAGTTGCCTACCTGTGGTTTGAAATTTGACACTTTACCCACTTATTGACCAAAATTTAAGTTGCCTACTTATGGTTTGAAATTCCATGATGCAAGTGTTCCACTAGATTCTTTTTGATCTTATTTAGTCTTGTATTTTTATATTTTTTTGTGTTTTTGGAGGAGAGAGAAATAAAAGGGGAGCAAAATTACATATTTAGCCCTGTTGTGGGTTTCGTAACTCTATCTGAGCTAACCTCAGGTAAGTAAAGTTTCAAATTTTCAACCACAGGTAGACAACTTAAATTTCAGCCAAACCACAGGTGGGTAAGTTATAATTTGCCCTACTTTTAACTTTAAAGACATCATTTATTTCTAGACTTGATTTTCATTTTTAGTAATAAATCAGTTGTTAGATTCAATATCTATCTTAAGTTTTAATAACAAATTGAGTATAACTTGGAGCATCTTTTGAAATATAATTACAAGATTTAAGTTGTAATAGAGTATTATCAAATTAAAACTTTCCAAATTAGATGACCTTTAGTAATGTTATGCCAAGATAGCATTTTAATACTAGAACATATAACTTACTTTCTGCACAACGAAGGGCTGCAGCAGTATCTGTAGTGAAGAATGGATTTCCAGTTCCAGCTGCAAAAATTACAACTCTTCCTTTTTCCAAATGCCTCACAGCTCTTCGACGTATATATGGCTCTGCAACCTCAGACATGCGAAATGCAGTCTGCACCCGAGTAGGGATACCAATACTCTCCATCGTTGCTTGAAGAAATATAGCATTCATGACAGTGGCCAACATCCTATAAAAGATAACAGACAATGGATTAGCAAAAAAAGATAACAGACAATGAAAAAGGAAGGGGAAAAGGAGATACCTACATGACTCAATAAAAATAAAAATAAAAAATATTTGGCTGCCTAGTGACAAGATACCCCAAATTCTAGGAAGATGCATATAAACATATATATATACAAATCAATTTGTAGAAAGATATATTCAGTAAGGTTCTTTCGGGTATGTAATAAAAAATTATGGGTTAATTGCACTTTGTCCTCCTAAATTATTGGGTCAAGTTCAATCCCCCACTAAATTATAAAATCATGCCCCCCTAGATGATTGATCAGTTTTCTTTTATTGGTAAGTTACACACGCACCTAGTGGGTTGTAAATCCACAATCTCACACTCCATCCAATTTTTATGGGATGAGGAAGTGCCAGTTGAGCTATAGCTCATTGGCAATTGATTGATTGATGTTGATATAGTAACTATAGGGATCATGATTGTTTACAAGTGGCATATGCAATTTTTCTGAGGATTTACCGAAATTCAAAGAATTTGCTTGTTCCTTTTCATTTTCTATTCCCATTGGCCAATAGAGTTTGGGGCTGAAATTATGTTTTCTGTTTAAAAAATAAAAATTGTGTTATGAAGGGCTTAATAGATATTTCAATGTTGTCAAGACTTGAATTTAAAGAAAAAAAAAATTACATTAACAATGTGCCTACATAGACAATGTGTCTACTTATCAACAAAAAAAAGAAAAAAGAAAAAAAGACAATGTGCCTATTACCAAATAACTCCAAAAATGAACTTCTAATAAACCATATCCTAAAGCTCATTTTGTGTAGCAAAAAAATAAAAGAGAATATTTGCTTTGCAAATAATAAAAGAGCCCAGTAGCAGTAACATATTCATAGATTCATAAAGTTACATTAACCATTTAACCATGAAAATAGATCTTCTATTTACAACTGAAAGAATTAATATGTGCATATTCGATCAATCCAGATAAAGGATTTACCCAATGTAATCAGCAGATGAACGGTCAAGGCCACTACTTCCTGCCCAGGAAGAACCACGGAAAATATTTCCCCCACCAACAACAATTGCAACCTGAAACATTTGCCTACAATGATTTAGACATCATGTATTGAAAACCTATATCAGAGACTCGAGAAAACAGTAATTCAGAAAACAATTGAATTACAAACATTTCAACTACTCCCAAGTTATTCAAGAAATTCTCAGATTATTCTAAATAATTCAAGAATGGAAAGCTATGCTTCTATTCATTTGGGCTTTTCATTTGTATACTTCCTGTGTACCATGGTTCCACCCCTTCAGCACTTTTTTCCGTTAATGGATTTTATTACGGAGCAGAAAAATAAAATCTATGCTTTACTTTAAACATATAGGTGTTCTCTCCCACTCAAATTCATTCCAAATTATATTGATACTTTCCTAACAATTTCTGAATTGCACAAGTTTTGCAGCACGTAAGAAAATCTGTATCCCCATAGCTTTTGCCATGACTATAAACACATATAAAAAAATGATTATTACATGACAATGTAAGCACAAGGATCACATCATTGAACTTATTCAAAGAAATGAAAGATTATGTTAAACTCATAGTTCTGAAGGCAAGTGTTGGAGGTTTACCTCAATGCCAAGGCGAGTCACAGCTGCAACCTCCCTTGCTATAGACATTGTAACCTATATTGTAACAAAAAAGTCATACTTCAAAACTTCAAAGAGAATAATACAATTATAAATTCAAAATGGTGTGTGTTTCTTTTTGGCCTGGAAAAAAAAATAATGTACTTTTTAGATCCCAACCTTCGGGTCTATATTTTGCAAGTGATCTCCCGCAAGTGCTTCTCCACTTACTTTAAGCAACACCCTTCGCCATTTATATGATGATTTAGACATGACACCTTCATTCATCGTCACTCCAAAAGGAGCCATAGATGACATCTGAGATTGCCTTTTAAAACAACCGAGTAAACCAAGCAGATACTTCATATTAGTACCTAAAACGCACAATGCTGAAACTACAATTACCTTTAGAGAAAGAAGAACCTTCAAAATATTTTCACAATCCAACAATAGCAAAAAGAAAGAATCCATATTTAGGTTCTTTTTTCTTTTTTTTTTTGTGGCTGAATCTTAGGTTCATTAACCTTGTACAAAAATGCAAGTAAAAACCAATGCTTTTTCCTAGAAAGGAAGTGAATTCTCCAAGGAAAATCAACCTTACAAGTTTTCACTGATGTCAGATTCAAACAGATCATGTACATTAAAGGACAAAATCTTTAGCTCATGAGTCATGACTGAGAACCCTAATAAATAAAAAGTTTGGATCCCTCCTGTTGGAAGCTATTTTGAACCTGACCAGCCCCCCTGCATGCCGAGGAGGGGGAGAACAACATTCATGGAAATGAGAGTCATCATAAAAGCAATGGTCTATGATAAATCTTAAAGTTTTCATGGCATAAATCCATATCACTTTTAAACCACTGATTTTTATAAGCACTCCTGATGATATATCCAAATATGCCCTGGACTAATTTATACGATTAAAAGGGAAAACCGCCACATAGGTGCTAATTTCACAAGAAAAAAAATATAAAAACTGGTTTAGTGAGTGCAATTCAATCCTAACATAAAAGTGTGTATCCTTTCTAAGTATTTGAGAAATTTTTCATTATTCATTTTGAAAATTCATGTCCACTTTGTTTGGAAGAAAGTGAGGTCAGTTGGTTATTTAGTCAGTAGAGACTTGCAAGTTGAAGTATTGTAGATAAAATTTCCTATAATATCCAATTAGCCTACTTATTTCCTCTCTGTATTCCCTATTGCAGTTGACATGGCTAATTGGATTGAATAGCTTCAAAAATTTCTTATAGGATGGGTCGGGGATGAGGCTAAATTTCTTTTGGTGAATTGGGCTAAGGTTTGTGCTCCTCTTCCCTATGGTGGTTTGGCTATTAGGAGTTTAATAAAGCATTACTAGGGAAATGGCTGTGGAGGTTTGGGCTTGAGAGGGATGCGTTATGGAGGAGAGTGATAGAGGTGAAGTATGGGTGTGAGTGGAGGGGCTGGTGTTCTAACTCAGTGTCTGGTTCTTGTGGGGTGATTTTGTTTAAGTATGTTAGACGGGATTGGCGTACTTTGTTAAGCTATCTCTAGTTTATGGTAGGGGATGGTTCTAGAGTGATGTTTTGGCAGGATCAATGGTGTGGGGATAATTCGCTTGCCATGTGCTTTCCAGAGTTATTCAGGATTTGTCGTGAGAATGAGGCAATGTAGCAGATCTAATGCAATTCACTAATAGGGTCCTCAATCAGGATGTGAATTTCATGAGAGCTGTGCAGGATTGGGAGTTGGAGTTCTTGTCGAATTTCATGGATGTGATTTATGGTACATCAGTAACAGGGGGAGGATGTAGTGTGCTGGATACCAGATGAGAAAAAGGGATTTACGATGAGTGGTTACTACTGGGTTCTACTTTGCAACCAAGACCAATCTTTTCCTTGGAAAAGCATATGGAAATCAAAGGTGGTTACAACTGGGTGATTCTATTTTTTTATATGTAAAAAATTTTCATTACTTATCCAAAAAAAAAAAAAAAAATCCTATAATATTTATGTTGGAGATCTTTACTGCCGATATTCATAATTCACATACTAATGATCAAGCAAATATCTCCAAGATATATGTTTTCACAAGTGAGAAATTCCTTCTTCTTTTTTAAAGATCCATCAAAGGAATCCCCATATTTTGGATGGTTGAAATGGAATTAAAAGTGATATTGATAAAGACTATGAAGTACTAATAGTCAGACTCCAGTAGCAAACCTTTAAAAGGTCATCATCATAATAATTATAGCTACATTCATTTTTCTACATGAACTGCAGCATCATCTTTGGTTTCCCCTTAGAACCAGGGATTAATGGGTGAAGGGATGCATTGAGCCACATCCAGCATATAATTGTTATGATGGTGATGATGCATGCATGCACACACACACACACACATATATATATGATTAGGTAAATAGAGGGAAAGGGGGGGGGGGGGGGGGGGGGGGGGGGGGTTGGGATGCTGTGGTTCGAACCCCACTGCCCACACACCACAACAGGTGCTGGAACCACTGGGGTATCTCTAGAAACCTGTGGTGATGATGCATATAATTCTTTGGTTGCCCCTTAGCAATGATGTTTTGTAATAGGGAAGAGCTGTAGACCCAAAACATCCTAGGTTTGATCCCCACTAGGAGTTTCCCATACATAGTTCTGGTGGATGGGTTCATGTATCCGTGGTTTATTCCTCAAGGGTGAGTCCAAAGGGCTCTGCCTTGGTGAGGTTCCACGTCATAAAAAAATTTGATGGTTTGTAACAGATATTGTACAAAATGTGTTCCAGTGGTTGGCATTCTTAACTCTATGTGTTTTTAGAAACCAAGCGTGAGAAAAAGTATTCAAGAAACTATTTAGGAGCAAAACATTGTTTTTTTTTTTTTTTTTCATAAAAACATAAAACAATATTAGAAGTTTTCCTTTGATATTGAGGAAAATTCATCATTGAAAAATATCAAATATTTTTTACATCATCTAATTGTAATATAAGGAGGGCTACACTGGATCAAGCCCTTTTTGGTCCTTCATTATTTCTTTTTGCTTTAGTCCAGCAGCAACTTTTTGGGAAAGTAATCCTCCTTATACTTCTTTCAAACTCAGATAACATGTTATCAGTATGCAGCTAAGAAACAGGGAAAATATGGCCAGCAAAAAGAAGGGAAAGGAGGGAGGGGGAAGATGACCAAAGTTCAATAATGTAGGCTTATAAAGTCCAGATTAGAAACCAATCATAAACCTAAACATTATTGGTAATTCTTGATAATTGCCATACTATGTACTGAAGTTTTTCCAGATTATAAAATCTAAATCCAACTATGTAAGAAATGACTTAAAAAATCTGTGACCAACCTCCTCTTCTTTGCATATAAATGTTCATCTGGTTACATTTATGAATCTGGTACACTTTAACACTCTACCATATTGAGTAAAAGAGATTTCCCATATATCAGGAGACATAAACATTGTTCATAAAGAAATAAGTGTACCATCGGTTCATGCAAGCCGGACTTAAACTGCAAAATGGTTCCATTTTATTCCTCTAGTCAAATACTTTTAAACAGTTCTTATGCTCTAGACATAGTAACTCAATCTTAATTCAACAAAGGCAGTTGCTATTTTGGAAGGCATTTATAAATTTATTTCCAGAGAAATAGATAAAGAGCTTTCCTTTGTCATAGAACCTATATGGTGGAGAATAGTTGATATAAAAAAAAAATGTAACTCATCAAAAGAACATAATAAAGTGGCTACTCTTTTATTCTTGAAATTCATCTTTCTAGAAAACAGGAATGGCATACCACCCGTATGCCTTATTCTTCTCAGAAGTAAGTAAATCTTCTACAAACATATAGCTACCCAATCACAGTGGAAAGGCATCGCATTTAAAAGCATTGATACATCATCTTCATATTTATTTTAGATCTGTATAGAATGGTTCCACCAACCAACCACACCCCCACAATCAACCCCCCCCCCCCCCCCCCCCCCCCCCCCACAACTATGTCTACAGCACATGGAAAGGCATTAGGAATGGATGGGAGAGATTTCCTGTTTTTATTAATTTTGCAGTAGGGAATGGTAGAAAGGTTAGAACTTTGCATGATGTATGGTCTAAGGAGGTTGGCGTTTAATCAGTTTTTCATCATCATCAACATCATTTTGTCCGCATGCATATCACAGAATACAAAACAAAACAATTCAATTCTTTAACAACAAACATAAATATCATCACACTCACAACCAAATCATCATTATATGTAAAACACTTGGCAGTGATTTACCATCTGGTAATCAAGAATACCAAATAAAACATGAATTTATTCACACTCGGAGTATATAAAATTATTAAGAAACACAATGCAAAAACATGAAACATCCTAAGCGTGGAACAAACTAAAATCAAGATAAAAGAACAACCAAATTCCCACCATACCACAAAGACATAATCTGAAACACACAAAACTCAAAATTCTTTCCAAAATTCAAGGACAACCCACAATTCCACACCTATTATACAAAGAAACAAAGAGAATCCATCAGTCACTGTCCATACCTCATATTGATGGGGTCAGAAGAGGAACCCATTTCAGAAGAAGAACATTGAACCATTAACCGTCCATTTGAGCTGGGATTACCCACCACCAAAGCATGGTAATGGGGCCTGAATGGGGTCAGAGATGACAAAGAAAATGACCATGAAGAAGAAGAAGAAGAAGAAATGGTATTGAAAGAGAGAGGAGGAACAAAGGAAGTGGTGATAGCCATCAGAATCTGAAACTGAAACTGAAAACTGAGTCTGAAACAAGAAGGTGTTTTTAGCTCTGCCACCAATCACTCTCTGCTATGTTTCTCACGAAGGATAATTTTTATTTTAAATTTTTATTTTATTTTTTAATTCTTATTGTTTGGGTTTTGGGGGGGTTTTATAAGATAACATCATTTTCTCAAGAAAACGACATTTTTTCCTGTAAAATATCTCGTGCCAAATAAAAAAAGAATCCAAATTTTGTATCTTCTTTTTGGAATTTCTCACTCATCACCTTTGGGGTTTGGAGTTTTGACCATCTTATATGGCATTTTCTGTTGGTTGGGTTGAATTTTAATGAAAACTGTAATTTTTTCAATATGAAAGTGTACAAATTATTCCTATCTTTTTTTTTTTCAGTATCATAATTTTTCGTTCATTAATTTTTTTTTGGGCATCGAAAATCTATGGTGAATTTAAGTTTGCTAAGTTTAAGTGCAAATTAAATTTGAGCTTATATAGGAAAGTAAAATAAGTTATCTTACGTGAGAAAAATTGATAAAATGCTAGTTTTGACATGACACTTGGACAAGAAAAAGAAAGTGACGGTAGGACATGAAGAAGACGCACATTTAAGCAAGAAGAAGAAAGTGACGATGTAAGAAACATAGGGTGTACGTGGAAAACCCTAGAGAATTATGAAAAACCATGGTTTGAGCAAAAATGTAATGTTCTTGCTCTGCTCAGATTGTATTGTGTGTGAAAAGAGATTGATTTTTACAACAAGGTTGTTCCTCTCTCCTACCAACTCTCTACTCTCTTTTCTCCAAAATATCTCCTTACATTCTTGGGTTCTTACCTTAAAAATATAGTTGCGTGTTCCTCTTATAATTTGAGGAATATGGCTGAGTACAAAAACATGTATCAAGTCATCATTTCTCTATTTTGGACCTTTTCATACCTTGTCGCTGCTTGGGAAACAAGTCCTGGACATTGAGGGGGACATCAGGAGTACTATGATTTATACACGTGTCTCTAATGTGGTCCAACATGCATTCAACCAATAAGGGGTGTCCTCATAGCTTTTGATTTTAGAAAGTCACTACCTCCCTTTTTGTGAGTGCTTGAGTACCATGTCAGGTGCAAATCTTCCTTCCTTCCCAAGGCAGTTACGCCTTTAGCACGGACCAAGACAAAATCCCTTAGCCAACACTTCCCCTTTCTTTGCTCACAGTCATTCCACGTGTAAGGTCCAGATTCAACCACTTATACATTATCTCATGCCTTAGTGGTGTTATGTACATTGAGCAAGGAAAAAAAAATAGAGTGTGTCTGTTTAAATTTAAAAAATGATAAGAGATGTGGAGGAAAATATTATGTGTTTATTTAAATGGACAAAGTTTAGCTGCAAAATTGATTATAACATAAGGTTACAACCTTACTCAATAAAATAAGTATTACTACATATTTTGAAAATCTAATAATTGAATTGCATGTTCTTTACACTCTTAATATACATGTCAAATTTTATGTCAATCAGATATTATATACTATATGATCTATAAGCTTATATTTTATGCATAGTTTTAAACTACAAAAAATAATAATTTAAACAATTTATTAATGGCATAACTATTGATTTTTAATTTTTTATAAAAATTTTGTAAGCGTGAAAAATATAAAAAGAAGATGTAATCCAATAGTGAAATTCTCAAAATTGACCTAAATATATATATATATATATATATATATATATTAAGTAGAGTTGTAGCTTTAAGTCACAACTAATTTTGTAACTAAACTTTATCCTATTTAAATTTCAAAAACGATAAAGAAATTATAAATTGCTGAGAACGAGGGTTTAGTGAAAAGTTTTAAATTGTGAGCTTTTATTTTATGAATTTGTCTTCCTTAAATTGAAAATCTATAAGTGAACAAAGAGGAGATATTTTGAGATATCTAAGACAAAGTTCACAGCTTAAACAATAATATAGAATATAGATATATATACAAAAAAAGTGTGCAAATTATAATTTGTTGACAGCTTAGACGGTAGCATAGAATATAAATATAGATACAGAAAAAGTGTGCAAATTATAATTTGTTGAGTATGGTACTTTCCAAACTATATCTATATATAGCTTAGATAAAATCCAATTAAATTTCAATTGGATTATCAAAATTGCACCACTTGTCCTATTAAATTTTTAATTTTTATGCTAAGTGAATTATTGAGTGTAAAAATTGAAAAGTATAAATCTAATTAGATTCTAAATTAGATTTCAATTAGAGTGCAATTTTGTGCCACATGTCCATCTAATTTTTTTTAATTTTTGTGGCAAGTGAATTATTTAGTGTAAAAACTGAAGAGTTTAAATTTAATTAAATTCTAAATCATATATAAATAATGAGAAATCATTACATATTTTAGAAAAAGAAAAAATTTAGATACAGTACCTTAGATTTGTTTCTTAGGTTTCCCTACGAGACTATGTGAATATTTTTAGGTTTCCCTCTTAGATAAAGTAAAACACTTCACATGGAAAGCATGTGGGAATATTTTAGCCACTAAGGAGAACTTACGGAGGAGAAATATCACGAATAATGGGCTTTGTGAATACTGTGGGACCCATACTAAGATTGTCGCCCACCTTTTTTGGTTTTGTGAGCATGCCAAAGAAATATGGTCTTCAAGTAAACTATTCATGTCTTTCGAGGTGAAGCCATCATGGGACTTCATGGATGTCATATGTCAAGTACAACAGTGGACTGACTTTTTGCCGGGTTTGGTGGAGCGGACTATGATAATTTGTTGGGGAATATGGAAGAATAGGAATGAGATCATCCATGGAGGGAAGGGTAGGCCTGGGAGAGCAGTGGTACGGAGTGCATTAATGCTAATGGATGAGTATCAAAGTGCAAATGAGAGTCCCAAAGTCGGTCAGAAGAGTACACCCACGACAGTGAGATGAAGCCCACCGCAGCAGGAGAGGTATAAAGTGAACGTTGATGGCATTGTCTTCACCAAGAGAAAGCAAACAGGAATAGGGGTGGTTATTAGAGATAGCGCAAGAGAGGTGGTCGCCGCACTGAGCAAGAAGCTAGCGGTCTCGCTAGGGGCACTGGAGACAGAAGTAAAGGCGATGGAGACATGGGTTCGGTTTACTGCAAAAGTTGGAATAAGGGATGTCATCTTCGAAGGAGATTCGCTCATGGTCTACAATGCAGTCCGCGGTATTGGCATGGTGTCTTCAGCTATTCAGAACATAGTCACGGGTATACTCCAAGAAGTTCAAGGCTTTAGAACTTTTGCCTTCTCACATATCAAAAGGCAAGGGAATGTCCCAGCCCACGTACTGGCCCAGTATGCATGCAAGGTTGATGACTATGTCACTCGGCTGGAAGAGTGTCCTAGTCTAATTGAATCTGCATGTGCTCAGGATGTATGTGCTTTCAATATTCATGAATAAAAGTTTTAGTCTTCCTATAAAAAAAAAAAAAAAACACACTTCCATCTAATGAGAAAAAATTCACATGACAGAATTTTAAGAGGTGAGCCTAAAGAACAGCACCTAAGTCTTTCCCTTTTAGAAATGTATGGTTTAAAAAATGTATAAGTCAATACCATGTATAATTTGAACCTCTTTTAAAAGAATGTATAATTTAAACTGTGTAATTGTGATTATTTTTAATTGTACTCGTGCATAAGCACAAGTTTACACACTAATTTGTATAAACAAGCCAACCATTAACTTTTTTGTATTTTGATTTTTGAAGATACGAGTTCCAAAATTCCAAAGTTTTGAGAAGATATAATAATTTTTTCCATAAACGTGAATTATAATATATAAAAAAGGACAACCTTTTTTTTTGCTAACAACAATGAAAAGGACCATTAAAAAAAGTTATATATATAAGAGGACTAAAATCGACTCCTATACTGCCATTTTTGGCCAAGTTTACTACTAAAATAGTATGATATGTAGAAGGTTGGTTTTCTCAAAATGGTGTATAGTACCTGTAAGGACACGATTAATGGCCCAAGCCCAAAATGTATAGGATTCTGGCCCAGTGAGCCCAGTACAATAAATTTGTAGAGAATGGGTCAAAGAACTAGGTCCTAATAAATTTAATGACTAGTATGAATTTAAAAGATGATTCAAGCAAGAATAAGGCACATAGGATTGAATAAATTCCCTGTCCAAGGAGGCAAACCTTGGTATAGATCAATAGAACTGATTACAAGTGCAACTTTGGTTGTTACAGTGTTCTTTCTTCATTTTTTTGATCCCTTTCCTCATGGAGGGTCTCTTACATTATATAGCTCTTTTTAAACCATCTTGACCCTACACTTGTCGATCATCTGAGCTCTCACTTGAGTGCATGTCCCATCAGACGCCTCCCTTTGGCTCTCTGTGAGTCGTGGTAGCCAAGGCAGCACTGTTCAGGGGTCTTCTCCACATAAATGCGGCCAGAAAAATAGCTGTTGTGTATTCAATGCAGTGGTAGCAGCTTTTCCTTAGATTCCTCTGAGCTCTTATCCCTTTTGCACGATCATATTACTTGTCTCTATCAGTAGATCGTCCTGGAAAGTTACCTTGAATGATAAGGTATACGTTTGATCCATGTCTTGCTTATCCGAGGAGCTGATCCTTCTCAGACCAACTTTCTCAGCCCTCCCATTTGTATTTTACTTATGGGGTTTTGAGCTTGGCACCCTCACTGCTATTTATCCTCCTCGGACAGACAAGGTCCTCGGCCAAGCCCAAGGCCCAGTACATGAATTTGGACCCTTATCCCTACAGTACCAAAAAAAAAAAAAAAAAAAAGCTTCAAATTGATAATATTAAGACCAAAATAAACTAGTGTTAGTATTAATAGTTTTATTTTATTTTACCCATAATTTGATTTTAAGTGAATTTATCGTTATTTGTGAATAATGAGGTTAATGAATGGTTTTATTTATAAGTAAACTACAATGATGCCTTTGATACTTTGTTCTGTGCTTTAAAATTATTTTATTAAACTACAATGATGCCTTTGATACTTTGTTCTATGCTTTAAAATTATTTTATTTTAATCATATTATAATATTTTTTTATTGTAATTGATGTTTCTTTTATTTTTATATATTTTCAAATTATAAATATATACCAGAAAAATATAAATCTAGATATGATTAACTTAAAAACAATAATAGAAAAATTAATTGAAACTTAAAATGGTTCTATTGATAAATTTGTTACTAATAAAAAGCAAAAAAGTAAAAAAAAAAAAAAATAATAACGAAACTATTTACGATTTGTATTTGTGGGGCCCTATTGCACTAACCACGCTGGCTCACTACGTGCGGCCCAAGGCCCGCGTCGAGGATAATGCTAAGGCCGAGGACAATGGGAAAGAACCCAAGACATCCAGGGCCCGCGCCGAGGATGACCTGTCCTTGGCACACCGACTTCACTAAAGGGAAAATATCCCACATCCGTTGAGTATATCTCACCAACATTCTGACCGTTTTAATGGTGAGGTGACCTGAAAACCCTAAAGTATCAGTCACTTCAACTATTATAAAGCCTGCAAAGGCGGCTGGGAAATAACATAAAGCCTGCAAATACAGATGATGGGACAATCCCCTATACCTAGAGGCTCAGATAATTGCCAGATGGACGGCTAAGATTAACAGAATGAAACAATATATAATTAGGAGATTTCCCAACATGAAGGAAAAAAAAAGAAAAAAGAAGAAACATAATAGATCCTCGGCCTGGGCCGAGGACAAATATGCTTCATAAACACTTAGCCAAATTCTGACATTGAGAATCGAATAGATCTCATGCTATCAATTATTCATTATAAACTTTACATTAGCCATCGTTTACTTCGGTGATGCCAAATCCTTAAACCCACTTCTCTACAAATTTCATTGTTAAGGGTCCGTTACGAATCGAGTCCCTACAGTATTTACTTTCGAAATTAGAAGTTTTAAAAGAAGTTTTACAAATAAAAGAAAATGTTTTCAATTAGCAAATTAAACCATATAAAGAGACCATTTTTTTTTAAATGCATTTATTGCTTATAGTATTTGCTACACTTACTTAACTTAATGAAGATTTTTCAAATTAAAATTAATAAAATCATATTTAAGATAGACTATGCCATAAGAAATATTATCAATTGAAATAAGATGTTAATGAAATTTTAATACAAAATTTCATTATTATTTTGCATCTCAAAAATGGGAATATAGATCAATTAAAAAAATAATAATATAGAAATTAAATATTAAATATTTTTTAAAAATTAATATAAGAAAAATGTTATTTAAAAGTATTGGCTTAAGCCTTAAATATTTGTATAGAACCAGCCTTATAACAACATCAAACCAAAAAAAAAAAAAGTTAAAAGAAGCCACACAGGACATAGCCCAATTTACCTTGTATTTTCCTTGAGATGGATGGCACCAATGCTTGCTCTCAATTGACAAAATCCTCAACAGCCACATTGCCTACATTCTTGCCACAACTTAAAACTGGATTCAACCAAAGATAAAGAACTCCAAATATTGAGAAGGTACATCATGTACCGGGTACATGAGTTCTTCTTCTCATAGAAGATGGATCCTATGTGAGAGAGGACTCATGTATCTAATGCATATTATATTTTTGTCCCAAATATGATCATCGTGGGTAAAAGATTTTCATGGAAACTAGATATGTCATCCAGATGAATATGATCCAGTGATTGTAAAAATAAATATGCTGTTTGAAGGAAGGTTTTATTTTATCTTATTTTTTGAGGGAAAAGAAAGGTTTTATTAAGATACAATAAATTTAAGTGGGAATTTTACAATCTTAATATTTTATTGTCTAAAACGTTATGAAAGATTTTGTGTACAAATACTTATTTTTGAAAATTTATTTTCAATACTATACATAGTGCTAGGCCATTTAAAATTTTAAGACGATATTTAATGCAGTGTAGTTTTTTTATTTGAGAAACTAATGCAGTGTAATTCATTGAGCAGATTAAAACTGCAAGCTCCTAATTCTCTATACTTTTGCCATTATATAATATAAATAACTTATTATATTGATCGTATCAAAAAAAATTATTATATTGACGTCCTTTTAAAAAAAATAAAAATCTTAGTACATTGACATTGGGCCTAGTTTTTAACTTTTCAAAATTATCCATGCTAATGATCTTACAAGTTACAACAATATTACCATTGTGCACCCTTAACGCCATGATTACTTCATAAGTATAAATGCTTGTGGGGTGTGGAGAGTAAGGCTCGGAATTCAAGTTTTCAAGAGAGAGTTTCACACACACATATATATATATATATATATACACTTAAATTAAGTTTGAGTAGAATTTTTATTTGTATAAAAAAAAAAGTTTGACTTACCTCTAATACTTTTTTAACTGGAGATATCCTTTTATTTTAAATGCACAATAGAAAGTGGTAGTGTGTTTTAATCTCCACATTTTATTTAGTTATTAGGTGATGTGGCAGTTTCTTATTAAAACAAAAGGAGATTCTAGTTAAAAAAGTACTAGAGTAAAGTAAAAAAAAAAAAAGTTACAACAATATCAAAAAGAAAATTACACAACAACATTAAAATAATAAAATTGGATGTGTGTAGTTTTTATTTATTAACTTATTTCTATCTCCTTGTCCACAAATAATACAAAATTAATTAAAATTTAAAAACAACAAACTTAGTGCTTTCTGCATAGTTATTAATTATTATACGTACTACAGTAACTTATTTCTTGGGGAATTTCTTCTAAATTATAAACTCTACTACAACTATGTCTATGATATTCCTCTCTCACGGTCAAACTGAAACTATTCAAAAATAAATAAATACTCCTAAATAAACGATTCCATTAAAGTAAATAAACTACACTTGGCTACTTTCTATTCTATTCTGAGTATTCTATGATCTCTCTTCCCCACAAACCCATCTTAGGATTTGGCTCAAAGAACATCCAGCAATTCTCTTCTTCCATTTCCAAGGTACAAAGTCTGCAAATTCCCTTTATTTATTTATTTATTTATTTATTTCGTTCTCTCTGTCATGTTGTCTTATACTAACCAGTCTATCTTCTGGGATTTAATGCATCTTCTTAAGGAAAATGGAATTCTTTTATTGGAATTCTCTTTCCTAATTAATCCTACAATTGTGATTACTGGATCTCATTCACAAAATGATTCTTGACTCATGGGTATTTCTGGATTCAAAATCTTGTAGTTGTGAACGAAGTTGATAAAACTATCAATTTTGGTATGATAACTTTGACATGAACATGATATATCTCTTTTTTTTTTTTTCTTTTTTTTTTTTTTGGTGTTGATGATGGGCTCACAACCTCAAATTTTACCCTTTTTACTGGAAAAAAAAAGTGATCTTTGCAAAACAAAGGGAAGTGTGGTTGTTGACTTTAATGCCCCCATAAGAACATGGTCTGATGTTGCAAATAGAGATGGATACTAAGAATCGTGTACTCGTGTGGTGACATGCTGTGCAAAATTTAACTGGTAATGCTTGTTGCAAAGAAAACAACACATACCCTTGTGGGTTCTTCCTTGGAACTTTATGTATTTGTGGTTTCATGGATTCTCATGTTCACTGACACATTGAGAATATTTATACCTTTGTTGGCTAATCATGAAGCCATTGTTTAAACAAGCATGTAAAAAACATACCCTGTTGAGCTATACTTGAATATGTATAGGGTTGGGTTCAAATTGCATGTAACTTATTGGCTATTGTAATATTATACCACTCAATAATTGTGAAGTCTACTAGTGCTGAAAACATAGCAGAAAAATTGGAATGAGATAGTGAAATCTATCAATCAACTTCCTCTGGAATTAATTGTTGTGTGCGTGCTTGTAATTTTGTATTTCTAGTTTTATTTTTTCCCATAATATATCTTTTCAGTCATCTCAATTCTCAACTACATATTAATTAGTCATGCTACTCTAACCATAGTTACATGTTTCTATAATTTTGACTGTATTTACTGCTGGAAACAGTGATAAAATTTTAATTTATAAAATTTTCAGCACTTTGCTCAAATGGCCCGATCTGCATTGGATGAGATGTCAGATTCTGGTGCTTTCATCAGAACTGCTTCAACATTCCGTAACTTTATTTCACGAGATCCAAGCTCCCAATTTCCAGCAGAAGTTGGAAGGTATCATCTGTATATATCATATGCTTGCCCTTGGGCTTCCAGGTGCCTTGCATACTTGAAGATTAAAGGGCTTGACAAAGCCATCAGTTTTACGGTCAGTAAGTCTTTTAGTATTTCTTAGAGGTAAAATCAAAATCTTATGACCAAATATATATTGTCTGTTTGTTACTCAGTCTGTTAAACCCAAGTGGGAAAGAACAAAGGAAACTGATGAGCATATGGGATGGGTCTTTTCTGCTCTGGGTACCGAGGAACCAGGAGCTGAACCTGACCCTTTGAATGGAGCAAAAAGTATCAGAGAACTATATGAGCTTGCCAGTACAAACTATGCTGGAAAGTACACAGTTCCTGTATGTTGTCACATGTCTCCCTTCCCACAACTCCATCCCAACTCTTTTCTCATTCTCCATTCCATTTTCCCCCCTTTTTACAGTAATTATCTATGTTTGAATCTTCAATGCTATTTAATAGATTTTTGCTCTATAATAGGTTCTATGGGATAAGAAACTCAAAACAATTGTTAATAATGAGAGTTCAGAGATTATCCGCATGTTCAACACCGAATTCAATGATATAGCAGAGAATGCAGCTTTAGACCTCTATCCTTCTCACTTGCAAGCTCAAATTGATGAGACTAATGAATGGATATACAATGGGATAAATAACGGTGTCTATAAATGTGGGTTTGCAAAGAAGCAAGGACCTTATGAAGAGGTATGCAATATTTCAGGCCATAGTTGCTTAAGGCTAAATGGGAGCTGGCTTTTTAAAGTATGGCTATGCTGCTTTAAGCATCCTAATGATCCTTCCTTCTGCAGGCTCTGAAACAGTTGTATGAAGCATTGGACAAATGTGAAGAAATACTTGGCAGGCAACGATACATATGTGGGAATACACTGTCTGAAGCAGATATTCGGTTGTTCGTCACTCTCATAAGATTTGATGAGGTATTGATATTTGCTTTTTAAGCTAGGACTTTTGCCTTTTTGGAATATCAAGCAATGTCACAGTTTGTGTGGATAATTTAAATTGTAAAGCTTCAAGAAGATAAATCCATAATATTGGTCAAGAATTTTGTTTCCATGAAAATTCAAATAATGTTAGACTTTCAGATAGGACTAGCATCTTTCCTAATTTTCTATCTTTTGAGAAACAAAATGGCATGTTAGTTTTTAGTCTTTCTTCTTGGTGATCACTTTAAATGATTCATGAAAGAATTGCTTTTTAGTTTATAAGTGAAAATGTTCCCTTTTGAAGTTTGAAAGAGAAGTATTTTGTAGGAATAACTGCCACGAAGAATTGTATGTTTGCTGTTTCATGTCTGTTTTTTTTTTGGGAATTATAAAAGTCACTAGTATGGATCATTAGAACTCATTCTGATGTAAGGTCAGTACAAACACCTTCAAATTGTTGCCAGCACGCATCTTTTCTGTTTCCTGCATAACTATAGGTGGTTGTTATATATTTGCAAATTTTGCCTCTTTGTCATGTTGTGAGATTTTATTTGATTGTTATATTTTATGGCCCTCTTTCACCACCTTTTGAATTTAAAAGATCACACTTGACTTATCATTTGACTAATTTTGTTTTCTTTTTTTTCCTTTTCCTATAACTCTGAACTATTAAAAGCTGCACATGTAAATTTACCATGGCTACTCCATATATAGCTGTATGTCATTGCAAATTATTATATATAATTACTTACCCAAAAGAAAATCTTATCTTTATTTCCACATAGCCTTTTGCATTTTATTGCAATGGTTTGTCGTAAATGCCTTGGAAACTGTCATTTATTTAAAATGTTTCAGCAATTTTGTTTGTGCTTTTATGGGAAAACTCATGGGGCAATTTTGAGACACAGTCAAACATAGTTAACTCTGAAAATAGGGAAGCATTTGTGACGTTCCTTTTTTATTATGCTGGGTCTAGAGAAAACTATGGACATAGGTTAGATCTGTTTGGCCATGCTCAGATTAGTCAGGGTATTGGCTTTGTTTGTTCATCTTGGTCTTGTATGAAACTTTGGCATTTATCTCTATCAGATTCCTCTAGTATCTTAGAAACTTGAGTTTGTCTTGACAGGTTTATGTTGTCCACTTCAAGTGCAACAAGAAACTGCTACATGAGTACCCAAATCTGTTTAATTACACGAAAGACATTTTTCAAATACCTGGAATGAGTAGTACAGTCAACATGCAACACATCAAGCAGCATTACTATGGGAGCCATCCTTCTATAAATCCATTTGGGATCATTCCTGTTGGTCCAGATATTGACTACTCTTCTCCTCACGACAGAGAGAGGTTTTCTTCATAGATTGTATATAATTGCAAATCATAAGATAAATTGTATGTATCTTGAAGTCAATAAGATTTTTCCTTGGGGAAAAATAGATTCTAAAAATAGGGTGATGTGACTGTCACTGTACGATCTTTGTATTCTGTTTGGTTTTTTCTGCTGAGGTTAATGCAGTATTTCCTTTGTGTTTTATTATTATTTTATTTATAAGAATCCTTTGTGTTTTAAAATTCAAGCATGGCTAGCAAATAAACTCATTGAATTTGCTAATTATTGGCTGAAAATCATTCATTTCATCATTTGTTGTGAAATGTCTAAATTCAATTGAAGTTTCTGCTAAATGTCTGCATGATACTGACAAGTAAAAAAAAAGGATGATATTGCCCGGAAAATGCAGCTCTGGACCGGACCTTCCCACATGCAAGTTCAAATCGCTGAGGTTAATAGATGAATATATGACGGAATAAATAATGGTATTTATAAATGTGGGTTTGCAGTTTGGCCTTATGAGAAATAAATAAATTTGGTGAAAATAGGTCATTGTCAATTTGGTTCTTTCATTTCGGTAGCAGTAAGTTGGTCCAAAATGTAGAAACTAGAAACTAAATTAACAGCGACCCTAAAATATAAAGACTAAAATGATATTTTTGTCAAGAAATACATAAAAAATTTAAATTCAATAAGGAGTTGGTATAAACCCGTCTAATAACTGAAAAACACATGCATTTCATTCTCAACTCACTAAATAGACCCTACCACATACAATTCTTTAGAGGATCAATCCCATTAAAAATCCCCTCCTTAGACCACCGTCTCCAACCCGATGGTGGTTCTAAGGAGCCTAGAAAGGACGTAGGAGCCGCCTTTGCATGGGGGAAAAGACACCAAAGCCGCTTTTAGCAATGGCAATGCTTCCCATCTTTCTCACCCTAAAAAATAAACCTTTAAACTATTTAAAATCAAAACCCCACTATGCGATGGTGGTTCTAAGGAGCCTAGAAAGGACGTAAGAGCCGCCTTTGCATGGGGGAAAAGACACCAGAGGTGCCTTTAGCAATGGCAATGCTTCCCATCTTTCTCAAAACCCCACTACGAATTAAAAATCAAGACCTTGTTAATTTGCTTTTTACCTTTTTGTGTAGGGTTCTAGTGAACAACAGCTAAAGCCATTGTTTTCATGGTCTTAAGCATTTGCTAAGAAGGAAAGATTCGATTTTGGCCAAATGTGATGTTGCGGAAGCCTGAACAAAGCACATTCAAACTCGATGCCCTCTTTGATGGACAAAAACTAAACTGTTAGTTTCTGGTTAGTAAATCTTGAATTTACGAGGGGTTCCTTGAATCCACAAAGTGATAAATTGGAATCCGCTAAAGAAAGAATTCGACAAAAGTCTATATTTTATTAATAATAATATGTTTTGCCTTTAACGGCTACAAAACATATAAATACTGAGAAAGTAAAACTCTAGGACAATTAAGAAACGTCTGAAACCCTAATTCACACTAATTACACAATTAGGTGACAAAATACTGAAATTTTACCAAAAATGGCAAAATTAAGTTAAATGTAGAATCATAAACTACTGACCTTAAGGATTGTCACAAAACAAGCGGGGACCTTATTCTGACTTTTGAGAAAAAAGTTATTAAGGAAACAAAAATTACTATAAACGGCAAAATCATAGTTTTCGAGACCTAAACAGAGGAATTTGCCATTTTTAGGGGGTATCTTGTGGCAAAGCGACGACTATTGCTCAGCTTCAGCAAGCTAAATTTCATGCGATTCCGACTCAAAGGCCTATGATTTCTACTAGTACTTTTTTGCCTTGCGCAATGATTTTAGGGGTGAGTGAGAGTCTAGAAAGTTCATGGTGGTCTGTTCTACATCAAAATGTGTATTCACGAATTCCATTTTTTCTTTTTTTGAGAGAGAATTAGATAATGATTTGTTGAAGGGAATGAAGCAATGGAAAACGAGACGCTGAGAGTGGAAGCCAAGAAAACGAAAGAAAGGCCCTAGTGATGAATCTCTCTCTCTTTGACGTCTTTCCAAGGTTTTGGCAATGTCTCTGCTGGGTTGGAGGTGGAGGTGGAGGTTTTCAATCGCAACACCACATACTTGAACCCCATGACTTGGGAAACAAAAAATGTACATATACATATACATATACATATACATATATATATATATATATATATATATATATATGAGATGGGTTCAAGTTACACCAGGCGTAACTCTTTAGAGTTACACCTTTTTTAAACCATTAGATTTAAGTAGATCCAACGGTTAAAACAAAATTCATTATTACAAATATTTTAATTAAAATCCTATTAATTACTTTCATTTATTTCCCTCTAAACCTATCTCTACACCCAACAAAATTTGACGTCTAACACTCTCTCTCCATTTCTCTTTCTCTCCGTTTGTCTCTCTCTCTCTACATTCTAAACCAACGTTTCTCTCTCTCTCTCTCCTCCTCTGTTACTCCTCCACCATTGTTCCACCTCCACAGGTTGCTGGCAGAAAAAAAAAAAAAAAACCAAGCCGACATCCCTGGTTTTTTCACCCCCTTCCCTTCTCTCTCTCTATTGGATTTCCACGCTGACATCCCTGGCACTTCCAGTAAGATTTTTTTTTTCCAATAAGCTTAGTTTGGTTACTGGGAAAGCAAAGGAAAGTGTTTGTCAGATTTAGGGGTTGTGTTGAACTGTTGATCTGTTCTTTTTTAGACCCCCAAAATCTTCTCCTTCCAACACTTGACATTGCAAGAAGATTTTTTATTTTCTCTCTTTTTCAGTTTCCTTTTGTGCCATTTTTCCCTGAAATTTCATTTATAAGAAAAATCCCAACCCTTAAGTTAGTGTAGAAAGGAGCCCTGTACACGTTTGATGAAATGTCTCAATGAAGATGCAAATTCCTTTGTTCTTATACTATTATCTATCAACAAAATGTATAATACATTGTAAAGGGGTTTTTATTATTATTTTTTTAAATGTTTTTTTGGATTAGATTACAGTTGGATTTTTGTTGTAGTTTCACATGCTGAAACATAAAGCTTCTTTCTTTGCTTGGCAAACAACTTGCTGCTATGTTTGTCAATTTTAAAATAAATTCTTTGCTGATACGGTAATTGAAATTTTGGTCTTGAAGAAGTTCATTTTTTTTTGTGTGAAGGTTGTTGATTGTTGTATATGTGATGACCCCAATTCCATGATTTGTTTTGCCTTTGTTGAGTTTGCTGATGAAGGTAGTTTGAAGGTGTGGTGCATAGTTCAATAGTTGGTGGTAATGAATTCTAATGTTTAATTGATTACTTGATCAAGAAATTTCATTGGAGTTTGATAATACCTATATCAACAATCAAGTATATTTCCAAGAAATCATATGAGCATTTATAATTCTTTCATAAATAACAATATCATCTTAAGTTCCACCAATAACAAGGTTAAATATTATTAAGCACCTATGATTCCATGAAAATGGTGATTACAACTTAAATTTGGCATCAAGGTTTTGCAATTGAGCATCTATTTCATTGAATCAAAAACAGTAATTGAGCACCAATTTCAAAATGGCATTCCCCTTCATTGAAGCACAAATAACAATTGAGCACCAATTTGGCAATTTCAGAATAACAATTGAGCACCATTTTGAGCACCAAGTTGTAGTACAATAGCCCTTGCACCTTTTACAAAAACAACATAGCAATTAATCAAGTAAACATTAGAATTCATTACCACCAACTATTGAACTATGCACCACACCTTCAAACTACCTTCATCAGCAAACTCAACAAAGGCAAAACAAATTATGGAATTGGGGTCATCACATATACAACAATCAACAACCTTCACACAAAAAAAAATGAACTTCTTCAAGACCAAAATTTCAATTACCGTATCAGCAAAGAATTTATTTTAAAATTGACAAACATAGCAGCAAGTTGTTTGCCAAGCAAAGAAAGAAGCTTTATGTTTCAGCATGTGAAACTACAACAAAAAACCAACTGTAATCTAATCCAAAAAAACATTTAAAAAAATAATAATAAAAACCCCTTTACAATGTATTATACATTTTGTTGATAGATAATAGTATAAGAACAAAGGAATTTGCATCTTCATTGAGACATTTCATCAAACGTGTACAGGGCTCCTTTCTACACTAACTTATGGGTTGGGATTTTTCTTACAAATGAAATTTCAGGGAAAAATGGCACAAAAGGAAACTGAAAAGGAGAGAAAATAAAAAATCTTCTTGCAATGTCAAGTGTTGGAAGGAGAAGATTTTGGGGATCTGAAAAAGAACAGATCAACAGTTCAACACAACCCCTAAATCTGACAAACACTTTCCTTCGCTTTCCCAGTAACCAAACTAAGCTTATTGGAAAAAAAAAATCTTACTGGAAGTGCCAGGGATGTCAGCGTGGAAATCCAATAGAGAGAGAGAAGGGAAGGGGGTGAAAAAACCAGGGATGTCGGCTTCTTTTTTTTTTTTTTTTTTTTTTTTTTTTTCCTGCCAGCAACCTATGGAAGTGGAACAATGGTGGAGGAGTAACAGAGGAGGAGAGAGAGAGAGAGAAACGTTGGTTTAGAATGTAGAGAGAAAGAGAAACGGAGAGAGAGTGTTAGACGTCAAATTTTGTTGGGTGTAGAGATAGGTTTAGAGGGTAATAAATGAGAGTAATTAATAGGATTTTAATAAAAATATTTGTAATAATAAATTTTGTTTTAACCGTTGGATCTATTTAAATCTAATGGTTTAAAAAAGGTGTAATTCTAAAGAGTTACATCAGGTGTAACTTGAACCCATCTATATATATATATATATATATATATATTTGGTTTTCACCACCTTGAGATAAAAATTTGAACCCAAAATCAACATTTCCTCAAAAAGAAAAAAAGAAAAAAAGAAGAAGTAATTCTGAACAACAACCTTTATCTTGACATTTTTAAACAAAAAGAAATAAAAGTTAGGGTTGTGATGAGATTTATATACTTAAAAATTATTTTACCCACAAAAGCATAAATCTCAACACATCTCTAATTATTTTTGTGATTGAAAAATGCAGTAACTTCGAATTATGATGAATGAAAATTATTAATTTTTAGAAAAAAAAAAAAGAAGAAGAATAGATTATAAGCTCATGCACCTGCTTAGAGAGTTAGAGGCTAGTGTGAATATACATACATACATACATACATACATACATATACACACACTACTATTTAAGCGATTTTCCCATGTTTGGGATCCTTATTTTAGATGCCAAATTACCCTCAAATTCATATGTTTAAACAATTTAAATACTAAAGTTAGATATATAAAATTATTAATTTAAAAACCACTAAATTTTAGTTAATTTAAAAAAAAAATGTAATTTTTGTAATCCCACATCGCACTTCAGATAAGTTTCTTCCTTTCACTTCCAATTGCTTTCTCATCCATGTTTTCCTACTACTACTACTACAAAAGATGGTATATCAATAATTCCTCAAATTGCAAACTCACAATATTCATTAAGTTTCTTCTTCATTCTTTTATCATATTTCTAATTGACACTATCTTATTTTTCTCTCTTTGTTTCATATACTGAATTCTTATCAATAGTCAAAAGTCTCTCGGTCAAAATTGGTAAGCCTAAGAACAAAATTTATATACTACTTTTTCAATTGAATTATGTTATGTATAAGTACTTTTACCAATTCAGAATATATATATATATATATATATATATATAGGGTTGGATTCAAGTTACACTTGGTGTAACATTACTTAAAGTTATGTTACACCACTCAATAACTTGTTAGTGAATTTATATTTTGAAAATTCCACCATTGGATTACATGTTCTATATGTTTTAAACATGCATGCCAAATTTCATACCAATCGGATGTTATTTACCATTCGATCCATAAACTCATATTTTATACATTATTTTAAATTATAAAAACTTGAATTTATACAATTGATAGATGACATGACTATTGATTTTTGATCATCTTGAAATTTTGCAAGCTTGGAGAATATACAAAGATATTGTAATCTAATGGTCGATTTGTCAAAATTCACATTAAATTAAAAAATATTGATTGATGTAATATTGCTTAGAGTTACAACAAATGAAACTTTAATCCAACCCATATATATATATAGTGAATTTGTAACTCTATGATATTCTGTAATGCGTGAACTATATGAAAGGTGTTAAAAAAAGGGTTATAAACATAAAATTATGATACTAAACCCCAAAAAGGAGCATAGTATATATTTAAGAGCAAATCATGGACTTTTCAAACTATTTAATATTTTTTATTATTTAACTTTGCAAATCATGGACTTTTCAAACACAGAGGGTTGGGAATATTACACAAAGTAATAATGGAAGAAGAAGATTAATAGAAAAGACAAAAGAAAGTAGATAACTTGGAGGCACTATATTGTTTTCCTTAGACAATATTTGCCCCCCACACTTTTGTTGCTAAAAGATTATCGCAAATTTGTCTCCAGGATACAACCAAGATGTTGGATTCTACAGATAGCAATTCTGGAGAATGACCACAGGATTTCTTGTGTTTCTTGTGTTTCTCTCCAACTTTTGATTTTGTGAAAATTAGTTTTTCATGAGAACATAAGCCTCTATTTATATCCATATGATTATGTTTCATAAAAAGGCACATATGGAAAGTTAGTTATTTCATGAAACCTCGTTATGTTTCATGAAAATGCACGTATAGAAAGTTAGTTACTTTTTCATAAAACGGTTAATAAAGATTGAAACCTCGTTATGTTTAATGAAAAGGCATGTGTGGAGAGTTAGTTACTTTTTCATAAAGCGGTTAACAAAGATTGAAACCTCTTCAATCTTTCTTAATAGTCACCAGAAAATTCTAGAAAATTCTAGAAAATTCAAATTTAAAATTTTCACTTAGAAAATTCCAAAACTTGAATTTTCACTTTATGAAACCATATTCTCCAAACTCAACCATCATTATTACAACCTATTCTTGTATATACCTATACATACAACACAGAGCAGTGTCTGAGCCTTATGAATCACTGAATAGAAAAGTGAATTTCAATTGCTTGATTGTGTTATTTCTTCAAATGTTACAAATACTCTTCTTGTTTTCTTTGTCTTTACCATCAATGGAGCCATGAAAATCCCTTTTCTGATTCCATTCAGCTATCGTTATTGACCACAATGGCTTTGGCATGTTTCAGAGGATTGGAGGCTCACTTATACTTCCATTGGCTTAAAGAACACAACCACAAAAAGCTTCTTTTGAAGCAAAATGTGAAGTGTCACACACACACAGAGAACAACACAACACAAACACAATTCAAAAGAAAGACAATATATAGTAAACATGTGTACATGGACAGAAAAGTGAATTAAATAATTTCATTTTGACAAATAAGAAGCAAAAGAATTCCTATTGTTGTAACATCGTCAATTCATAGGAAAAAATTGCCAAATGCCCTTTTTGGGCAAACTAAGCAGTGTTTTGCCCTATTTTTCAAACTAATTAGGGAAATGTTCCTCTTTTGAAAATCGATTTTCTCAAAATCGAGTTAGGCCCGATAGTGGCATTTTTAAGGAGCCTATAGTGACATTTTTAGGACCTATAGTGGCGTTTTGTAATTCAATTTATATGAAATCGAGTTATAGGTAAAAAAAATTAAAAAAAATTGCCTATAACTCAATTTAATGGAAATCGAGTTACAAAACGTCACTATAAGTCCTGAAAACGTCACTATAGGTCCTTAAAAATGCCGCTATAGGGCTCTAGAATTTTTCTTTTTATAACTCGATTTTGAGAAAATCGAGTTACAAAAGAAGCGCATTTCCCCAATTAGTTTGAAAAATAGGGCAAAACACTGCTTAGTTTGCCCAAAAAGGGCATTTAGCAATTTTGTCCTCAATTCATACAAATAAACTCTTAGCAACACACACACACACACACACACACACACACAAAAAAAGAGAGAATCACTCAAAAAAAAAAAAAAAAAAAAAACTGAACAAGTGCCATAATTGAACCTAATGATTTCCAGAAGAAATATTAAATTTTCTTTCGAGGAAATAAATTTTATATTCTGATATGAAGCAAGAGAGTAGAAGTCAACTTTAATTTATTTTATTGTTACTTCTAAGTTCTAACATTATTCTAGAGGATATGATTTAATTTAGAAAGTTCATGGACTAGCTGAAAGCTGATTTGCTCTGAGCTAATGACAAACCAATGATTCATACAAAAGAGAATAAGGTACGCATTTGACCTTGACCCATATGACCCTCGTCAAAATCCAAAGGACCCCACAATCAAGTTTACAGGGCCAACTTCAAATTCACACTGGTTTAGTTAATACATAAGGTTCTCTCTTTTTTTTTGATGAATAATATATAGGCTTCTCTTTATCACCACCAATCACTGCAAGGAAATACTAGTATTCATATGCATTACTGTTTGATTAGAAGAAGTCCAAAGGGTATGGTTTTCTTTTAAAACTACTTTTCTTAAGCATGGATAACCACAGGTCGGGAATGACCCAAACCCTAATACTCAATGCCCAAAATCCAGTTCCACTCCATTTCATGCCTTGACTCTTTGTCCCGCAGGGTACCTGACTCAATCAGGAAAGATATATATATATATATATATATTTTTTTTTTTTTTTCCTTAAAAATTTTTAAATAAAAAAAATTGACTGAATTATATAAATAGATTTATATAGTAAATAGAATACTTGCTGATAATAAGCTGCTATAAACTAGTCTCATGGACATCAATGGGATAGGGAATGGTAATAGATTCATCACAACGATATTGTCTATGATGAAAATAATATTAGTTTCAAATCATGAAATGGTTTAGAGAAAAGATTGATCCTTACCTAGACATTGCCTCGGTTTGGTTCTTGGAAAACATTAGGAAAAGGAATCGTGATTGTTAACTAAGAATCGTGATTGTTAACTAAGTATTTAATAAGGTCCTTTTTTTTTTTGGTTAGGGACAGGACTACTTTAAGAGGAAATGGAGAAATTTTAAAATTTTAATATCAAATATAAATTATACTTTTTTTTTTTTGAGAAACAAATATAAATTAGACTTGAAAGTTTAGGTTCAAAACATTTATATCTTGCTTCCTAAAATTGAATCCCTCACCCAATGCTCAAAAAATCATTCTCAAAAAAAAAAAAAAAAAAAAAAAAAAAATCAACAAAATAAATTGGCCACCAGGCCATATTTGTGATTGGTGAATTAGTGGCCTACTCCTAAAACAAAGAAAATTAAAAAAAAAAAAAAAATCATCTTAGGAACAAAACAAAAACAAATCTCATACTTGACTATTTTTCATTGTTTTAGTGTTATTGTTTGTTTTTATTATTATTCAAATAACTGTGTCTGTGATTAAGACAATAACGCATTTGGGTAAGATTAGGAATCTCTAGAGTTCTTAAATTAATACATTAGTATGAATTTAAAAATCAATAGTCTACAAACTCGTAAAATAGTTGTATTTATATTTATTCTTCTAGTTTCTATTGTGTATGAATAGTTTTAACTATGAATATTGTCAAAATTAGACTTTGTAACAAAAGGATGTAAAAAGAAGTTCCGATTAAACAATTCCCCTTGTTTCTCTGGTGCAACAGGAACATGCTTCCTAGAGCTCAGTAGAATTCGTGTCCCTTCTTTTGGAAGGAGTTGTGTGTTTCCTTGGAATAACTTAGTAGAATTCGTGTCCCTTCTTTTGGAAGGAGTTGTGTGTTTCCTTGGAATAACAAGTTATTCCAAGGCTAGTGGGTTTTGTTTTTTCTGGGGTTTGGGAAACAGATATCAATTAGAGCTTCGCCTTTTGTTCCTTCAAGAAAAGTAGTGCTTTCCGTTCCAAGTTTTTACAAGATGAAGTTGGGAGTATCTTCGAAGTCAAGTGTTCATGAAGTTAGGAGTACGACTGAATCGGTGAAGGTGAACCACAAAGCTCAGGTAACGGCGCACGGTCTAGGGTGGCGCTCAACACTGTGAATCCAAGGCACGCTATGAGTGAGCAATTAATGGATGAAGCCGTTAATTTGGATGCTCCAGAAGTAACGCATATAGTAGGGAAACGTAAAGAGGGTGTAATCAATGTCTCATTATCAACTCCACAATTTTCGGGTAATCATAATACCGAGAATCAAGGGGCATATTTTTCAGCCAAAGAATTTGATGCCAGAATAAATGAGATTGATTCAGAGATGGGAAAATTTGATCATATTAACTGCATGACCCAACCAAGCAATATTTCCCAAGATATCTTAAGTGAGGCATGTGAGAAGCATGTGTTAGCCAAACCACAATCCCAACGGCAAGTGTTTAATATGGTCAATATTCCTGAGAAGAAAAAAAGCGCAACAACAACAATGAAGGGTAATGAGCCAGATCAGTCCAATCAGTCTCCACATAGTGCCATTTGGAAACCACCTCCATGGCCGATCCTGAAGATGAACTCTGATGATGCGATTTTCCTTGAACAAAATTTTGTGGATGTTGTTTTGGGTATGGGAGGTGGATTAGTGTTGTTTTGGAGATCGACTATTGATGTAATTGTGGAGGGTTCGGGCACAAATTATATCGATACAATGTTTCAAGAAGAAGATAGGGCAGGGATTGGAGTGATCATCCGAGAATGCCAAGGAAAAGGCTTGGCACACATGGTCGGAATCATCCCTCTCCCCTTAACTGTCATAGAGCTTGAAACTTTGGTTATATCGAAGACTTTACAGTTTGATGCTGATCTGAGTTTGGAAGATGTCACCCCAGAGGGAGATTCAGAGATTGCAATGAACGCTTTGAATGCAAATTCCTAGTCTTTGGAATCCTTTGGTTTACTTAGTCGTGATGTTAAATGTTTTGCAAGTTTATTTCATTGTATTAGGTTTTCATATGTTCGTAGAGAAGGATTGTTATATTCTTACATTTAAGAGAAATGACAATGGGGTTGCTCATAGCCTGGATAAAAATGCATTATGCATACCAGATTTTCAAGTATGGATGGAATATGTCCCATCTCATATTGGTTCGATTTTACAATTGGATGTAGTTGAATTTTATTAATAAAATCCATCAGTTTCTTTCTCAAAAAAAAAAAAAAAAAAAAACAAAATAATTATATTTTTCAATGAAATTTTTGATTTTATATGTTAAGAAGGAACCTGCTATGAAATTTGATACAAATTCAATTATATATGATTTTCAGGATTTAAAATAATGCTGGGTTTAAATTGAAGGTGAAACTACGTTATTAGTTCCTGAAGTTTATCCTATGTGCACAATTAGTCCCTCAAGTTTCAAGTAAGTGCAATTGGTCCTTCAAGTTTTTAAAATGAGCAATATAAATCCTTTGGTTAACTTCCATTAGTGGTGTTGCTTACGTGGCTAACGGAATAATGACTTTGCATTTTTTAAATGACGTGGCATTTATATAAAAAATTCTAAAATTAAATTTACACATATGAAACAAACTAGACCCATTCCAATTCAAATATTATCCAAACCCGGTACAAAAGAATCTCCATTTGCAATCTGGTTTACAAACCATGAGAGAGGGGAGAGACAATGACAGATCCAAGGCCTGACTGCCATCGACGCCGCTGCCCTTCGCTGGAGACGGAGGCCTCTTGCTTCACACATCCTTCTCCAACAGACAACCACTGACCCACCTCCATGACTGACTCAGTGCTGGTTTCCCAAAACACGTCCTCTTCAGCTTGAGTTTTCATCCTAAGCAGCCTTGAGACTTCGAATTGAATCAAAAAGCCCATATTGTATGGTGGATGATCTCATAGTTTGGACCACTTTCAGCCTCGCAAATTGCTGCCCATCTCTATCTTTAGAATAAAGCAGTATTCATCATTGACATTAATGATTTTTTCTCCAATGCACATTGCATCCATAAATAAGTTGGCTATGGCAGTGGCTCTTGGGTCCAAACCCAGCCGAAAAACAAAAATTTTCATAATACACGTGTTAACTTACAAGTCAAAACAATGCAAATAAATTTATGAATATGTGCTTCCATTGAAAATCATCAATTTCGCTCTTTCACCGTAAATGGAGATTTTTTTTGTATCGGGTTAGGATAAATATTTGAATTGGAATGGGTTTAGTTTGTTTCATATGTGTAAATTTAATTTTGAAATTTTTTATTAAAAATAAATGTCACATCATTTAAAAAATGTCAAGTCATTATTCCATTAGTCATGTAAGCAACACCACTAACGGAAGTTAATCAAGGATTTATATTGCTCATTTTGAAAACTTTAGGACCAATTGCATTCGCTTAAAATTTGAAGGACCAATTGCGCACATAGGGTAAATTTCAGGGACTAATAGTGTAGTTTTGCTTAAATTGAAATATATTAATAAATAGTTATTTTGCTCTTTCTTTTTGTTATATTTGGTTAAATACCAAATAGATGCTACCTTCTTCTTCTTCTTTTTTTTTTTTTTTTTTTTTTTTTTTTTTGAAACGGAACAAATAGATGCTACTTTATTTTCATATACTAATTTTATTTTAATTAGTCAAATTTTAATTTATGTTTTGATCCCCGAAGATAAAATCTTGGATCCGTCCATGTTTTAATAAATCAAAACTTGATCTTTATAGCTTATATTAGTATAGATGCTTTACCAAAAAACATAAACAAAAGTATAGATAATTTACTTCAACCCTCAAGCCTTAAACCTAATACAAGAAGCTTACACCAAACTAATATAATTAAAAAATGAAAAATAAAACAAAAGCTTATAATTTGCATTAGATCAGACACCCACTTTCTTAGTGAAGAATGTCAAGTAGACCAAAAATTCAATTGTATATATTTTCTGTGTTGTGTACATCAGGTATCATTCACAAAAGGTAAAGAAATGAAAAATTGCATTGCCTGTCTCCTTGAGAGAGACCAGGTAAGCAAGTTGACAAAGTGAGAATCTACAAACTTATGAAACATGTTATAAAGGGTAGTCATTCTACTAATTTTGAGTATGCTGATAAGGTTAGGAAAATATATTGGCTGAATATCAAGAACTTGCGCGCATTTGCATCCTAGTGAAACTCTATATGGACAGACAGTGAGGTGGCTCACAAGTCACAATAAAAGTTCTTCATCAAGGCTGATCCAAGAATACTCCTAGAGCCTGATGGGCAATCCATAGTTGTAGAATGTCCTGATTGTTCCATCCCATCCAGCAGTCACAATCACTAGCCCCCATGTGTCTGATACAGCCATGTGTTTGTGGGCATTATTGTTGTGCTGCAGCTCATGGCCTAGATGGTGCTGATGATGAGATTCATCTTCTGAACCTAGAACATCCCACACAGGAAGTTTCTCTTCAGGCCATGTTGCAGAGCCCCTGCATGGGCCATCCATAGAGAACCAATTACCAAGAGAAAAACGTTCTGAATCTCTGACTCGAGAAGCAGCCTCTATTTGGTCCAGTGTTTGTGAGCAATACTTGGGACTACCACTCCCTGAGCTCCTTGGTTCCATTCCCAAACCTGACCAAGGTACTGCAACAGTCACACCATCAGAGATGAAATGCTCACAGGAACGGACAGATTTTGTTTCTTTTTCCGAAGGGATGCACAACCCATTATGGTTCCAGACATAAACTCGAGAGTCCTCTCCAATTGAGACTATATGTTTCCCACTTGAAGCAACTGAAGCTGACATCTGACTTCCTGACTTTGGAAGACCTGTTGAAATCAGCAGTAATTCAGGACTTCAGATTGACAAAATAACAAATAAGTATCTCAGATTGGAGATGCATGCATGTATGGTATATGGTAAATCTTATGGATCAAAATGCATAAAGTGAAGACAAAAAGTAATTAATTTAACCAAGGAATAGAAAACTGTGCAAACAGGCATATGCTAACAGGAACGGACAAGAGTACAGCTGTAGAGGCTGCTTAAGAAAGGTATTCAAATGCAATGTATGTGTACAATGAATTTTATAGAATAGGGTGCATGCTTTCATGGTTAATGTTTATATATGTGAACATGCATGTGGATGTGTGCTTGGCAACTTTCTCCACACTAACACAATGAATAAACTGATCATAAATGAGGGGTGGCGCTTAACAGGTAGATACTAGATAGGCTTATGAAACAAAGGATCAGTATTGCATATAAAATTGGAGGTCCTTTAAGATAAACTTCTATAACTAAATGTAACCTCATTGAGTTCTAACAGGGATCAACTTAACTGATACAGATTTCCAAACTCAGATAAAGAAACAATCCTTGAACATTCTAAAAGGACAGATCTGAAATATAATGACAGAAAATGCAGTTAAATAAGAGCTGAAATGTGTAAGATTTCCTAAACATCTTATTAACACAATCCCTTTTTCAGTACCATATCAGGCCTCACATGCTGAGGATTGCCAAACAAAACATACTAGATGTCAAAAGACTCCCATATAACACGGAAACACATTACAATATACATATATATTGTGGACAATGCAATCAATTCATAATAAGTGATCCTAATATGTAGCCCATATGATGGAAGGGTTCAATTTACAGGTACATCTCCAAATACCAACTGATCTCTTATGTGCTGCAACAACTGACTGTCCAAATCACACAATCACTTGGAACAGTACTTAATTAAACTACGAACTCTATCAAGAAAACATGAGAAAGATACATCATAGGACATATGATCTTTTAGAAGGTAAACGCATAAGCAAATACTAGTCAAGGAATTCTGTGTAAAATAAAAAGATTAAATTACATAGAATTAAATATAATAGGGAAGTTAAGAATGCAGGAATGAATGACAGTTTGTTAAATGCAGCATTTTTAATCCTACTATAACACAGTATTAACTTAATGATATATTGTAGTAAATTTAAATTCAGTATTGAGATCTCAGTTTTATTCTCTTAACAAAGTTAATGCTGTAAGTAACATCAAGAATAAAATGGAATGATGCCTTGTGTGAATAAAAACAGAAATTCACACTAACAGTATCAACTTAATGTTATAAAATCCTCTACCTCTGTATTTGTGGATGATGTCAATCCTGTCAAATATACGAATTTTGGAGTCTTCTGATGTTATCATAATTCTCTGAGATATTTCCTGTGTGAACTGCAAGGAGGAAAGTATACCCAATGTTAGCAAATCATGTCATAGCAAGAATAAGAATTTAAGATAGCAAGAGCAGATTGGACCTGAATGCCAGTTATCTTGTTAGCAGAAGATTTTCTTCTACCTTGAATGTGTATCTTAGCATCCAGCTCAAGATGTTTGCCTACACCATCATAAGACCAATTTAGGCACTCCAAGGTTAAAAAAGAAATGAACAAGAAAGACTCAACACAAATCAATGGCTCTATCCAACATAAAGATGTACCTGATGCATCATAGAAGCGGCAAGTGCCTGTAATTGAACCAACAATGATCCCCTGCTTGCATAACAATGTAAAATATGATTAATTGCATGAACTCCCAAAATCGTAATCTTCAGAGCAGTCTATATAAATTATACTGAGATCAAGATATCCAGGTCATACCTTTCCATCTGGCTGGTAACATATAGCAGTTATTACATCTTGCACATCATCCCAATCAACAACTCGCTTCTCAGACACTCCCCAAATTCGAAATTTTCCATCTATGGAGCCACTGACGAAGTAATTGTCATCAACCGGATTGAATTGAACGCATGTCACTGGTTCCATTAAAAAAACAAGACAAATATATTAATATTGATTGACACAATAAAGCATCATATTCTCAATGGAGGAGAAACGACATGTTCAATCTATTATAATGAATACAAGACAGGGAGATAAAAACTTCTGTTTCTCATATTTACCGTAATCATTGTGACGGAAAACATTTAAACATTTGTCGCAACCCACTTGCCAGAGACGAACAGTTTTATCCTTGGATGATGAAAGAAGATACTGCTGCAAAACAGTTAGATTAGCTTTAAACACATTATAGACTTACATACAAAGATAATCAAGTACTGTCAAGAGACTTACATTCGAATTGGACCAAGACAGATCCAAGACATCACTAGAATGGCCATGAAATTCTTGCAGAGGTGACTCTTCGATGTGAAAAACCTTATCAGGAATGACAATGGAGGCATGGCTTGTCTTTTTTCCACCAAAAGTGAACTTGCCTCCTTTCACTTTTATACTAGAATTGCCTTCAATAATTAAATCATTGTATGAGGCATCTGCTGATGTAACACGCCAAATACGTACAATCCCATCTTCACCACCACTTGCGAGATACTGGCCATCTGGACTAAACTTCATTGTCCAAATTAAGCCTTTGTGTGCACAAATCTCTTGCCCATTATAAAGAGCAGTAAGCTCCATGTACCTCTTCTTGTTCTGCCACACCTTCGCTCGTTTTATCTTAGGTGTTTCATAATTTGTTTTTGATACCTCAGTTACAAATGTATCTCCTCTTCCCTTCCTTTTGTTGACAAGGTGTTTTAACCAACTTTTGAATTTCCTTTTACCCACATCTAACAAATTATATGCTTGTACATTAGCAAGAGTATCATTCTCTACACATTTTCTAGCAGAAGTTGAAAGCAAAGTGTCCTCCCCATTGAGAACTACTTTCTGTTCATCTTCTTCTTTTCCTTCCAATACATCAAACATTGCATTTGCTTCATTGCCCCTCTCATTTCTACAACAAACCAAATTTTCCTCCGCACAATCAATAGATGAAATGCTAGAGCTTGAGACTGCTCCACTGCATTCCGTAAGCCTGTCCAATCCCATCATCTCTGATGAGCCACCAATGTCCATTTCATTCTCCTCACCACAAATCCTAGCAGCACCAAATTCAGCTAAACCCATCCCATGTAGAAAACTCTCTCGTCTGTCCTTAACACTTAGCGGTTCTTTCATCCAAATACCATACTCTAAATTTACAGAATCTAACTCTTCTTTACCTACAATTGATCCTTCAGACGACAAATGATCCACCGAGTCAAAGAACACATCAAATTCTCCCTCATCAGAGCTCAGCATGTCTTGTACTTAAGACCAATATTCCACATCAAAACTACTCTCCTAAACACTCCCTCTAGTATGCTCTTGAAGCAGAAGTTGGAATCCCTTAAATACCCAACAAAGCCCGAATTCACGGACCGAGTTTTATTGGCTAATTACACAAACAATAGGCATCCACAGGTTGTAATTGAACTGTATATATAATTATAAATATTTTACAGGCATGGACAAATACTAGGAACCAACTACCAAACCCAAGAGCCCACCAATGAGAACCGTTTTTCACATGTTCTAAAGCTCCAATATATGAATCCCAATACTAAGATTTGCATTAAAAAACAATAGCCCGAAACCCAAAACCCGGAAGTGCTAGGATAATGAAATACAGGAAACAAAGATCAAAGCTGCAAGGTTCGAAGGTTGTACCTCGGCTTCAGTGCAAAGCAACGGTGAAAATTCAACACAATCACCGACCCTCCTATAATTGTGGCCAATGCAACACCTCAAAGGTCAAATTCCACACCTTTAAGCACATAACAAAACAAACCCAATACTCTTTTCAACTTTCAACTCTTCCAAGTGCTTTGTATTGAACCCCTTATAGACTCATTGTGAGGTCGGCACATAGAGAGAGGTTCAAAAAGTATATAAGAATTTACAGAAGAGAGATTGGCGGAAGAAGGAAAGGTGGGAACAGATAAAAGGGTGTGCAATAAAAAGATTAAAACTTTGGCTGTGACAAATGGCACTTCTTAGGAAACAAACCTCGAGATCTGGGTTTTGGAATGTAGTAACAATTAACAAACTGAGAGAAGAATTGGACTTTTCCCGGGAAACAAAAGAAGCTAGAGTACTGTTGTGTTTCTGCAACCACTCTACTCTACTTCTACTACTGCTGTCTTTTGGTCCTTAAAAAGTGTTAAAGCCCACCACCAATCTCTGTGACATAAAAATGGAAATGAAAATTTCATTAATATTCATTTCAGATACCCAGTTAGTTTCTTTCTTTATTTGTTTATTTTTGTTTTAAGTTTTATAGTACTATTAACAATCATAGAAAACCAAAATAGCAACATCAATAATTTAATAATATAAACATATGAATCTTACATATCCAAATAAGGAAAATTTTAACATGTCCCTATAGTTTTGTTTTAATTACACATTTTCCTAAAGTTAAAATAACCCATAGCAAGAAATTGAAAAACAAATCAATATTTTTGAGTCCCACTTGAGGAAATGTTGAGCTTAATGTAACTTTTCAGAAATCTAATAGAGAAATTATAATGAAATTCACAGACCGGCCCAATTAGCAAACAGAAAGAAAATAAGTTTAGAACCCCAAATCCAATTGAACCCATTCAACATAATTCAAGGTTAGGAAATATATATATATATTTTTTATTAAAATAAACTTAAGATATGTCTTTTTTAATCTTTATGGAGTGGTAGAAGAGTAAGAATTTTTGGAGGCCTGGGGATGAAGTTATAAAACCAAGTCGGTTGTGCTGACATTTAATTAATGAAGCTTTTTGAAAATTCTATAAAAAAAAAAGCATTAATGGCAATGGAATTGCAACGAAAAGCATAAAAAAGGAAAACGAACCAGACAGACAGCCACTGAGAAAAACAACGCAAGTCCCTCTCTCATGATACCATTCCTACACTACTAGACTAGCACCCACGAGTATAATTACCACCACCATTATGAAAGCAAGTGCTGGTAACTGTGAGAGAGAGAGAGAGAGAGAGAGAGAGAGAGAGACTTTGGCGTAGTGGGGTGGCACTTGTGGCTCATAGGTCATACTAATGGAATGGTGCCAGAAATCGTTTTTTCTAGGTGACGGTTTTAGGCTCTCAGCTCTCTCTCTCTCTCTCTCACTCTGTGTGGGCCGCATGGAATCGGTTCTGATTTATGAAAAAAATATATTGGGCTTTGTGTTGCAGATTGTGTTTTGTGCCGCGCCATTAAAGATACAGGTTGTTTATGAAGCTAGCTAGCTAGCTAGGCTATTCTGCTAAGCTAAAATCTCTTTGTTATGGTTTTGTAGGCTTGGTTTTGTTCTTCTTTTTTGTGTCTTTTAGAGAGCAGATTTCCGGATTTTGGGGGGCTCGTGTTTTTGTAAATAATTAATTAAACCAAAGCAATTAATGAAGTTCACTTTTTTTATTTTTCAACACACAGAAAGAGATAAAAAAGAAAAGAGGCATAAATTGGATCGGATTAATAGACCTCATTCAGCTAAGCTTCCTATGTTTCTATCTTCTAGTATACATACGTACCATCCCACAGCTTTTTGTTTGCTTTATGATTCCCTCAAATCCAATGCAATCCCATTTTGCTCTTTTCTGTAAAGGGTTTCACTTAAAAAGGAAAATATTTTGAAAATGAGTTTGTCTTTTATTGGTGAATTTTTTTGGGAACCAATAAATATAAGTAAATATCATACTGCATATTGACTACATAATTCAATATACACATGAGATGGAAGTAACCCACGTTATGCAAAAGGTATAACAGAGAAACCTTTGGCAAAGTGAGTTGTGTATCTTTGCCATTGCAAAAATTTTATTACCACAACCTCTTTTTTTTCTTTTGGGTTATGGTTTCCTTGGAACCATTCGGAAGAAACATGGAATTTAAGAGATAGATGTACGGACGGTTCAGTGTTACTGTTAATGTGTGCGGTTGAGAGTCGAGAGAGTGAGAGACTTGATAAGATGGATCATAGTCGTCCACATCATTATCAATGGCTGGCACATTAGAAATATATTATATTATTTCCTTGCTTCTATCGTTTTGAAGCTTCCAAAATTCTCGGTGTCAAACACTCTATGTCTATGGACCATGGCCACGATTGTGAGCATTGTTTCTCAATTCTCAACCGGTGATTTCATACCATTTTGGTGGGGTAAGCTACGCACAAGAATGACTTTGTGAGGAGCAAATTAAAGTAATAAGAAGAAACAAAAAAAGAGACAACAAAAAGAAGAAAAAAGAATCACATGGATAGTGCCAGAGCCACATTAAGACAAAGGAATAGTCTTCTAGGGTTTTAAATATCTTTTAAGAAATTTATTAATAGGTGACCTCCTATCATTCTGTTCAAATGCAAAACGATCCCTCTACTGTAATTTGTAATAAAAAGCATTTAATTTACATGTATTTTTAAAGAAAAAAAAATTGCTTTATTTATAAATTACTCGTATATATTTTGAATTCTTTGTCAATTTTAGCATGAGTTTTATTATTATTTATCACTCAATTATCAACATTTATACAGCAACAAAAGACTAAATTCATATAGTTAAAGAAAAATATTAACACAGACAATCTAAGACTGGCATAAGTATCAACTAATGTGTTCCTTTCATTCTTTCATATACTCTTAAATCTGATTATTTTGATTGTGCTCAACTTGTTAAATTCTAAATAATTATACAAACAAAATGAAATAATCATTTTTTTATTATATATTTTTTATGAAAGAACAATATTTTTTTAAGCTATCATTAATGTTCTAATAAGTTGCTAATTGCTATATTGACGTTGAAACTTTACATATTTTTAGACTTCTTTTTTTGAGAAATAATATCTTTGCATTAGTAGATAATGCAAACTAACAAATGTGACTTTTAGTTATTAATACAAAAAAAAAAAAAAAAAAAAAAAACTAACATATGCATTGTAAAGAAATGCTTAATCATATCAATTCACATGGTATCACAATATGGCCTTCTAAATATTTGACTTGATCACTATACATGGTGATAAATTCCGTTCAGTTTCAACCAACGAATTAGAATTCTAGTGTAATAAAGAAATAAAAAGAATTTATTATTATTGGAATCTTTTAGACTAATGCCCTTTGCCCCCACATAATGCATTCCTTTTAGAAAATTTTAAAATGATTTAACTGATATGATTGGTATATGGTAAACTTCTCTATGACTAACGAAAATTTACGCTATGTTTGTGCTAAATGATTGGTGATATATGTCAAGCACACAACTGAAAAAGAAGAAGAAAAAAAGAAGGAATATATGTCTCTAGCTAGCCGTTCAGATTGTTCAATAACAAATTCCGTGATTTTATGAGGAACAATATTGACAAATGTATAACAACAGTGTAAGAAGGAAGGAGACAATGCTGAAGAAGAAAAAGGAATGAAAAAAAAGTAATTAATATTTTGACAGCTTTTTTCATTTCCCATAAAAATGATATGAAAACTTCCCTAAAATGAATTATTAATGAGTACCCTAAGGGCACTCGTTATATTGAAAGGAATTGTCCAGGAGGACAGTTTAGGGTTAATTTAAGCATTCCAAATTTCCAATACCTACCTAGTGCCTTACGTACATGTATACTTCATTATCATTTTTAGAATTGTAGGATGAAGTGTAATGCATTGAAGTACCTTAATAATTACCTTTATTAAAAAAAAGTGCCTTAATAATTTCATGAGTCATGTATAGAGTTATAATTTTTTAATATGAATACATTATTGCTCATATATTGCAAAAAATCCATAATAATTTTTTTTGGAGAAGAAATGCATAATAAATTTAAATGTACTTTTTTTAAAATTCAGTTGTGAGTACAACAACTGAATAACATGCTATTTATTGATATATAATTCAAGTTATTATCTATCTATCTATCTATCTATCTATCTATCTATATATATATATATATATATATATATAAGTTTTCCAAATTTCTTTGATCATTTTATTGAATTTATTCCATATATAGCTAATTTTTAAAATTATTATTATATTTATTTATATTCAACATATAGCTAATTTTTAAATTTTTATTATATTTATTTATATTTTACCAAATTATTAAATTAATTATGAGATTATCATGTTAATTGAGCTATTTTTATTATTATTAGCAAAAAAAAAAAAATTAGGTGTATCTATCATAATATTAATTTTTAATACAATATTTTATGGTTACTATGAAAAATAATAATGAAATGATTTTTAAATAATAAGAGTATAATTATTATTAATACAAATATAGTTTCTTTCCTTAAATTTTCATTGGCAACCAATAGCAATTAATTTGTATTTATTTATCATCCCTCCATTTTTTTAATCCAGCCTACATGATAAAACGTTAAAGTTTTTTCTACATCCTATCCATCAACTTTTCTGTGATTTTTTATTTATTTTTATTGATCCTTTCAAATATAACAGTATTTTTTTTTTTTTTTTGGTTTTAATAATTGTATGGTTATGATGATAGGGGTGTGCATGGCTCGGGTTGGGTCGGGTTAAGGAGATTTTTTGACCCAACCTATCATGGTGGGTCAAAAAAAATTCAACCAAACCCAATCCAACCCAACTCACATGGGTCGGATTGGGTCGGGTTAAACGCACGAGTTTGACAATTTTATTATTATTATTAAATTGAGTAGAAAAAAATATAAATATTAATATATTAAAAAAACCTAAAGATTAGTATCAATGTAATTTCTTAAAGGCAAATAACACTAATGACTAAACAACAATAGTAATTTATTAGGATTTGTGTGAACTAATTGACTTTTATATAGGATAAGAAGAACTGATTATTTAAAAAAAATTATTAATTATATAATATATTATATATATATATATATATATATATATATATTAAATTAGTATTAGTAGGAGGATCTGAGGAAGTGCTGTTCTACAGCTGATTTTTTTTTTTAAAATTATTAAATATATAATATATATTTAAATATATATATATATATATATATATATATATAAGTGCCCTATAGCTGATTTTAAAAAAAATTTAATAAATATATAATATATTTTAAATATATATTAAATATGGGTGGGTCGGATCAGGTCGGGTTTGGCAGGTTTATAATTTTATGACCCAAACCCAATCCGACCCGTTATAAAAAAAAATTTTGTAACCCAACCCAACCCACCAACCTTTAAAAATCGACCTAACTTGACAGGCCAAAGTTGAATTAAATTAAGTTTGGTAGGTCGGTGGATTTTCTACCCACCCCCAGGTGATAGTGTCAAATCTGAAGCACTCTATCTGGCAAAGGCATATATTTGTTTGTATTCAATTACCAAGATAATTATTGCACCGCACGAGCGGTACTATCGGGGAGTGTGGGATCTAACAATTTTGTAATAATTATATATTATGACAATTGGGCTGATTAATATATAATATAGTAAAACAAAAACAAAAATATTCAGAAATTAAGAAAAGTACAGACAGAAAGTGGAATAAAGGAGAAAGCAATTCCATGATTAAAGTTGTCTATTATTATGAAGGAGAATTGTCAAATTTACAGTTGATCAAATGGCTGCCCTCAATCATCAAAATTTTTTGTGCACGGTTTGGCTTTATTGTATGCATGGACACAATGAAAAATTAAAATTATTTCATTATTTAATTTATTTTTGTTATTATTTATGAGTTATATTGTACTTTTTGATACTATTTATAAATTTTATTATACTATTTTAACTAATTTTTACTTCCATTTACCATACTTTCAACAATAATTTTTTAATTTTAACAAAATAAGCAATATTCAAATAAACTCTTAATTTAGCACATCTAACTGCTCGCATTTTCAACAAAAGATTACTTTTAAACTCCACAGCTTTGGGGTCAAACAAAGCATCTCCGTTTTTAGCAGTATAATATAGCAATAAAAATAATAATTTATTTTGTTACTAGTGTGTGTGTATATATATATATATGTTCATTGTTGTTAAACTAAGAAATACTAGTAAATTTAGCAAAAAGAAAAAGAAAAAGAAATACTAGTAATTACTTCGATTCTAAATTTAAAAAAAAAAAAAAAAATCAAAATTTGAGGTCTCATGCAAATATATATAGTTTTGCTTCAAAACAAATGGCCAATATTTTTGTACGTCACGCAAGTGCGTTGTGCATATGTTCCAAGTTGGAGAACAATGATCGTGCATATATACTTTGAATTATCTACTCATTATTATAACTCTATAATTGGTTCTTTGACATTATGAATCTTTCGAACTTCATAACTTTTATTGCTGTCTATAGTAAAGTTACACGTAACAAAACAAGGAAAATGAAACCCAGAAGAGTGTGATCCAAATTTTATTAATCACCACCCAAAACTCAAGGTTTCCATGCTTTTGTTTTCCGTGCAAACAAACATAAGACACCCACAAGTAAGAGAGAGAGAGAGAGAGAGAGAGAGACAGATGCACAACTTGCCGTACGTGTGTAACAAAGATCACATTTCTAATTCCATATATAATTGTTGTTTTCATGAAATGAATGTGACCAAACCAAACTAAACCAAAAACTTTGCTACATGAAATGTACGAAAGTGAAAGATAAGCATAGATGTTGGGAAACTAAGAATTAGAGACATCCAAGATTCAAGAATATCAACTTCAAAAAAAATACTATGCTAGGATTTGGAGACTAACCTCAAACAACAGCAGCTTTTTTGGTCGGTTAATAGCTGAACCCTGTGAATTGAGCCAACGTTTACAGTCAAGAGCAATTCCTCAATATGATTGTGTTTGATATATATTAGATTTGAGAGAGAGAGAGAGAGAGAGAGAGAGAGAGAGGCAGGCCAGCTTATTAATTTTGTGTTCTACAATCAAGTTGGTAGAATATATATATGGTTAATGTTCTCATTAAATATATATACATATATATGTGGTAAAAATAAAATGAATTAAATTAAATATTGAAACTTTTTGAGCCAACTTAATTATATGGGGATAGTGAATTAGACACCAAAGCTGCATAGGTGTTAGCAGCATAGAATATTAATACAAACAACATTAGTGAGCAGCATATCTCGGCTCAATCTTCCCTCGATTTCCTCTCATTTAAAGCCAAAAGGTGCACGCTCATTTTAATATATATATATATATATATATATGTGTGTGTGTGTGTATGGATCATGCTAACGAGTGCCCTTAAAGTACTGGTTAAAAATCCAGTTAAAGAAAGTTTTTATGGAAAAAGAAAAAAAAGTAATTAATATTTTGACAGCTTTTTTCATTTTCCATAAAATTGATGTCAAAACTTTCTTTAACTGGATTCTTAACAAGTGCTCTAAGGGCACTCGTTAGCATTTCCCTATATTATATATATATATATATATATAAAATACCCTCACTCATGCTTGCATGTAATTAAATGTAATGTAATTTATTACCCTCTGTACTAGCCCAATTTTTTTTTTTGTTAATTGTTCATACTTCATACTTCAAATTTATGTTTTGGAAACTTTTTTTTCTTTCTCAAAAAAAAAAAAAAAAAAAAAATTATGTTTTGGAATATTTTTGCATTTACGTTGGATAAAATCTGGTCTTCACTATTCAGATTTATTCCACGTAACTTTCTGATTCTGAAATCCAGACAACTTTAAAATTACCATATAACATTAAAGGACTAATAAATGTATATATGCATAACTTAGGATATTAATTGGTCAATTTTTATTTGCAATTCAACAATTTGAGTATTTCTCCTTTTTTTTTTTTGTTGATAAATTGAGTATTTCTCCTTGATTGTGTTCTTTAGTCGTCGCTTATTGAAGTTGAAGATACATATTCCAAAAACATAAATTGCAAAAGGTTTTTGACTTTTGATGCGAAGGATTTCTTGTGTGTGTGTGTGTATATATATATATTCATGTGATGTAATGCACGTTTTCGTTTCTAGTTATTTTTGCCTGATTCACAAAGGGAAGCTTGAGAAAATCTTTTCCATAAATTGCAAAAGGTCTTCTTTCCTTTTTTCTTTTTTCTTTTTTTCTTTTTTTTCAGAGGGGAGGGGGAGCATATCTTCAGAATGCGTTGCTTTTCTCCATTTCAAAACGAAAAAAGTGCAATTTATTTATTTATATGTTCTTGTAAGTTCTGACTAAAAAGGTGCTCTTTTAAATCTTTGATAACTTCTTAGATTTAGAAGCATATTCACTATTCAGATTTCATCATACTCTTTTTATTTTTCTTTATGGAAGTTTCATCATACTCTTTTCTTTTGGTTCTAGTTTTTTGCTACCATTATATATATTTTCACTCAGTCTCGACCTATATTTTGAACGCCTGAAACCTATATGAGATTTCGAAATGTTTTTGTGAGACTACTTGACTTGGTAGTCACATTTTTTTTTATTATATTCTTTTTGGGATAATTTGATACTTACTCCTATAAAGGGAAAAGAGGTTATTTGAATATTACTCTCTCAATTTTTTTTTTCGGAAATGGTTAAAAATATAAATACTTATGTCGTGTTCCATACATATATATAGCTCGAAACTAAGACCTCCTGATCTCTCATATACATGGGAAGATACCATTTGAACTAATTATGAGTCCAGTAATTATCTAGCAACGATATTGATAGCTAAATGTTATCAATTAATAGTGAGATATCGAAAGAGACCCAGAAATTTTTCGTAACCATTCCTTCTAGTCAACACACAAAAATTGGTGTTTCAACACCCTCCTCATGGTCGTACCAGACAATGGTCTACTCGTCCAAATTCTATTTTCCTCGCACCACAAATTAAAGATCAGAGTTATATATATACAGCCTTGTAAGCTCTATAAAAGATAGGATTATACTCAGCCAAAAAAAAAAAAAAGATAGGATTATATTAGTCTTATTAAACTAGATGTCCAACGATCACGCTCAGGGGAGTTGGAAAAGTTCATCGACTTTCAAATCTTTTACTCAAAAACAATCATTGACTTTAAAAGGAAGTATGAAGTCTATTATTAATGCGCATAATATTATCTTCAACCGTATGCGAAATCAAAATTTTAACCTACTCATGAAGGTCTAAATATAAATAAAATTATTTTCTTTTTATACAAACTAGTATTTATTTAATATTAACAAAATATCAATAAGGAAAATGTTAAAGCTGCAACTAATATTACTAAAAGTTTATAAACTAAAATTTATATACAATTTTTTAGGTGATATAAATTTAATTTAAAAAATTAAATTAAAAAAATAGTTTCATAGACTCTTATAAAAACATAAATTTTATATATATATATATATATATATTTAAGAACAATTAGACTCAATGCAATTATATCTTTTAAACTATTTTAGTAAGCTTAAAAAAACTGTAACTAAGTTTTATCATTAACAAAATACTATATTTGTATTTTAAACCATGAAGCATGCATGCTTGTCTAACATATCTAGGGCCTTGCATGGTTTATATTTAATCACTTTATTTCAATCCGATTAATTTGATTAAGGATTTTGTTAACAAATGTTGGAAGCGTATTTCGTTTAGGAAATGCTTTTAATTAGAATTTTTTTTAATGAAAAATAAGAAAAAAACTGATATTTGTTTTACAGTTTTTTATATCTTTCATAAAATTTGTATTAAAACTTTTTAAAAATGATTATGCTAACTATTACTCTAAGAATATCCCGTTAGTATTTCTCTTTTTAAAAATAATTCATTAAAAAAATATCATAAAAACACCCGTTAATCAAATCCTTCACTTTTTAGTATAGTATGGATTAATCATTCACTTGACTTTCATAGAATTTGACTTGCAAGCACCTTTTCTCATGTCCTCACTCAATAAAACTTGCCCAAAGCTCAAGTGCTTATCTCATTCGGATGAAGTGGCTCATTTACAACCTTAAAAAAATTTCATCTTTAAGTTATTTGATATTAATTCTCTGAATTGCTCCACTGGCATTAAGTGTCTTGGTGGAGATCTCACTGGTCCATTTACGAGATTAACGTCTAATTAATTCATCATTAGAGATTGTCCTCGAGATACGAAAATCGTCCATTAGTTAAGTTATCGTTAGGATACTATAGCCAGGAAGGATCAGTGAAAGCATGTGATTGTATATTTTGCTCACCTACTCAATATCTTTTCCAATTTATGAATCATAACCTGCCAAACATGGGCGGAGCTACTGCCTACTCGTAGGCTTGGTGGCCATGAAATTTTTTTAAATATTTTACTCTTTTGTATAAATATAAATGACTTATTCCACTAAAAAGAAAACTTTAGATGTCTTAATTTGAATGAAACATAACAATTTGTCTCATGCTATTTGGTCCTATTACAAAATAAATCCACAGTGTTCAATTGTTTCATTTATTCCTTAAGGTTTGTAAATAAAATGAAATCGTTACTGTTTTGTCAAAATTAATAGATTTTTGTGCCTTTTTGGACAAATTATTTACCTTCTTGTGATTTGCTCTTGTCACTTAAGTGCACAAACTTTTCAAATTCTAGTTGTTGACATTTTGTTTATGATTTCAAAATGTAGCAATTGAAAATTTATGGACTAAAGTGTATTAGTGCCAAACCATAGGAGGTAAATTATAATTTTCCACAAATAATAATGATGTCACACTTTTCAAATAAACAAATTTTATCACATAAAATGAGAATACATGTACAAATTTATCATGAAAAAAATTACAAATGTCCATTTTCTAACAAAAGTGAAATGTTTTAAATATTCAATATAGTGTATATTAAATTTTATTAAGTTTTATATAATCTTACATAAAAAGGAGGATATCTAATTAAAATTTATAATGTTAAAATTTTAGAAGATAAATTTAATCAAGAACCCTCCCTTAAAAAAAAAAAAAAAAAAAAAAAAAAAAACTTCTTTTTATACATTATAGACAATTTTTTTTTTTATAGGAATTTTGAAATTTCATTCAACTAAAACAAAAAGACATTACATAATTTGAGAGAACATGTTCTAAGAAATAAGGGCTCTCCTCAATCCAATTAATATAGTGCTCAACATATTGAGCATGTTTTGCTAACAAATGTACTTCTTGGTTACCATTTCTCCTAGTATGAGACACCTCAAAGCTACAAGTCTCTAAAACTAAGGAAGAAATACCATAAATAACAGAAGCTATAGATGATGGGGCAGGAGACTTTCCAGCAATAACATTCATTACCATAATAGAATCCCCCTCAATAATAAACCTTCAAATACCAACATCCCTAGTGTAAGTTCTGTGATTCGTACCTCCTTTTATAACACATTGGCATGTCGATTCCTTATCGCAAAGGCAAGGTGTGCAGTACTCAATCTTTTGAAAAATGATTTTAGACTCAAAGCCGACGTGAGTATGGGAGTACGTAGATTCTCTTAAAAAGAGGTGAAGGAGTTGCTACCTGGCAATAAATCCAGGAACCAAAACATGACACAATGAAGGTTTTCTACCAGACTAGGTCCAGAGTTAAGGTATAAGATGAGAAGAGGTTAAGCACCCCAAGCCTACCTAAGGGTGTGTTTGTTTGGAGGTGAAATAGAGTGGATGAAAAACTTTGGAGAGAATAAGAGGTTAATAAATTTGGGTGATTATATTTTTTTGGTTGTTTGTCACTTTTTTGTTTCAATTGGACATCATTTTTTAACAAGAGTATAAGAGTAAATTGATATAAACTCGCTTTTTCCATCTCTCCACTTTTCACTCCTAACCAAACAAAAAGGAGGAAAATTAAAATCTTTTTTATCCTCCCACTTTTCCATCCTTCCATAATTTTCTATCCTCCCACTTTTTCACTCCTTCAACCAAACGGACCCAACTGTAGTTGGTCATCATATATCATTGCTCAATTGGATGGAGAATAAACTTATCTTAAAGGCTCAAAAGGTGTGCGCTTGTATCTAAGACCTAGGTATAAGTCAGTGTGTCACGTTAGATAGGCAAAGGAATACAGGTATGACATGTGATCATGGAAGTATAGGCATGACAAAGGTCAAAGTAACAACATCAACATGTGAGCATGGTAGAGATCAAGACATCGACATATGAACATGTGTATATGCAAGTATATGAGCATACGATCATGTGAGCATACAAGCATGTGAATACTTTAAATAGGTGTAATAGACATGTGGTGATGCGAACTTCAATCGACACGCTTTGAGACCCAATAAATAATATTGGAATAATTGCCCAAGAAAGCTGAAATTCAGATTTTGATAGAAACCCCAACCTAACGTTTATAAATGAAATGTGAACCAAAGGTATAAGTAATAGACCTCGACCCAATGATTATAACTCAATCATGAACCGAAGGTATAAAATTTGAACGCCACAAGGAAGAATCCCTGATAAGTTCACAGTTCTTGCAGAACCAAAAGAAGAAGCAAAACCTCACGTTTTTTTATGATTTTTATTCAATGAATCCTCCATTACAATGAGTGCATGCTATTTATAAGACATGATTGAAAATAGGAAAATATAAAAAACGTAATAAATAATATAAGCCTAAATTAAGGTTGTTTTGGTATGAAAGTAGCAGCTCTAAAATAGGAAAATAGCTAAAAACGTACTAAATAATAGAAGCCTAAAAAATTAAGGTGGATTTCGTCTGAAATTAGCAGCTCCAGATTAGGAAAAATAGCTATTAATTGGTATGGAGTTGGAAAGTCAATCAACCATCAATCTACACCATAAATCGTGCCCAATTAAGCTAGATTAGCCATATCAATAGCTTGGATTAAATTTATTATACCTTCATCTTCTTTTGGGCCAAAATTGGAATGTTTAGTGTTAGAATCAGCTCAAATATCTTGAATTAACCCATTAAGTGCTTCTTTGATCTTGCTATAGTAATAGACCCAACTGGAATATGCAATGGATCCTTTAATGGTGCTTGTTGATTCTCATCATGTGGGTGCAAGCACCTGCGACGAGTTGGTCTCTTCGTGGAAAGTACGTCTCGACCTGGAGTGGAGTGGACTGGACGAAGGGTGTCAATGGAGTCACCACCTAGATTAGGTCCAAGAACCATAAATGTAATGCCCTTATGGAAGGATTAATCTTTACCAAAGCACGCGTCCAGTGTTTAGGTATGGGGATGGAAAGGTGTTAGGCACCCAACCCCACTTGACCCATAAGTCGACCTCCACTCATTGTGTTTCAAATCCTAGACCCATTAAAGGATCATTTAACATGCTTATCTTATACCAAGAGATGCATTAATAAAATCACAGTCAAGACAATTGATTGTAATGTATGTATCTATATAAACAATTGAATTATGTTTTTATATTATAATCTGACGATTCCAACCCAACCAAATAAAAATGACTATGTGGGTTCTGGTTAACTCAACTGGTAAAGTCCATAATGGTTGAATAAGAGATCTGGGGTTCAAGCTCTGCTTATACAAAAAATTGATTGATGTCTTGTTTTAATGATAAAGAGCATCACTAGGATCAGACACCATAAGTTGAAACTCTCTCAAATAAAAATGACATAATTACTTCAGCCCCACTCCCAAACCTATATATTGATTTCGATAGCCGCCCTTGTTTATGATAAAGATAGTGAGGAGAGGAATGATGCAATGTAATATGCCATGCTATTAAAACAACCTACTAACCCTACTTTCTACACATATGTGTTCTATCTATGTTTTTTGAAAGCCCAATCAAACTTCATTCATTTAAAAAAGAAGAATCAAAATACAAAGCATCACGGGCTGGTGGTGGCGAATCTTCCATCCACACGACTACCTCATCTAAGACATTGGCATAACATACTAAGGAATGGGCCATAGAATTGGCACTACGCCTAATACAATTGATAGCCACATAGCGAAGTCCTGCTGCTAGGCAGTCGATATCATCATAAATCACCCCCAGGCGAGACCAATTTGGAGATGTTGAAGAAACAACACTCATTACCATCGCATTATCCCCTTTAACAATTAATTCCGAGATTCCCGTATCTATAGCGAACTCCATTGCTTTCCGGCATGCCAAAGCTTCCACCTTCTCACTGTCAACCACTGCTGCCCCCTTTGCCAATAAAGCTGCCATTACATCCCTAGCTGCATTTCAAATCACTGCTCCTACCCTCGAACTAGCTTCAAACGTAGCTGCATCAAAATTCAGTTTGTACAGTTGACCCAGTGGAGGCTTCCAGTTCTGCATAATTACTACTGAGACCGAACCTGCTGCAAGTGAGCTTTGAGCATCTCTATACTCCCTCAAGAAGTTTGTGGCTCTCTGATTTAGTTGCCTAGGATGTTGCATTGTTCCTCCATGTAACAGAGAATTTCGACGGTGCCAAATAAGCCAGCATTGAACTAGAAATGCCTCAAGTTCCTCCACCGACAATTTGGTCATCAAGAACTGAAACAATTGCAGAAAATCATCCTTCTCTCCACCACGCTTCTATATCCGAGCAGTAGACCCAGCCCAAACGTCTTGAGCAGCGCTGCATTCCCATATTGCATGGATCACGGATCACAGATTTCGGGCATCTTTGACACAAACCACACTTAACCTCTGTCAGAATTTGTCTTCGGACTAAGTTCACCTTCGATTGCAAAATATTAAGGCAAGTCCGCCATCCAAAGATTTTAATTTTACTAGGAATTCGGAGCTTCCAAAGCTGAGCCCAGACTCGGTTATCTGCCCTTTGTTCCGAGCTTTCTTCCCTTCCATTAGTATCTTCAGCTAGCATTCGAGCAACATGGTTCCCTAATTTTACTGCATACTTTCCATTGCGACAATACATCCACACCATCTTATCTTGCACCTGCCTCTTGCTCAAAGGTATTTTAAGGATTGCCTTCGCATCAAACTGATAGAATAGCATGTGAATTCTCTCCCTATCCCATTGATGCACTCTCCAATAAATTAAATCCGAGACTTTCCATTCCCATTCATCATATTCAGTAGGAAACAGAATTTTATTAGCGGGATGATTCGGTATCCACTTATCTTCCAGCACTCATATTGAAGAACCCGTGCCCACCCTTTAGTAGCACCCCTTTTTCAATATTTTTTGAGCAGCCAGCACACTCTTCCAAACATAGGAGCTGTTAGGACAATCTGCCGCTTCCATAAAACTACATCTCGGAAAGTACTTGGCTTTGAAACACTTGGATAAGAGTGAATTTTGGTCTTGCAACATCCACCAACCTTGCTTGGCCAACATAGCTAAGTTAAAGCTTCTGAGATCCCAGAATCCCATACCACGCACCTTCTTGGGTCTCATAAAAAAGCTCCAACTCTTCCAATGAATTTTCCTTTCATCAGCAGTTTGCCCCTACCAAAATTTTGCACAGAGAGCATCCAATTCATTGCAAAGCTTTGTTGGCAACAAAAACACTCCCATAGTATTCGTTGGAATTGATTGGGCCATTGCTTTAATCAAAACTTCTTTTCCTGCTCGAGAAAGCATTCTACCTTTCCAACCCTATAGTTTTTTCCAAACCCACTCCTTAAGATATGCAAATGTTTGGTACTAATTGGCCCTACCAACCAACGTTGGTAAGCCCAAATAAGAATCAAACCTATCCACTTCCTTAACTCCCAAGGCTTGTTTAATCCACTGCTTCTGTCTCTCAGGTGTATTACCACTAAAGTATATTGATGACTTCTCAAAATTAATGCATTGACCAGAAGCTTCAGCATACAAATGCAGCGTATCAGAAATCACCTGCAGTTCTTCCTGATTTGCCTGGCAGAAAATCAAAGAATCATTTGCAAAAAGCAAGTTAGAAATACTAGGCACCCTTCTGGAAATCTATACACCATGAAGTTGCCCCTCATATTCAACTTTGGAAAGCAAAGAAGTGAACCCTTCTGCACCTAACTCCCAAGGCTTGTTTAATCCACTACTTCTGTCTCTCAGGTGTATTACCACTAAAGTATATTGATGACTTCTCAAAATTAATGCATTGACCAGAAGCTTTAGCATACAAATGCAACGTATCAGAAATCACCTGCAGTTCTTCCTGATTTGCCTGGCAGAAAATCAAAGAATCATTTGCAAAAAGCAAGTTAGAAATACTAGGCGCCTTTCTGCAAATCTATACACCATGAAGTTGCCCCTCATATTCAACTTTGGAAAGCAAAGAAGTGAACCCTTCTGTACATAAAAGAAATAGGTAAGGTGATAGAAGGTCCCCTTGACGGAGCCCTCTCGATGGGATAATATTTCCATATGATTTACCATTAATACGAACCGAGAAGGAAGGAGTGGTGACACAACTCATCACCCTATTAATCCAATCCTCAGGAAATCCCAGTCTAATCATCATGCCCCTAAAAAAGGCCCATTCTACTCGGTCATAAGCCTTACTGACATCTAATTTCAAAGCTAGAGCTCCTTTTTTTTTCCCTTTTTCCTCCCGTGCATGGCATGTAAAGTTTCATAGGCTATCAGTACATTATCTGTGATAAGGCGACCTGGTACAAAAGCACTCTGGGTGGGAGAGATCAACTAAGGTAATATAATCTTCAGTCTATTAGCTAGCATTTTAGAAATTATTTTATAAATAACATTGCACAAGCTAATGGGTCTAAAATCTGTCATCTTCTCCGAAGACTTAATTTTTGGAATAAGAACAAGATGAGTATAATTTATCTCAGTTATCATAATGCCAAAATTTAGAAAGTCCAGCATAGCAGAACTAATATCATTACCAACATGCCAAAAATTTTTATAAAAAAGAGCATTCATACCATCAGGTCCCGAAGCTTTAGTAGGTCCCATTTGAAATAATGTTGCTTTTATTTCCTCCACAGTATATGGCCTGGACAAATTTTCCCTTATATCTGTAGTCATCCGTTGAGGAACAATGTTGAGACAATTCTCCATCCTTTCACATGTGCCTGAGTGAAAAATAGTCTTAAAATAGTTAACAGCCACCTTCGCCACATCTCTAATGTCCTCTACCCAATTACCATGTTGATTTTTAATGCCATAAATGAAATTCCGTTTGCGCCTTTGGGAAGCTTTTGAATGGAAAAACTTTGTATTCCTATCACCATGCTTTAACCAGGATACCCGAGACCTTTGTGCCCAAAATATTTCCTGCTTAAGGAGAAGATCATCTAATTTTTTGCTTGCTGCCAATACTTCCTTTCTGCTCTCCTCCGTTAACTCTTCTTCATTCATTCTTTCAATCTTTTTAGATAATTGTTTTATCTCATCCATGTTAGGGGTTGTTTTGGATGAACCCCAGGCCAGCAAGTTCGCCCCATAGCTCTTAATCTTGTCCACTATTGCACCTAAACCCGTTGCACCACCACCCGAATTGACCCAAGAATCCGTGATCACTTCTTCACACTCCTCCCACATCAGCCAAGATTCTTCAAATCTAAATCCACGTGGACCACCACCCCTGAAAGCATGGTCTGTTCTGGTCTATCTATGTTAACGTATGTGCTATGATTGATTCTCAAAAAAAAAAAAAAAAATAATAATAATAATAATAATAAACTGTTAACGTTATGATTTTCGAAATGACAACTCTTGACTTTTTTGTGCTAGTCTTAACATGTCCACTTGCATATGCCACAAAGTAGCCAAGGCTCCCTTGCAAGCTTAACAACCTAATTGGCAATTTTGGATTGGAACAAAAATTTTCTCCTAACAATTAAGAAAGGAAATTTTATAAACTTCCCATAAATATTTATAATTTTACATTGAGTATGAATTTTTAAAAATTTAACCGTCAGATACATTATCAAATTTACCATTAAATAGAAAATAATAATAATAATAATAATAATAATAATAATAAAAATAAAATGAGGCCCACTCACTAATTAAAAATGCAAAACATACAAGTCAGACTATGTTTTCCTAACCACAAACTTGATTTCCATCATCTATATATATATATATATATAGATGATGGAAACAACACTACTTTAATGCGGGAAATCAACGAAAACATCAACACTTGTGTGATGTGTGTTAGGCTGTATGGAAAACAACAAATGTTACATGAACTTTACTAAAATACCCTTTCAACTATTTTTACCATTTTCTCCATTTTGATCTTTTTAGTGTTTCCCATCCTATGGCTTTCTCGTTACTTCAGGCTTATTTGGTAACAGATTTTAAGTATTGTTGTTTAAAATGATGTGAAAATTATGATTTAAAAAGTGTTATAAAAACACGTGTTTAAATGTATTCATAATGCAAAAAATATGTTTGGTACCATGTTTTAAATAACTGTTTTTGAATTATATAAAATTTTCTATTAATAAAAAACAAGTATTGTAGCTAGGTTTCACATTATTTACCTATTAAATAAAATTCATATTTTTCATCTAATTGTATGTCAAATATTTTATGAACTGATTAACTAATTAGTGTTATCAAATAATAATACAAAAGAACCTAACTTTTAACTTTGAGTCGCAAAGAGCAAATAACTAAAGTCAAACACTTAACAACACAAGTCATTTGAATAACAAACCAAATAACAAATTTTTTTGCTGAATAAACCAAATAATTAATAAATAGGGTGAAGCGCTAGCTACAACCACTACAAGAAAAAAGACTTAATACAATGAAAAAAGTCATTGCAATAACAACTAATGTCGTTGTAAAAAGGTGTTATTGCAACGACAAAAAAGTCGATGCACGCCATTGTAATAAACTCAGGCAATAGGTTTATGCAATACTAGATTTTTATTGTAATAAATTCCACATATTGCAACAATTTATTTTGAAAATCTCATTGCAATAGGTTGATTGCAATAACAACTAATGTCGTTATAAAAAGGTGTTATTGCAATGACAAAAAAGTCGATGCAAGCCATTGTAATAAACTCCGAGGCAATAGGTTTATGCAACACTAGATTTTTGTTGCAATAAATTTCACATATTGCAACGATTTACTTTGAAAATCTTGTTGCAATAAGTTGATTTTTTTTATTAATTTTTTTAAATTAAAAATAAATAACTCATTTTTTTAAATAATAATTTTTTTATTAACTTGTTTTGCAATTCAAAAACCATATCTAGGAACTACACTAACAAATCAAAAATACACATAAAAGATGAAAAATTCAAAATACTTCATTTCAATACATACGTCAAAAAATACAAATATATACACAATTTGTTGAGTTTACATTCAAACACATAGTTTCAAAAAGTATGCAAAAATCAATACAATATGAAAGAAATATTGAGATGAGAAAAAAACAAGGGATAGACATGAGTAAGAGAGTGGAAACTAATGAAAAAAAATAGTACTTGTGGGGCCCCAAATACTAACAACCCCGGCCCACTCCATAGCCGGCCCAAGGCCCGCGCCGAGGAGAGTATATAGGCCGAGGATAAAAGGGAAAAAGCCCAAGCCCTCAAGGGGCCTCGCCGAGGATGCCCACCTCCTCGGCGAACCGACGTTGATGAAGGGAAAATATCTCCCACCCATTAAATGTACTCCACCAACATTCTGGCTGCTTTGATGGTGAAGTGACCAGCGAACCCAGGTGCCTTGGTCACCCCAACTAATAGAAAGTCTGCAAAGGCGGCTGAGAAATAACATAAAGCCTGCAAAAGTAGGTGATGGGACAACCCCTCATACACAGAGTTTAGATAGCCGATGAATGGACGGTCAAGATTAACAAAAACAATACTATATAACCAAGAGGATTCCCAACATAAAAAGGATTCGGATATGAATCAGTCCTAAGAAAAAAGGACAGAATATATATCAACTCTAAGAAAAATAGATCCTCGGACTAAACCGAGGATGAATACGCTTCACAAACACTTAACCAAAATCATCAGGATCCTCACAAACACTTAACCAAAATCATTAGGATCCTCACAAACACTTATCCGAAGTCATTACAAAGACCCTTATCAACCCCTAACGAGGGTCATGGTCCTTATCCTCATAGAAAACATTCAGTAAAATTATTCTGTTATTACGCCCGTTGATTTCACATCACCCTTTGTTTGTATTGCTAATGCCTAGCCCTTGCACCCACATCTCTACAAATTTTTATTGTTAAGGGTCAATTACAAATTGAGTCCCTACAGTACCAATTTTCCAAATTATTCCGTTACTCAATTACTTACCTCTATTACATTAACAAAATTTGATATGAAATAAAGATTTAACCTATTACAATAATATAGTTTGATGTGAAATAAAAGATTACCTATTGGAACAATATATCTCAATGTAAAATAAGAGTTACCTATTACAACAACACATTTCGATGTAATATAATAATTATTACTACAATATCATATTGATGTAATAAATTTAAGTTACTGTTACAAAAAAAAAAAACAAAAAAAGCCCTAGAGATGCAATAGTATATATATTACCTCTATTATTTTTTTTTTGGGTTGCAATAATACTTGTTGTATTATGTATTTTTTCTTGCAGTGAATTACTGTAAATTTACTATATAAAGTTATTTGTCTTTGTGTTAGTATGCACGCCAACACAACTCTCTCTATATTTATTTTCCTACAGAGACTTAGTATCCGTTTGGATACACTTATTCTGCGTCCACGTCTACGTTTCCTTCCCTTTTTTTATTTTATTTTTTTAGCCGCATGTTTTTCTTCCGCGAACGGTGCACTGTTTACGGCTCCCACAAACTTCACTCTTCAACCACTTTTTCATTAAAAATGGGCTCCACGGCACTATTCACACATTTAAAAATTATTTTGCTACAGTGTTTTTAGTTTTCAGTTTCAGCAAAATAAGTTCTATCCAAACGGACTTTTAACTCTCACTTTCCTTATAAACGCAAACACCAGCAAACTCTGAGAGAGAGAGAGAGAGAGAGTCACAAATACAAATATTCAAATCTCGAGCAATCGGCGGCAAGTGGCTTCAACGTGTTTGGTCAATGGCCAAGTGGGTCTCGCGAGGTGGCATCGGTGTGGCCATGTGGGTCTATGACATAGTAGCAAGATGGGGTCTTGCGTGGCGTGGCGATATGGGCATGGGCGTGGATCTCTCTGCATCTCTCGCCTCTCAATCTCTTTGTATGTCTCGACTAATCTCACCGCCTCTCTATTTTTTTGGGTGGCCAAAATGACTTTTGAGTTAGTTGGGAATGTCAATTTAGAGTATTAGTACTTTAAGTAAATGAGCATGAGTATATATAATAGTATAAACACAGCACACATATTTGAAAATACCGTTGGATAGAAGCCAACATATTATTTGACTATGGAACTGGGTTGATTATAAAGTTTTTGACGGTATGTTCATTAGTTAATTGAATAATAACATTTAAAATTTCAACTTTTAAATATAAATTAGAGTGAAAATAAAAAATAAATTGATAAATTCAAAAGGAGATAATTGTAATATGATGTCTCTACTAAACTGAATTCAGCAGATACGAGAAATCGATAAACAACAATAGACCAAACAGCTGTTGGAAATAAAACAAAATATTGATAGGCCTTTCTTCGCTTACTCTCACAAACACTCACACACTACTTAGTGTATAGAAGAGACTCACACTCACAAATCAAATAAAGGGGGAGAGAGTGGAGAGGGAAGAGTTAGAACTCTTTAAAGCTTTGTATTTCTCTTCAACAATTGCATAGAACTTGATGGATGAATGAGTTTATATAGTACACCATCCAACCTCTAACTCCCACTATATTTATTTTTCTAACTCTTACATTCATAAATCCCACACATAACTTCAATAAACCTTCCACTACATTAACTTATGAAACTCACCTTATTTATGAAAGGTTAATTAAAAACAAGTTTAACTTCTAACATCTCCCCTAAACTTGTTTTCTTGATCACTCCAAGTAAGACTCGCAGATTGTTGAATGTGTCATACTTGAGTGGTTTAGTGAGTATATCTGCAACTTGATCATGTGACTTCACAAACTCAAGATGAACTTCCTTTCTTGCAATATATTCTCGAATAAAATGAAATCTCGTGTTGATGTGTTTGCTTAGGTCATGAAAGACTGGATTTTTTGCAAGAGTTAGTGCTGACTTATTGTCCACAAATATCTTTGTAGCTTCTTCTTACAATATCTGCAACTCCTTCAACAAACTTCTAAGCCAAATTGCATGACAAACACTGGAGGTAGTAGCAACGTACTTAGCTTTACAAGTGGAAAGTGTCACAATTGGCTACTTTTTGGACGTCCATGTAAATGCAGTATCACCCATATAGAATACAAAACTAGTAGCACTCTTTCTATCATCCGTGTCTCCAACCCAATCACTATCACTATAGCGAACAAGTTTAAAATCTTTAGAAGGTGAATACAACAATCCATAATCCGGTGTACCTTTTACCTAGCAAAGAATTCTCTTAGTAGTCTTCAAATGAGTTATGGTTGGTACTTCCATGTAACGACTAACTAGTCCAACGCCAAAAAGAATATTTGGTCTTGTGCATGTTAGATACCTCAGGCTTCCAACTAAACTCTTGAAAAATGTTGGATTAACATTCTCTTTGTTGTCATGCTTTGACAACTTCACTCCACATTCTACGGGAGTGCTAACTGGATTGGAATTTAGCATCTCAAACTTCTCGAGGATATCCTTTGCAGAACCTTCTTGGGAAATAAAAATCCCATCCCCCATCTGCTTCACTTCAATGCCCAGATAATAGGCCATAATTCCAATAAATGTCATTTCAAACTCCTTAGTCATTGCTTTATTGAAGTCCTAAAACATACTTGTAAAAATCAAAGTGCATACATGCAGACAAAAAATTAAGATATCTCCATTTTTATGCACCTTACAATAAAGCCCATGTTCATGTGGGCATTTAGAAAACCCATTAACCTAGAAGTTTTGTCAATTCTACTATTCCAAGCTCTTGGTGCCTATTTAAGGCCATATAGAGCTTTCTTCAACTTCAAAACTTTATCTTCTTACCCTTTTACAACATAACCTATAGGCTGCTCAACATAAAGTTCTTCCTTAAGGTAGCCATTGAAAAATGCGGATTTTACATCTATTCGTAAAATTCTCAATTGATTCTGAGTTGATAAAGAAATTAGCAATTGTATAGTTTCCAAATGAGCAACTGGGGCAAATACCTCATCATAATCAATACCCTGTCGTTGAGTATAGCCTTTCACAACAAATCTTGATTTGTACCTCTCTACCTCTCCTTTTGCATTCTTCTTCAACTTGTACACCTATTTTACATCAATTGTCATCTTTCCGGTTGGAAGAGTTGCAAGCTCCCATGTGTCATTCTTCTTTATTGCCTTAATCTCTTCATCCATAGCATTTCTCTAATTTTTTTCTTGCATAGCTTCTTCAAATCCTGTAGGTTCACAATTAGCAAGCATACAAAAAGGTGTTACGTCATTTGTAATCTCTATTGAATCATAAAGATCCTAGAGACTTATCGTTTTCTTGGTCTTTCACTGGAACTTCTAGTAATAATGATGATGATGGACTTTCATAAATGGGAGATGATGCTGTTGGTGAGGGAGGTGGAGTGACAGGCTCTTTGTGAACTTCATTCCCTTGTTTTTCCTCTTCAGATAAAGGAAAGAAATGATACTTCTCTCGTTCTAGGGTGCTTCAATCCCATAAGCTCTCTTTATCGAATTTCACATCTCGACTAACAATGACTTTTCTAGTGCTTGGATTATAGAGCTTATAGCCCTAAAAGCTTGGATCGTAGCCAATGAACACATACTTCTTGCTTTTGTAATCTAGCTTGGACCTCTCTTGATCTGGTACATGTGGATATGCAATGCTCCCAAATACACGGAGATGAGAAACTGTAGGCTTCTTCCTACTCCAAGCTTGTTGTGGGGTTTTTCCTTGTACACTTCTTGTGGGGCTACGATTGGACAAATAGATTGCACAATCTATAGCTTCAGCCCAAAATTCTTTAAGCATTTTCTTGCTCTTCAACACGCTTCTATCCATATTAAGAATTGAACGATTCTTTCTTTCTGCTACACCATTTTGTTGTGGTGACCTTGGAACTATTGGAAGGCGCTGAATCCCATTTGCTTCATAAAATTCTTTGAATTCATTTGATCTGAATTCACCTCCTTTATCAGATCTTAAGGCCTTAATTTCATGGCCAATCTGCTTTTCTACAAATGTCTTAAATTTCTTAAATGCACCAAATGCTTTAGATTTCTGCTTCAGAAAATAAGCCCACGATTTTCTACTAAAATCATCAATAAAGAGAAGAAAGTGGTTACTTTTACCAAGTGATGATGGCTTGATAGGTCCACACACATCAGTATGAACAAGTTGAAATGACTTGGTTGCTCTTGTACTAGTTTCTTTTGGAAAGCTCTTCCTTGATTGCTTGCCAAGGAGACATCCTTCACAAAGTTGGTTAGGATGCTCAATGGAAGGCAATCCTCTCACCATCGTTGTCTTTGCCAACAACTGTAGTCCTCCAAAGTTTAAGTGCCCAAATGTTAGATGCCAAAGCCAAGAAGAATCTTTAAAACAAGCCTTTAGACATCTAATAACATCATGTTGAATATTTAACGAGAACATTCTATTTCTTGTCTTAAGCACATTAGCTATCACATTATTTCGAAGATCCCTTATTAATCAACTACAATCTTTCAACCGAATATCATAGTCTTTCTTAAAGAGTTATCCCAAACTCAAAATATTAGTTTTCATGCTTGGCACATAATATACATTAGAAATAAATTGATGTTCTCCATTCTTTAAACGGATAAGAATTTTACCCATCCCCTTCACTGAAACTTTGGATGAGTCACCAAAGGTAACATTCCCGACCACCGATTCATCAATCTCCATAAACATCCTTTTATTCCCACACATATGGTTGCTTGCACCAGTGTCAAGATACCATGCACCATTTGCTTCTCTATCTTCTCCTTTGTATGCCAACAACAAAGTCGGCTCCAGTTCTTCATTCTTATCTTCAACATAGTTAGCTTTCTCCTCAACAATGTCAGCGGCATTTTTACATTCAGAAGCATAATGCCCATATTTTTTACAATTATAACATTTATTATTAGACTTATCATACCTTCTTCTATATGGTCTTGAGAAATTTCCTCTTCCACGAACTCTTGAGGATTGTGAACTTTGACCTCTCTCTTCATAATTGGGAGAGTTTTGATCATTCCTTCCTCCAGATCCTCTCCCTCTACCACGTCTGCGCCCTCGTCCTCTTTGGCTACTTTCATGCCACCATTTCTCATTCAAGGTGTGCTTAGCTTGTAGGGCTTGCTCTAAAGGCTCTTGCTTCTTCTTATTAAGCCTTTCTTCATGGGCTTGTAATGATCCCATATATCTAAACATACAACATGGCATCAATCATCCCAAAATCTAATCATTCATCTATCATGGCATATCACAATATATCCTAATATACATCTATCATGGCATCTCATATCAACCTAGCATTCATCTAGCATCACGTCATCATATCACATCCAAGGCATAAACATAGGTAGCAAACAATCATGGCAGAAAGATCTAAGTAAACATGTGATTAAGATTAACTCATCAGAACAAGCATGTTCATGTCTATCATTAAACATACATCATGTGTGGTCATGTGAATGCATGACTTAACTCACTTACCTTGCTACATCTTAGAACCTATGGCATTAATGCATAAACATGTGAATGCGTGTTCATGGCATCAAAACAAAGAAACAAAAGATAAACCCTAATTTAAACATGTGAAAGACAAATAAACAATAAACAGTAAAGCAGAGACTTATATCTACGAAAAAAGATTGAAACAAAGGCATAACATGTGAAATAAGCAAAGAAAGTGAAGCGAAAACTTGAGTTAGGGTTTTTGAGCAGCAGTATGTGTGTGCATGCAGAGGCCTGCGTGCGCGGGCCAGCTGCATGCGTACGCATACTTTGACTTGCGCGTGTAGGTTTGCTCAAGAACCCTAGCCCAGAAACGCAGCAAGCACAAAAACAGAGTAGAATTTAAAAAAGGAGAAACTAACAACTTAACATGCTTAAAAACACAAAGGCTACCTAAAACTAAGCTATATAAACATATTAAAACATAAAACAAGAAAAGAAACAAACAAAAACAGAATCAAACTAAAGAAAGTAAAAGAAAAAGCTTAGAACTAATACCTCAAAACAAAAGCTCTTTAAGCTTGATTTTTGACTGTTCCCGCCAGTCAAATCTATTCACAATCAATGAAATAGTGATTAATAATCTTAAACTCAAAGATCAAGGCTAGAAAATGCCCCAATCAAAAGAAAATTGACTTGAGGATGTTTTGTGAAAAACTCCCTCTTTGATTCACTATTTCTAGTGAATCTTAGTGTTCTTCCTTAGGATTTCTGTGTGTTTTGAAAAGGTACCATGTATGGCTATTTATATTGTGAAAATGGGGGTTTGAAACGGCTCCCAGACAATGTGGGATTCGTTCCAAACCTCAGTTTTTAATGCATAAAACTTGCCTTTTATAGTTTCTAGAACCCTACATGCGTGCGCAGGTTTGTGCCTATGTGCGCATACATCATGACCGTGCCCCAGGTTGATTCCTGCGCTCGTAGGCTGAGGGTTACCTTGGCTTTACTTTTCCAAAAATAGATTTATTTGCTTATTAAAAGTTATATTTTTCATTTTAACATTTCTCAAGTCAATTTAACATCTAATTGGGCCCTAAACCAACCTTGGGTCTTAGAATTTCAGTATCATTGGGGAACGAGGGCTCGAGTCGTAAGGGGTAAAAAATGCGACATCTACAACTCCTGTTAGAGAGTTTTTAAGAATCTCCCACACTTGCTTGGATGAAGTTGCATTTGCAACTTTCTCAAACATGGTTTCTTCCAAACCTTAATAGATCAATGTAAGAGCTAGTTGATCTTTCTTTTGAGCCTTTTGCAAGGCTTCCTTTTGGTTTGGGGTCAAAGATTCTTCATCTTGTAACTCCACATAACCTTTCTCCACAATCTCCCACGCATCTTGGGATCCAAGCAACGCTTTCATTCAAATACTCCAATTTTCAAAATTTTGTTTAGTAAGTCGAGGAAATTGGAATGACACCATCCCATTAGCAATAGTCATTCTCACCACAAACCGACTGGCTTTGATACCACTTTGTTGGAAATAAAACAAAATATTGATAGGCCTTTGTTCACTTACTCTCACAAACACTCACACACTACTTAGTGTATAGAAGAGACTTACACTCACAAATTAAACAAAGGGAGAGAGGGGAGAGGAAGAGTTAGAGCTCTTTAAAACTTTGTATTTCTCTTCAACTCTTGCATAGAACTTGACGGATGAATGAGTTTATATAGTACACCATCCAACCTCTAAATCCTACTACATTTATTTTTCTAACTCTTACATTCATAAATGCTACACATAACTTCAATAAACCTCCCACTACATTAACTTATAAACTCACACTTATTTATGAAAGGTTAATTAAAAACAAGTTTAACTTCTAACAACAGCAGGAACAAGAACAAGAACAAGAGCAAGAGCAAGAACTAGAACAATATCTAGAAAAAGAGGTACTCCATATCTGCATCTTATGACTTAAATTGAATACGTGTTACTACTATTTAGTATATGTATGCTTAAATACATCTATTTATCTTTCTTTTCTTTTCTTTTTTTTTAGTTTTTACCTGGGTGGTTGGACATTTATATTTATTTCCTCCAATGGTATTGTTTGGTAACTGTTTTTTCCCCTTATTTTCTGTTTTCAAAAACAATTTTCTATTTTTGAGACTAAAAAACTTGTTTAGCAACCCAAAATGGACAGAAAACAAAAGCTGTTCTCAAAACTCAATTTATGAAGGAAACTGAAAACATGCAAAAAAACTGTTTTTAGTTTCTAGTTTTCAAAAGTCAATAACAACACGTATTTGATTTAATGAATCTGTCTCATTTAATAAGTTAATATTAAAGTTCAAATTCTAGTAACAACATATTTTAGTATTTTCTTTCTTTTTTCTTCAAAAAACTATTTTTTTTTTAATTTCAACTACAATGTTTTTGATTTCAAAAATACAAGAAAATTGTTTTTTTTTTTTTTTAAATTCCCAAAAACAAGTTTTTGAAAATAAAAAACAAGAACTGTTACCAAACATAACCTTAAGTTTTCCACATGGCTTCCTCATACGAATGATTTCTCCATAGGACCTGACCAAGGGAATTTTTTTTTTTAGAGAGAACGAATTGTACCTCGCGGTCAATGAATTGAGCTGGATGTTCATTATACGAAAAATATTTCCAATCTAAAGAGATTCGTACTCAAATAATATGAGAGGGCTCTTGTTTATATTTCCTTAGCATAGACGCATGAATGGGCTACCTTTCCAATCTTTTCAAGTATTTCAAAAGGTTTGACAAATCTAGGACTTAGGTTGCGTTTGGCATTGCTTAAAAAGCCAGCTTATTTTATTATTTAGCTTATTTTTGTTATTATTTATGGGTTCTATTGCACTTTTTGATACTATTTATGGGTCACATTATACTATTTCAACTAACTTTTACTTTTATCTACAGTAATTGACAAATCTAGGACTTAGGTTGCGTTTGGCATGGCTTAAAAAGCTAACTTATTTTACTATTTAGCTTATTTTTGTTATTATTTATGGGTTCCACTGCACTTTTTGGTACTATTTATGGATCACATTATACTATTTCAACTAACTTTTACTTTTATCTGCAGTACTTTCAATAAAAAAATTTTAGTTTCAACTACACTCCGTTTGTTTCGAGGTAAAATATTTTCAGGAAAATATTTTCCCATTTTGCCAAGTTTGTTTTGTAGTAAAATATATAGTCAAAAGTAAAAGATTTTCAGTTAACTAAATCAACCTAGGCAAATTTGTGTAAAATATTTTACGCTTAAAATTTTGGCAAATCATTTTACATTTGCTTTCCACCCTCTTACCCGATACTTTCACTTCCTCACAGCTCAGTCCCTTTCAGTTTTTGCTCTCCCTCTCTCATGTCTACTATACCTTCTCACTCTCAACTTGAGAGTCCCAAGTTATCCCTCATATTTCTTCTTTTCTCTCTGGCAATCCATTAGGACTCATTCTGGTGAGCGGTGATGCGGTCGGTGTCGATGTCTCTAGCATAGAGGTTGCGGTAGTAAGTGCGGTGCCAATCATCAATCTGGGTTGCTGTGTCTCTCTCTCCTCCCTTCTACACTCTTTCTCATGTTCCTAATATCTTTCAGGCCGTATCTCTCAAATATGGATAGGTGGTTGTCGGTAGTGGGTCTGGTTTTGAGTTTGGTAGGTGGGTTTAGTTTTGGGTTTTGGTGGTTGGGTTTTGTTTTGATTTGGTGGCTGGGTATGGTGTTGGGTGATCGTTGGTTTGTCATGGTGGTTGGGTATGGTTTTACTGGGTTTTGTTTTGAGTTTGGCGGCTGGGTATGGTGTTGGGTGATAAATGGTTTGTTGTGGTGGATGGGTATGGGTACGGTTTTGGTGGCTGGGTATGGTTTTACTGGGGTTTGTTTTAACTTTAGCAGCTGGGTATGGTGTTGGGGGTGGGTTTCGGTGTTGACGATGGCCGGTTGGTGACAGCGGCAGTGATGGCCTTTTATTTTCCTTCCTAATCTAGATTTGGTATTGTTGTTGGTGGTTTGTGCTTGCCCCAGTGTGGTTGGTGGTGGCTGATTCATGCTTGCATCCAAACACTTGAAAATATTCTATTGTAAAATTTTTTACATTTGAAAATATTTTACTTCGAAACATACAGAGCTTAAATAAGCTTCCAAATGGACACTTAACTTTACCTTTTGCCAACCCTTACCAACCGAAAAAGAGGGGACTTTAAAGAATACAAAGTCCCCAATTTGAAATTCAAGTTCTCTTCTTCAATTGTTGCATAACTCCTTTACCGACGTTGGGCCATTAGTAATGTTAACTAATTAGCTTGATGTTTGCTGTGGTCATAGGTCACAACTTTACCTTTTGCATCAACACACATCCTTTTTTTTTTTTTTTGAGAAGGAAATGAGATATCATTAACTCAACAAAGAGGAAAACAACAGAGCTGAAACAATACAACCATCAGCCAGAGCCTGACTGAAGTAGGGAAACTAAAAACAACGGAAAATCTTGTTTCCATACATGACTAGCATTATTCCATTTTGCAAACTAGGCGAGCTCATGAGTAGCCCCATTATAAGCCCTATTCATGCGTCTGAATGTGCAGCTAGCGAAAGAAGACTTTGCTCTCTGAATCTCTTGAATTAAATGGCCAGCTTCGCCTCCATAATGATCTTGCGAAATAGCTTGAATCACAAGTGCAGCATCTGATTCAAAAATAACATTGGAAATGGCCAACTCTTGAGCCAAAAGGACTCCTTGCTCCATAGCAAAGAGCTCGGCTCACTCTGCTGGATAACATGAGGGCAGAGCCTTGCACAGCACCGCAACAACCTCGCCTCCATCATTACGAACAATCGCACCAACCCCAGAACTGCCTCTACCATCTAAAGGCGACGCGCCATCCATATTCACCTTGAAATACCCAGGCGGAGGGGCCATCTAGCCATCATTTGAATCTTGCTTCACAGAACAGAGCACATCGTTGGCTTCGTGAAAATCCTCCAAAACACTTCTTGCCAAATCCCAAACTTGCAGAGGAGAAAGGCCCTTTTCATTATGCACTATCAAATTCTGATTGTGCCAAATTGCCCAAGCAGTTGCAAATTCTAAGTACATAACATTTGGGCTTGAGCAGAATTTATGCATAACATCAGTGAAGTTCATGGCATTTACTAGCAAATTCAGGGGGCAGTCTTGCCAAAGTGACCATACAGAAAGAGCAAAGTCACACAAAATTAGCGCATGAGTGAGGTGTTCAGTTTCTTCCCCACAAACAGGACAGTCACAACCCAAATGCATTCCTCTTTCCGCCATTTTCACAAACACAGGGAGGCCATTTACACAAGCTCTCCAAGAGAAAATCTTGACTGTTGGAGGGAGCTTCAGTTTCCACAGTTTCTTCCAAATGATACTGTTTGAGTCCCTCGAAGAGCTTTCCCCCAAATCCATATCAGTCTGAAGCTTAGCAGCAATGAAGTAAGCACTTTTGACAGTGAACACCCCTCTTTTGTTCCCAATCCAGATAAGAGAATCCATCGGCAAACTTTGACTTAGGGGGATTTTTAGTATGGTGTCAGGTTCAAATAGCAAGAAGAGCGTCCTTACCACATTGGGCTTCCACCACTTAGTCTCTTGGTCAATGAGAGAGGAAACCATGGGGAAATCCCCAAATTCTCTAGGAGGGGAGATTACTTTGAATGTGGAAGGAGTAGGGAGCCACTTGTCCTCCCAAATGTGAATCAAACGCCCATTTCCAACTCTCCAATGGGTTCCCCTCTTAATGACTTCAAGACTTTGAAAAATACTTCACCAAGTGTATGAGGGACTGCTGCCAAGGCTTGCATTCAGAATGTCCTCAAATGGGAAATACTTTGCCTTTAAAATACGGGCTGCTAAGGAGCATGGGTTTGTAAAAATCTGCCAAGCCTGTTTTGCAAGCAAGGCCAAATTAAACGCATGCAAGTTGCGGAAACCCATACCACCAAGGGATTTAGGTTGGCACATTTTCTTCCAACCAACCCAAACAATTTTAAATTCCTGCTGCTTCTGACCCCACCAAAAGCTTCTTATATCCCTTTCAAGATCTTCACATAGGCCTATTCGGAGAAGGAAACAACTCATGGTATAAGAGGGGATGGCTTGAGCCACCGCTTTAATTAGAATTTCCTTGCCTCCCAATGAGAGAAGCTTACCTTTCCAGCCAGCCAGCTTCTTACCAACCTTCTCCTTTATCTCCGCAAAGATTTGCTTTTTTGATCGACCAATTATGGAGGGGAGACCAAGATACTTAGTATGCCGAGAGTCATTCATAGGCCCCAAAATGCCAAGGATTTCATCCTTTCGCTCTTGAGAAGTGTTTGGGCTGAAAAATATTGAGGATTTCTCGGTGTTGATCTTTTGCCCTGAAGCAGATTCATAGAGTCTTAGAATTTCCTTCAACTTATTGCATTCAGCACCGTTGGCATTACAAAAAAGGAGGTTGTCATCGGCAAAGAAAAGGTGGTTGATTTTTGGAGCCCCCCTACTGATGGATATACCATTCAATTGTTGGCATCTTGTCGCTTCATTAATAAGAGCTGAGAAGCCTTTAGCACAAAGCAGGAATAAATAAGGATACAGAGGGATGCCTTGTCTGAGACCCCTGGTAGGTACAATGCATCCATGAACCGAACCATTTATAATGATTGAGTCGGTTATCGAGGTTATGCACTTCATCACCAAGCCAATCCAAGTCTCATTAAAAACCATCCTCCTCATTACCTTATCAATAAAGGACCATTCCACCCTATCAAATGCTTTGCTCATATCTAACTTTGCAGCCATAAAGCTATCGATCCCACCTCTTTTGTGTTTTATATAGTGCATAATCTCATAGGCCACCAAGACATTGTCAGTGATGAGTCTGTTAGCCATAAAAGCACTTTGATTTTCTGAAATGATATATGGAAGAATAGCTTTAAGATGGTTAGCCAAAGTTTTAGAAATAAGCTTATAAACAACATTACATAGGCTGATAGGTCTAAAATCAGTCATTCTCTGAGGATTTTTGTTTTTTGGACAAGGGCAATATTAGTTTTATTGATTTCAGCCATAGACATACCAGAATTTAGTACATTTAGAACTAAATTAGTTACATTATTGCCTACTATGCTCCAATATTTTTGAAAGAAAAGTGCAGATATACCATCAAGGCCTGGAGACTTAGTAGGGTGAAGTTGCTTAAGTGCTGCAAGAACTTCTTCTTTAGTGAAGCTTCTGGTCAGCTCCATGTTCATTCCTTCCGTTACTTTAACCGGAATGAGGTCAGTTACTTCCTCAATCTAATTCGGCCGAGAAGTAATGTAAATTTCCTCAAAATAGGATATAGCAGCCCTAGCAATACTGACTTGATCACCACACCAGCTATCAAATTTATCCCATATGCCCAATATAGTATTTTGCTTCCTTCTTTCCGAAGCCCGAGCATGGAAAAACTTCGTATTCCTATCTCCTTCCCGGAGCCAATGAGCTTTCGATCGTTGACACCAATAGATTTCTTCACTATCTATAAGATCATTGATGTCTTTCCTCACCTAATTTATTTCCTCGCCAACTAGCCATCCCTATCCAACTGTACTAGATTGCTAAGCCTTTTTCTTTTCTCTTGTATTTTCTTTGGGATTTGCCCGAAAGTAGCAGAGCTCCAAGCCTTAAGATCCATGGCACAGGCCTCTAAGGCAGCAGCCATACCTTCTGCCGTATTCACATTGCCTGCAGTGCTCCAAGCAACCTCAATAATGTTTCTACATTTGTCACTTTTAGTCCACATAGCCTTAAAGTGAAAGCGGCGAGTATGGGGCTGATTAAGGGCTTTAGAATTCGTTACATATAATGCACAATGATCAGAAGTTGAATCAACTAGGTGATTAACTCTGACCTCCCCAAACTTGTCAGTCCAATCACTAGTTGCAAAAAGCCCTATCCAATCTCAAATACACCCTGCTGTCACCAGACTGCATGTTACACCATGTAAAATCTGGCCCCAAGTATCCCAAGTCTTTGAACCCACAAGCATTAACCACATTTTAGAATTTATCCATCTGACTCTGTGACCTTACAGCCCCACCTAATTTTTCGTCCATTGATAAAATCTCATTAAAATCTCCAAAACAAAACCAAGGGAGCTAAGATTGATTCTTTAAGAACTCCAACAAATCCTAAGACTGTTGCCTCATGTGAGTTTGGGGGTGACCGTAAAAACCAGTGAAACGCCATTTAAAATTCGAGGTCTCCTCTGAAATAACAGCATCAATGTGGTGGCTGCCAAAACTTTTGATCTCTAGGCTGATTTCTCTTTTCCACAGGAGAGCCAACCCCCCACTATAACCCTGACAAGGGACAAAGAGCCCATTTACAAACCCAACTCTTTCCTTAATTCTCTCCATCCGTTTTTTCCTTACCTTAGTCTCTGAGAGGAAGACTATTTTGGGATCCCAGCACCACACCAGATCGTGCAATGCTCTAACTGACCGGAGGTTCCCAAGTCCCCGGCAATTCCAACCAAAGGAATTCATGGCTCCCGGCGGTGTTGCGTTGTAGCCACCACCGATATAGCAGATTCATCATGGATACCGTGAGTAACACTATGAACACCAAGAGCAACACCAATCTGAACACCATTAGCATCATCACTTTTAACACCTTGAGCAATACCATCATGAACACCATGAACGACACCCGTAATAACACTACCATGAACACCATGATCAACGCAAGCAAAACCCTCACATTTTCTTTTCTTGACTGGATTATCTAAATTTTCTACTTCCCTTTCTGTAAATAGCAAAGCAATTTGACGTTTTGTACCTGAGTTTGGGCCGAGAGCTTGCTTCTCCTTTCTTTGTGTTTGGCCTTTTTCCCGTGCTATTTTTTTGATTCGGCCCTTTCCTCTTTGGTTTTTAGTGACTTCTTGGGCTTTTGTGTGATCTGCTTTTGCCTCTTGCATTTGGGCCCAATACCGTGGCTTTTGTGGGCTTGTGACTTCATCATTACTTTCCACATTCAGAGTTGACTTGCAACTACTTTGTAACGTGCTTCTCTCTCCAATCCTTGTGACTAGATTAGGCGCATCTAGTTGAATGGGAATGGAACTCTCTACACATGCCTCAACTTTTTGACTTATATCCCACATTTCATTTTCCTTTATGTCCCCCTCAGACCTGACTTCCACCGCCTGCCCATCTTGAGTACTTGATATGCCACAACTCTGACTTTGGGCTGTCTTGTCTATTATTTTTGAATTTTGAAAACACCTATCATGGGCGCTTCCTTCTCTGCAACCCGCCAGTGTATCATGCTGAAAATTTCCAGCAGTGACCTTACCTTCACCACCATTAACATCATTCCTTGCACTGAAGTTTCTGCTGCTGAAGTTTATTTGCTTCACACTTCCACCATTGAAAGCTCCATTTGCTTTTAACCACTCCCCATATTGCTTTGGAGTGTTTTGCCAATTTGTATGGACTCTGTAGTGCTTGTCATCGTGGCCAAGCAGACCACACATATAGCAAAAAGTGGGAAGCCTTTCGTATTTAAAGGTAATCCAAAAATTTTCACCACTCTTGTTTACTACATGCCCATCTCTTCGAAGTGGCTTTTCTATTAGGAGATCCACTCTAATGCGCAGGAACTTGGCTTGATCCGATTGATTGGTCCTTTTATCAACCTCTATCAAGCGCCCCAAACTCCTTCCAATATCCTGTCCAACTTCCTCTGACATGAGCTCAAATGGTAAGCCCCATAACTGAATCCAAAAGGGGGAGTGAACACAATATTTGTAGCAGTGAGGCCTTTCTTCCACCTACAAAGAAGAAGCAAATTGTTCTCAAAATTCCATGGCCCACTGTTTTCAACCCAATCACGCTGATAACAGGAGCCAAATTTAAATTGCAAAGTATTGTTCCCAACATCTACGATTCTCATCTCTGATCCCATCTTCCATGCTGCCCTCAATGTGTTTTTCAGAGCTCTTATGTTTTGCTTTCCGTCTAAAAGTAGTCTTCCAAACAAGCTTAATGAACATTCTTCCAAAAGGTCATCCCGGCTTTGCGTAGAAATTAGAATATCCTCTTCCTTCTCCTTAGTCAGACAGAGGTGCTGCAGCTCCTCAATGATTTCTTGCTCCACTGAGAAACGAGCGTATTGAGAGGGTGGGAAAACCCCAATCAGGGGAGCTAAGTTCTCTACCAAAGGGAGAGAAGAAAAGTTCTCTTACTGGGTGAGAGAGAGAGAGACTCCTACACGGGAGAGGAGAGTACAGAAGAAGACATTAGTCGGTTTAATTAATGGGATCATCAACACACATCCTAAACACTTACGAGAGGCATCACTAAATACAACAAACCCACAAGTGCTAGTAAGAAATATCAAAATAGGTACAGCGGTCAACCTAGATAACTCTAGGAAACTCCTTTCACATTCCTCGGTCCATTCTAACTTCTTATTCTTTTGTGTTAAGCGAGATTGTGGAGCTACAATCCTTAAGAATCCTTCCACAAATCGTCCATAGCAACCAGCAAGACCCAATAAAATCCTTACTTTAGTGCCATTTCTTGGCCTTGCCCACTTCACTACCGCTCCAACTTTTCTGGGGAAGTTACCTTTTCTAGCCACAATGCACATTGACTTAGCATCCCGTACAGTTGATTATCTTTTAGCGTACACAAGACAATTTTTAAATGCTGCTCATGATCATTCCAACTTTTTGAACGCAGCTAAATATCATCAATAAAAACAATAACAAAATTATCAAGAAATGGCCTGAATACTGTATTCATCAGATCCATAAATGTTGCTGGTGCATTTGGTGGATCCAAATGGCATGACTAAAAGCTCATAATGGCCATAACGTGATCAAAAAGCAATCTTGGGAATTTCATCACCATTGATCTTGATTTAATGATATCCTGACCTAAGATCAATTCTTTAAAACATCTTTGCCCCCTGAAGTTGGTCAAACAGGTCATCAATTCTAGGCAACAAGTATCTATCTTTCACTGTCACACGATTTAACTGCCTTTAATCTGTACACAGCCTCATTGTTCCATCTTTCTTTTTGAAAAATAATATTGGAGCACCCAAAGGTGATACACTGACTAGACCTGATGAAAACCTTATCGAAGAGGTCCTGTAGTTGCTTTTTAAGTTCTTCAAGTTCCTTAGGTGCCATTGGATAGGGTGTTTTAGTGATAGGGGATGTTCCAGGGAGTAAATCAATGTAAAATTCAATTTCTCGATTTGGTGGCAGTCCAGGTAATCAGGAAACTCTCAAACTACTGAATCAAGATCTATGCTCTCCTTTTTGCACCAAGAAACATAAGCAAGATAGGCAATACACTATACACCCCTTCACCAGCAAAAAAAAAAAAAAAAATGCAAGAATAACAAATATCAGATGTAAAGAGGCCTCCTTAATACCCTCAAATTGGAATACTGATTGATCTGGGATATGAAAGTTAATATGTTTTGGATAACAATTAACACAAGCATGAGAAGCTAAAAGCCAGGCCATCCCTAAAATGACATTAAAAAAATCTTGAATATCTAAGAGAATAAAGTTTTGGCGATAGATAATTCTAGATCAGCTACTTGCACAACACAAGGTCTATAAAAATTAAATCGGTAACTAGTGAATCCCCAACTGGAGTAGCTATCATCAATTGAAAATCTAACAATTCTGGTTCTTTCCCTCTATGACATGCAAAGTGTAGAGAAACAAAATAATATTATATGCAGAACCAGGATCAAAGCCATAATCTGAGAAATACAAAGAAATTCTAAAATAGATAATGTTAATATGGTGTCTCTAATTAATTGAATTTAGCAGAGAAGAAGAGGACAAGAAATTGAAGAGGACAATGAGCAACAGCAACAGCATCAACCAGAACAAGAACAATCTCCAGAAGAAGAGGTATACATGTGTTACTACTTGCTACTATTTAGTATTGATTGGCTTAAATACGTCTACTTAACTTCTTTTTAGTTCTAACAAGTGATAATAAAGTTTGTAAAAAATATTATTTTGATCCCTATATTTTAAGAATACAGTCAATTTGGTCTATACATTTTGGTTTAGTCAATTTGACTCCTATTACTTTTAACTTGTAGTCAATATAGTTTCTAAAATAAAATAAAATATTTTAAAGTTCATACACCCCCATGTTAACGTGTTGCATGTATATACCATGCACAGGTCCTTCACGTATACAAAAAATAATATAGTCGAGAAGATAGAAGACTGGTATAAAGAAAATAGATTTTCTTTGGGTCTTTTGGCTTTGATCTATACCATTTTTGTTTCTTTTTGACCAGGGCATTTTGAATCGGCCAAATGAGTTTAAAGGAAAAACTGCATCAACTGTATGTTGGATTTTGGCTATTCTCGGTGGATTCTTAGTTGGATACAACATTGGTATCATACAACATTGGCTATTCTCGAAGGAGCATGAATATTTACTTGTATTGTTAGTTTATTCAGTACTAATTTGATTATTATTACTATTATTATTATTTTTTTGTGTTGTGTTTGGGTTCTATTCAAACCCTTTATAAAAAAAAAATTTAAAAATCGTTTTTCTATTTGTCCCCATATCTTCATCTTCTCTTTTTTGAAATCCTCTTCAACCTGAAAATCCCTATCTTTTTCTTCTTTCTTGCTAGTTCCTTCCCTCATCACACTTTGTTTGGTTGGAGGGAAACAGGAGAGAAGGGATAGGGTAGGAAGAAGGAAATAAAGGGAAAAACCTGATTTCCCTTGTTTGGTTCAAAGGAAGGAGAGGAAATGAGTGACTTTTGGTTTTTAGAGGAAGTTTATTTTTTTAATTTAATATTTGTAGGCTAAATTCCAAATTGCATTATTTAACTTTGCCTAAAATTTAACCTACTCCTCTACTTAACTTAACTTTTGTTCCATTTAATTCTCCAAATTTTTACTTTATTCAATTTAGTTCTCCTGTTTATCTCCGTTAGAATTCTGCTATTAGCACCCTAAAATGACTAACTTGATGGCATTTAACTTGATCACAATCTTCTAAAGAAAGTGGATGGGAAGACTAAATTGAACAAAGTTAAAAGTTTGGGGATGAAATTGAATAAAAGTGAAGTTATAAGATTGAATTGACAGAAATACTCATGTGATTGGGCTTGTCTCATGCTTTCAGGGAACCAATGATGGTAAAATGTAATAGTGGCTTCTGATTAACCTGGACTAAAAATCACTCAGGACTTAATGAACTTGCATTGGTCCTAAAGCAAAATATTTGACCATATCTCATTGCTTTCTCTCCGAAAGAGTGAATTCTATAGCAATGATAATTATCAAAACTAAAAAAATCTGGAACCTGAAAATGAAAACTTCTTACCCATATGTCAAGTAGCAAAAACAAGTAACATAATGCATACACAAAAATAGCAAGATTACAAACAGCTCCTCTAATGGCCATCAAGCATATATATAATTGTACTGTAAGAACACAATTGTGGTCAGCCTTGGAAGGCAGAGTTGTCAGTCTTTGCTGGGGTTAGCCACAGGTGCACATGCTGAAAAGTTCATATGAGGAAATGATTCATAGCACTGCATAGCAAGCCACAACAACGAATTTGGGGGCTATAGATGTTATGGCCTTATGACAAAATGCACCTAAAGACCCACAAGCTGCACTTCAAGTAACGGTTGTGTCTCCTTTGTATGCCAAGTACGCCACCTCCAGAGAGACAGCTCCGGCAGTCAGAATTAAAGATTTAATTCTTGCTTTTATGATGATTTCTAAGCACAATTAGTTAAGGTTTTGAAAACAATGGTGGAGGGGCGAGGCATGGCTACAATGATGGCTGAAAGAAGGGAATAGCCGGCATAGATTCCATTGACATGCATCAAATACGTGCATATGAGGTTGTCTACAGATTCTACTAAAATTTGCAAACCTTCATACAGTTTGAAATGAATATATAAAAATTAAAAATTAAAAATTATTATGTACAGATTTCTTTCAAACAACTGAATGTACAAGAAACTGCTTCAAGCCTTCGACAACACAAATATAGGCAAGTTGTAAACCAAAGCACCTAACTAAAGGATGCAGCTTTCCCCCTACGTGTCTTTCCCCTAGACGCATAACAACTTCCCCTTGCTGAAGTGCACTGAGCTTTTCCCAAGCTGATCACGAGCTCCACTCTGCATAATGCTTTGATCCCCACCCAGTATTGAGTTTCCTCCTCCTGCCTCGTGTGTCTAGATTCGACTCAAGCTTGTTCTCCTAGAACTGGTCATTGGTATGTTTCTACTATCATTTCTCCACCCGCATTGCTTGATCATTGCCCAACTACCTTACCAGGCCATGCTCTTGTTTCGATCTAAACTAAGGTACAATAGGTACAAGATTTCATTCTTAGTAGGGATTTGATTTATCAGAGTCAGCTGGCGACCCTTTATTTTCCTCCTAGTTTTTTTCTGTGTTTTAGAGTTTGTGCAATGCAAGCATTCATGTAGAATTGTTAAGGAATTGGTAATGCCTAGATGGTGAGGGTTAGAGTCCTCATGAGGGACCATGACCCGTACGTTATTTTCTTATTTGAGACTATGGTGGGAAAGGATAAGATTAATAATATCGATGACCTTACGTTATGTGGATTGTCATTGTGTACCAACTAGTGGTAGAGATGGTGTGGAGATGGTGGCCTAGCTCTTTTATGGAAAAAGGAAGTCGTTTTAAAAGTGGTGGATGCATCTGCCTAGCAAGTGACACTCTTAATCAGGTTGTAGTGATTGGTTGTTTGTACGCAGCTATGGGTTTTCCCATTTTGTCAAGAAAAAGAAATTCTGGAAGATCATTTCAAGCTCAGTGAATGCATTTCAAGGCCCTTGAGTTTGCTGTGGGGATTTCAACTGTCTTGTAAGAGAAGAAAAAGTCTGGATGCAAGGCTGGATCTTCCTCAAGAAGAGGTCTCAAAGAGTTCATGTAAGAATAAGTTTGGGTCTTATTGGAATCAGGCATACTGGGTGTAATAAAAGGGAGAAATTTCCAGCATAAGATACAGGCTATATAAGGCAGTGTGTTACCAGGGGGGATGACGCACTTGTCAACCATTATACTAAATTCTAATATAAAATTAGGGAGAAGATCAAGACCAGGCTACTTGGTTGAGAGAGGAAAGGAGTGATGATGTAATTAGAAGTTTGTGGGATGTAAGTGTCAATGGATCAATATATTTTCAATTTATGAGGAAGTTGGACAAGTTAAGGGTAAATTCATAGGAAGTGGAACAAAGGTGCTTTGGGTGCTGTCAATCTAAAAAACAAGAATTGCTCCGGCTTCTAGAACTCTACCAAGCTAATGATTCTACTCCAGAGAATGCAGCTGTGATTGAGAATCAACACAAAAATCTAGAGAACTTTGGCTTCAAGAAGGTGACAGAAATACAAAAAAATTTCATTCATTCACAATTATTCAAAGAAAGTCCAACAACATTTTACGATAAACTTGGATAACTAGTGGATAAATGATCCAAAAGAGATTGAGGAATACTTCTTGGCCAATTTTAGAGAGCTATTTACCTCATCCAATCCTTCTTGGCTAGAGGATTTGAAGGTTTCTTTCAGCAGTGCAATGATGAGATTGAGAATGTTGAGCTGTCTACTTTCTATTGCAGAAAAGGTGGTCGATAACATCAAGTCCATGCACACCCTCAAGGCTCTAGGTCTAAATGGCTTCCCTGTCCTTTTTTGTCGGAATGGGAGATTAAGATTATCAACAAGGAGGGAATTAATTATGTGCAACAAAATAAAATAAATAAATATTCCGTAGTGGTAGAGAGTGCTTGCTAAGTTAAATCATACTTTTGTTACGCTTATTCCAAAAGATGCAGGACCTAAATCTTTTAGCCATTTCAAGCCATAAGTCTCTACAACATCACTAACAAAACTATTTCTAACTTTCTGGCCTCCAGGATTCAAGCCATAAGGTAACGGCTAACTTCACGTCAAATTTGATAAGTAGAAGGCTTTTGGCTACATGGAATAGAATTCTATATTGGTTTTTCTTCAAAAGTTAGGCATTGGAGAAAAGGTTGTTGTCTTATTGAGCAGTGCACATCAACGATTACTCCCTTGCTTCTCAATGGTAGTGTTGTGATAAAATAACCCCTTCACAGGAATTGAGATAGGAGATATCAGATTTCACCTTACATCATTGGGATGAGGGCCAAAGTGTTATTATGAATCCTTCTAAAGGAAGATCATAAGAAGAATGTCAGTGGGATAAGATGGCTAACTAGAACAACTCCTACTTGGACTAATCTTAGGTTTGCAAACTGCATGAGGAAATACTGAACGGTAGCCAAGTGATTCTCCAAAAAAAAAAAAAAAAAGAATGGTAAGGCCAAGCCATAAATTTGGTTAAGTCAGTCATGTTTACCTCAAAAAATGTATGTTCTGTGGCAAATAGTAAATAGCTAACTTCATTGGTTGCAAAGTATCAGTCTGAACATCTGGGTACGCTCTCTTCCTTACTCAAAGGAAAATTGTAGATTTTAATTTTTTTTGAAGGAGAAGCTGGAATCTAAGCTGAATAAATTGAAAGTCCAAGTACTTTTTCAGGGATGGTAGAGTGACAGTGATTAAGGAAATAGCTGAATTCTTACCTGCTTACAATACACTATGACCACATTTAGGATCTGCCAACCAATATTGTTAGTATCCATTATGTAGGATTCTGAGCATTTTAGGTTAGGACATGATCAAAAAGCCAAAATGATAATTTTTTTTATTTTTTATTTTTGGGTAAGTTAGCCTAGGATGCAAGGACATTGACATTGACATTGACACGAGTATGATACAACGACACGAGCAATTTTTGAAAAATTATAATATGATATGGCAAATAGGACACTGTTACGACACAAGTACAACACGGATACAACATGGATACGACACCCCAAATGAAGTGTCTGTGCATCCTAAAAGTTAGCCATTAAATGGGTCTTGAACCTATGACCTTAGCTTCCACCCACCTTACTTTTACACAGGGAGGAGAAGCAATATTAAATCTTGTGCTCATTGTTTTTGTTTGCTTTTAAAAAAAAAAAAAAAAAAACCACAATCACAATATCAGTCAACCAAAAGCAAATTCCTAATGCAAGAAACTGAGTTTCTAAGTCCAAACCTTGTCAAAAAGGTAGGTTAAACCTCCATCAATATTACCAAATAAAATTCTCTGTATGATTTCAATCTTCAGACGTTGCAGAAGCATAATTTTTCATCAATATCATGCAAAACTCTGAATTTTAAATGAGTCATTACCTTAACTTTCCATAATGGATTTTCCATAATAATGCTCAAGAACTGGAATAGTACCATCTGATTTACAAGAGTATTCTTTTTTTTTTTTTTTTTGAAAATTTACAAGAGTATTCAGCCCCTATGGACAATTAGATGTTAGATTTTGAGATCAAAATTATAATTAGATAAAGTTGTACCTTTAGATTATATTATTCAGAATTACAATATAACAGCAAGACCCTATTCTAGTTGTAAACAATGTACAAAAGCTTCTTCTAAATAAGCAAATCTAAATCTTAACGGAGTGGTTTATTTGAAGGCACTGGTTTTGTTATTTCCAGTTGTACACAAGAAAAGCTTCTTCTAAACAATGATCAATGACATTTCTAAATTCAAAGTTTTGTTTTTCTTCGGTTGGGACTTGATATTTGGCATTGAAAGACAGATTATTACTTTAAGGAAGATAACATAATTTTTTTTTTTTTGAGTAAAACCATAAATTGTTATTGAATACCAACCAAATTGCAAAAAAAAAAAAAAAAAAAAAAAAGTCACATGCCATGCCACCAGGTAAGGGTTCAATGGAAAGAGGAGAGTGGTATGAGAAACAAATGTAAAAGGTAGGGGTAAAATAGGGAACAAAGAAAATAATGTTATAGTTCTTAACTAGCCGTTATTTTTGAATGATACAAATAAAAATCCCTCTGTTTTGCTATCTGTTTTGGTCTCTCCGACTCAAAGTCGGAGACAGAGAGACCGACTTTGCTTTCCTTCTCCGACTTAGAGAAGGAGATTACAATGTTTTTAATTAAAATGAATATACTCATATTTCCATACCCAAGAACAAACCCTCTCTCTCCCTCTATTTCTAGTTTTATCTCTAAAACTCACAGAGAAAACCCACTTTGTAGCCCACAATTGCTTTCCTTTTCTGAGTGTAGAAATAGAAATTAAGAATCTTGGAGGCCAATTCAACTTGATAGGACAGAAACATATTGACCCCGTGTGGGGGATTAATTGATTAATTAGTCAAGTTTATTAATTAATCAAATTAACATGCAAAGTGCATGGTAGTACAAACAAATCACCAATTAAACTAAATGCAGCGGAAATTAAATTGACACAGTGATTTGTTTACAAATAGAAAAAACCAACACGACAAAAATTCTACCGGGTGATTTTAAGGTCACCACTTCCGAGAATCCACTATTATCACTATAAGCAGTTACAAGTAAAGTAATCCCAATATCTTATACCAACCTACAGTTGAACCCTTATCCTAATACCCAATTGGACTTGTTCTGTAGTGACAATCTTTCCTTGTAATGCACAACTTCCAGTACGTGACTAACCAATTGCGCGGATCCCAATACGCGACTTCAATCACCAACTAGAGAAGGTTGTTGGCTGCAAAGTTCTTCAATTCATCCACGCGATGAAGATCCAGAAGATGCTTGGTTACAAAACCCTACGGTGCACAAACACAGCAACTTCTTCACAAAAATGATGAACTAGGGCAAATTCTGTCTCCGGTCACAATTTACTTGAACAAACTTCGCTCAACACTTGTGCAACTTGTGTCACCTTTGACGGCCCTTAAAATAATCATTTTATATGTCTAGTGTTGTGAGAAAAGAAAGCCCAAACATATAATTACATATTGGAGTTAAAACAGAACAAAAAATATGTGTTTCTTAAACCTCGACAAATAGCCATTTGTCGAGCAGCTGTTGAGCCACGGGGTTGGAACAGCTCTTCAATCTCGATAGATACTAGCTATTGAGCTAGCTGTCGAGCTTTAATGAACTTGCACTTTTCAGCTTGAATCTTGGACAGACTTGCATGACTTTAACACTTGATCTTGAAACAAGATTTCTTGAAGTATTCAACGCATCCTAGATTTACCCAAATACAAATAAAGTGTGTTTTGTTAAAGGATTAGCCAATTATATAAAATAGTGACATATGTTCCTAACAAGTGAATCACATATGTCCTAACAATCTCCCCCTTTGGCAATCCGTGACAAAACCACAACAAACAAATGAACATATAAGAGTAAGAGAAATCATAAATCACTCAACGCATACTCACTTGTTACATACAATAAAATCTATCCTAACACAAACTCTTGAAAAACTTTGCAAGAAGAGAGTTTATGACAAGAAGACTTTGATAACTTGTATTTCTAAAACACTATAAACAAAACTCATCAAGGCATCTTAGTGTGAAACAGAAATAATATATTGCATACATGTAATAAGAAGCATGTGTATAAAGAGAGAAAAGAAACAACACTTGTAAGGGTAGGCGAAAGAAACATATATCAACATATAAAGAAAATAAGTACAATGTATGTCAATAATGGTCACAAGACCTAAGGTACAAGAATAAATGTATCTAAAGTAGAGAAAAGAAAAAGATACATATAATCCTCACTACATCCCTCAGATATCAACACTCCTCCTAACAAAATGGTCATATACTAACTCTCCCCCAAAGTATAACTACTCTCATATACCAAAACAACTCCCCCTTTTTGTCACGAGTAACAAAGGGTAAGAGTGTCAAGTAGACATTTCATCTGAACCAGAAGAGCTAGCATCTCCATCATCAGCATCATCCTTAGCATCAGACGCCTCTGGAGTACGTGGAGGAGAATCAACGAAGCCACCCATGACCACTTGCCGTCGAGCAATACGGCCAATACAGATGTTCACTTGATACAACTCAGTAGAGAGTGTATCAAGACGAGCATCCATGCGCTGAAGCTGCATCACGATGTCTTTGAGAGTCACATCGCTCGTAGGCGAGGAGGGAGCGGATGTGGATGGAGTAGATCGGGATAAAGCGGAATGGGAGGGAGGAGTTGCTAACCCAGACTGCCTCGATCTAAACTGCGCCTCGTTCTGTTTAACGGTAGCGGCATCTATGGTACATATATGAGTAAAGTGGTCGGACGTTAGAAAGGGAATAGAAAAATGGTGTAAGATCCTCATGATAGTCGAAGGAAAGATGAGCTTATCACGGGACACCGAATCCCTATAGACATCTATGATAGAAAGAATAAAATGAGAAGGAAAATCAATAGTAAGATGCTCAAGAAAGGACAGCAAAAATCGAGCACAAGACTCTGTGATAGAGTTATAGTGAGAAAGAGGGTGAATGACAAAAGTCATAACCATGTTCAAAAACCGAGGGCCTTTTACAAAGTCCGAACAGTACGTGAATTGACGTTCACCCCACTCGGAAGGGCGCTTACAAAAAGCAGACTTGAGCTCAACCTTGGACACAGTCCTCAGACGCTGACAACCAAGGAAGTCAGGAAGCTCTACCTTAGGAACACAAAGCACATCCGCAACAATCTGTAGTGTGACAACAATACGCGTACCTCGAACGCGAGTGATAAAATGAGGTACTGAATAATCAAATCTATGCATGTTAGAGTAAAAATCCTGAATTAGCATGGATGGACATGTGACCAGGACGTCACACAGTGACTCCCATTCCCTACTGTGAATGACATCGAGAAGGTCAGTGTCAGCGAAGTTCGCCAGGATGACTTGGCGTTCAGAATGAATGCCTTGTCGAGAAAAGTTCTCCAAGAAAGCCTTTCGAGCTTCCTCATCATGGAATCGGATATGTGATGGAGTAGGATCAGAGGAAGTGGTTGCCCTAGAGCGAAGAGGGTTCTAGGACGGATTAGACTTGCGTTTAGATGCCCTAGACACAGACTAACACAAACAGAAGGGAGAGAGAGAGAGAGAGAAAGAGAGGCAATCAGAAAAGTTCCAAAACAATTCAAATATATCAAGATATATTGAAAGGTAAGAACGTATGCATGGAAAATGCATGGGAATGCATGAACATGTCACATGCAATATAAAAAGACTCATTAGCTCAGCCCAATCCAATCCTACCAGCACACAATCAATTTGCACACATCTAAATGCATGATAATACTGTTATAATGCTTATGTTATACAATGCATGAGATTTTAAACTCATTTAAGCAAAAACCCATCCCAAAATTTTAACAAAAACTCAACAATTTTGAAAAACCCCAAAATTTTTCAAAAACGCCAAAACCTAGGTTTCAAAACATGAAATGCATGAAAAATGAGAGATTAGAAACTCACCAAGTGAAGAAAAACTTGGAAAAACCTTGAAGAAACCTTGAGGAAGAAGTTTGGAGTGAGTGAGAGAAGTTTGGGAGGTGAAAAGACGAATTTGTTGAGAGAGAGATCGAGAAAAGTGAGAAACAGTTCGTGCTGAACCTTTATATAGAAGGTCAGTAAAGCTCAACAGATAGAGGTGTCGAGAGGTGTTGAGACAAGTGTTGAGGAAGGTGTCGAGCAAAAAAGAGTTTGACTGATTCAGCTATCGAGAAGGTGTCGAGGAACAATTCAACAGACACAATAAAAGAAGCTCGATCGATCCACTAGCTGTCGAAAAGCTATTGAGAGGACAAGAACTTTCTCAATCGATCCACCTAGCTATCCAGAGGTGTCGAGATTATGATAAAAAATAGCTTAAGAGCTCGACAGATAAGCTAAGTGTCAAGGAGGTGTCGAGAAGCTGTCAAGATTGCTTAAAAACAGTTTTTCAAGAAGAGAAAAACACAGATATGAATGCAATCAAGCATGCAACTCAACCAAAGATCCAATCAATATTTTAGACTCTCAAAAACATCTCTCAACAACAATTTTAAGCACATGGATCCCAAAAACACACACACACACACACACACACACACACACTAAACAAGTCTAACCAATTTTATATTTCAAAAATAAGTTAAGACAGTTTAGTGAGCATACATTAGCACATGTAAAACCTTTTGATGGCCAAATCATATTGTACCTGCACATGTATCAAGAGTAGCAAAGAATATTGCGTGTTCGTGTAAAAAACATCGCAAGATTGCATAAGTGTATACATGTTTTAACGATTTGAGATATGAGAAAATCACTTTAACTCACACACAATCATAACTGTTTGATGGAAACTATCACCTTTGAGTTACATCCTATAACTCCCACATCTCCTAGAATACACGCTTACAATCATATATAAAGCATTTTGATCTTTTTGCTTTTGATTTTTCTTTGCATATTTTTCTTTTAAGCAAACCATGTAAGGGCATATAAGAGAAAGAAAAGAAATACCCAATGATGTTAAATTTTTGACATTCCAATTTTGCTATGCTGAAGCACACAAATGTCATTCATAATTGGCGGGCAACAGTGGTGAGATGGTTATTTATGCCTTTCTCTTAGGATTTTTTTAGTCATTCTCGTAAAAAAGAGTGATAAGAGTGTTAAGCACAAGAGATCACTTAACCTTACTCATCACAAACACGAGCCACAAAACTCACTTGCTTAGTTGTGCATAGAGATGCTCATCTAAATTACGAAAGATACAAAGTTTAGAAAATTTTGTTTCAATGGCTATCCAAGGTACATAAGTACCAATGTACACAAAACACGCACTGTTTTTATATTTTTCTGATTTTTCAATTTTTTATTTTTATTTTTAAAAACAAAATAAACAAAACTGAAAACAAACAAAAATATGTTAAGCAAAGCAAAGCATAAAAACTAGACTGACTCAAAACAGTAAAGCAAAACACACAAGTAATGCAAACGAAAACAAAAAGAGGAGAGAGAAAAAGTGACAAAATCACTTAGAGCCATTTTCCTTCCACACTTTGGAAGAACCTTTCCGTCTAGCAAATCCTCAATCCGACGGTGAGAGGGAAGAATTGAGACCATTCAAGTTCGAAAGAAACATGAAGGCTTTAAGAAGATCTCCAAGAAGGGCAAAAGAGGATGGAAACTGATTCTGGTTTCTCAATGTGATCATGCCGTTACTCTGTTGAGTGGCTAGCCACTTATAGCAATAAGGTCAATTATGACCGGCTGCTCCACAGTGATGACAGAGATGTTGCTTCTTCTGTTTAGGTTTTTGAGAATTAGCCTTTTTACCCCTAGGGTTTTTAACTTCTTTCTTATCCTACTTAGGGGGTGCTTCTAAGATAGATTTGTCATTGTCTATGTTCTCACTAGCTAAATCATTTTTAACATTAGTGTTCTCAATTTTAACATTATTAGCAGGAGGAACAAAAATAGTAGTACTAGTAGAAGCAATATTAGAAGGAGAGAAATCATACCCTAAACCGATTTGATCAAAAGCAGATGTTTGAAGACTGAGCATTTCATCTAGCTTGGTGCTTGAAGTCCTTTTTAGCTGAACTCTGACTTGGAATAATTCTACCTCATGCTTTTTGATCTTTTCAACCAAGAAGTTATTCTCAAATCTTAGTGCTCCAATAGTCTGATTTGATTCATCAAACTTTGTGAAAACTTTTTCACGCTCAAGCTCCACATCACTAAACTTCTTAGTGGTTAACCTATACAACTTCTCATGCTTTTCTGAAACCTTGTACAACTTTGCATAGGCTGTGTGGATGTCATCTTATTCATCCATCTTCTCAAACTCGGACTCCACCAATTCCTCTTCTTCATCCACATCTTCAATAATCCCCTTAGTAGGATTGACCGTGGCAGTGAATGCATTCAAGATTCCGTCATTCTTATTGTCAGAATCATCTTCAGGCTCAGTGTCGCTTAATGTAGCAACAAGTGCCTTGCTCTTCCCAATGGTCTTGAGATATGTAGGACACTCTTGTTTCATATGACCGAAGCCCTGACACTCAAAGCACTTTGGTCCGGAAGGAATAGTGTACTGACCTCCATCCCTAGCATCATTCTTCCTTTTGTCTTGGCTCTTGGACTGAGAAGAACTAGATTGCTTATGGTCCTTGTCGAAGCCCTTCCCATTTACATTCTTCATGAACTTCTTGAATTGACTGGTGATGTAGGACTTCATCTTAGAATCTTTATCGTATGAAGACTCATCCGTGTCATTACTCTTGGCCTTCAAAGCCATGCTCTTGCTCTTACCTGACTTACCAGTCCTCGTTAACCCTAGCTCGTAGGTTTGGAGATTACCAACCAGCTTTGTCAGAGGCATCTTGTCAATGTCCTTTGATTCTCAATAGCAGTAATCTTTGCATAGAATCTCTCGGGTAGAGATCTGAGCACCTTTCTCACAATCTTGGGTTCAGGAATGGTTTCCTCAAGATTGAAAGCTAAGTTCACTGTGTCCTTGAGCTTGGCATAGAACTCATCAAACGACTCATCCTCCTCCATCTTGATTTCTTCAAAGTTTGTAGTGAGCCTCTGAATCTTTGAAACTTTGATAGCCTTGGTTCTCTTATAGGTTGTCTAGAGAATGGTCCATGCCTCCTTAGCAGTTTCAGTAGAGGATATGTTCTTGAACTTCTCATTAGTGACCGCACTGAATGAAGCATTCAATGCCTTGCTGTTTAAGTTTGCCGCCTTGATCTTAGCATCATCCCAATTAGCCAGCACTTCCTTCGGCTTGGTCCAGCTTATCTCAACAGCTTGCCACACTTTCTCATCTAAAGACTGCAAGAAAGCTCTCATGCGTACTTTCTAGTAATGCATAGTTAGTGTCATTAAATAGAGAAGGCATAATCAAAGACTATCTTCTATCTATGACAAACAAGGGTCAATAGATCAACACAACAAAGATTAACCCTAATCAGAGTGTGCCTGCTCTGATACCACTTGATAGAACAAAAACGTATTGACCCCGTGTGATGAATTAATTGATTAATTAGCCAAGTTTATTAATTAATCAAATTAACATGCAAAGCATAGTTAGTGCCATCAAATAAAAAAGGCATAATCAAATACTGTCTTCTATCTATGACAGACAAGGGTCAATGGATCAACACAACAAAGATTAACCCTAATTAGAGTGTGTCTGCTTTGATACCACTTGATAGAATAAAAACGTATTGACCCCATGTGATGGATTAATTGATTAATTAGCAAAGTTTATTAATTAATCAAATTAACATGCAAAGCGCGTGGTAGTATAAACAAATCACTAATTAAACTAAGTGCAGTGGAAATTAAATTGACACGGTGATTTGTTTAAGAATGGGGAAAACTAATACGGCAAAAACCCCACCAGGTGATTTTATGGTCACCACTCTCGAGAATCCACTATTATCACAACAAGTGCTTACAAGTAAAGGAATCCCAGTACTTTATACCAACTTATGGTTGAACCTTTACCCCAATACCCAATTGGACTTGTTCTGTAATGACAATCTCTCCTTGTAATGCACGGATCCTAGTATATAACTAGCCAATTGCGCAGATCCCAGTACGCGACTTCAATCACCAACTAGAGAAGGTTGTTGATTGCAAAGTTCTTCAATTCATCCACACGATGAAGATCCAGAAGATGCTTGGTTACAAAACCCTATGGTGCATAAACACAACAACTTCTTCACAAGAATGATAAACTAGGGCAAATTCTGTCTCCTATCACAATTTGCTTAAACAAACTTTGCTCAACACTTGTGCAACTTGTGTCACTTTTGACGACTCTAAAATAATCTTTTTATATGTCTAGGGTTGTCAAAAAAGAAAGCACAAACATATAATTACGAATTGGAGTTAAAACAGAACAGAAAATTTGTTTTTCTTAAACCTCGATAAATAGCCATCTGTCGAGCAGCTGTCGAGCCACGAGGCTGGAACAACTCTTCAATCTCGATAGATACTAGCTGTCGAGTTTTAATGAACTTGCACTTTTCAGCTTGAATCTTGGACAGACTTGCATAGTTTTAACACTTGATCTTGTAATAAGATTTCTTGAAGTATTAAACACATCCTAAATTTACCCAAATACAAGTAAAGTGCGTTTTGTCAAAGGATTAGCTAATTACATAAAATAGTGACATATGTTCCTAGCAAGTGAATCACATATGTCCTAACACAACTTAATCCCAACGATATATGTTTTTTGGTTGTTGTTTTATCTTTGTAACTCACAAAGAATTGATCATTAAAACCATGGTGACTCCCGGTTCATGTCCTCCTTCCCTTTGTGAGTGTGAGTCATTCAATGAACTCAAAAGAGAGTGCACCAGAAATTCAGCAGAGAATGGAGAACAAGTGGACTTGGACTTGCTCACTCTTAGGGTTTTGAAGGACTTAATTCTATTCCTCCATAACAAACCCTTTCTGCCACTGATTTTAGAAGAGAAGAAAATCCAATATCGTTTCAAACCTACCTGGGTTTCCTTCCAAAGAAAAAGGTCGAATCTTGGTTCTTCTAAGCCTTATACCCATTACCAATTGCCAAATTTGAACGTCAAAAGGAAGAGGTTTTCTCAACCCACTGTGTCACGCCCTAAACCCGATACCCGAATTTGTGACCATGACCGGCATGCTAATACCAAGCCTAAACCTGATATTAACAAGAACCAACTTAACTTTTACAAAACTTTTACCAAAAGCTTCTCTCTTTCTTTTCTTTCTTATTTCTTTACTTTTTGATATAACTTTTCACTTGATATTCAGAGCATCTACACTGTACTCCAAATATAACATAGTCCACCAGTCATTTAATTTCCACATAATACATCTCTTAGTATTTTAAGGTACACAACCTTCATTAGATCCTAAAATACAGAATATTACCAACTAACATCAAATTGCTAATTCAGAATCTATACATTTAAAACTAAAACTAGCTCCTTCCAAAACTCGACTAAGGCTCCCTCTGCTCCAATTTAAAACCTGTTGACTGAAAAATAATAGGATGAGCTATGAAGCTCAGTAAAGATAAGATATATGAGAATTCAATAAGGATGCATGTAAATCCATTCATTTCATTTTATAATTATTTAGATAGGAGAACATCTTTTCATACATAGTATTTTATACTATATATAATAATAACTTATACGTTTTTCGTAGGAAAATAATTGTTCTCCTTTTTCTTATCAGAATAATATTATCGAACCCTTCGGATTGAATTTCTTTCATTTCTTACAAAGTCACCATATATATTTTCATTACAAAATAATAATCTTAACTTAAGATCAGATAATCGGTAACTTTGTCTTTAGCTGGAAGCATCTTAAAAATAATAAAACTTTCCCTCATAAACTTCTTCTTGTAAAATATTATAACTTTCATAATTATAAACTTATCGTTTTATAAAGAAAACCAAATATCTGATAACTTCTTAACATGAACTTATACTTTCTTTAGAAACTTTATCTTTATAGCATAGCAAAGTTTCAGAAACTTTTATCTTTAATGAACAGCTTTCTTTTCATTAGAACTTCTTCTTTCCATGAGAGTTTTTACTTTTCATAATGCATTTAAACAAAATAATTCTCTCATGATTAATAACATAACATAACCTAGCTATTCATAAATAACTTATTGGTTAGTCCATATCTGATAAGTCTATACTTATTTGGGAGGCTTCTAGCACCACAGTGCTAGGCATCCTGCATTCCCCACAATGCCAGGTATTCCCAGATCACATCATAATACATATCTTCCAACCATGGGGGTAGGTTGGCTTCCCCCAAGTTGGCCGTAACCAACAAGGGCGGGTACAGCAGAGCCATCCCACTTAATGGCCAATCATATAACGTTTTCCATGGAAAGCCAGTAATTAACCCCTACTGGCAGAGTTCAGATCACCAGAAAACATAACCCGAAAACGTTTCATACTTATACATCATACTGAATTTTCTTATTTTGCATAACGTTTCGTAATAAAAGCATTTTCATTGTTTTCTTCATCATGTTTGTGGAATTAATAATAGCATCAATATGCTTAAATCATATACATAAGTTTTCGAAAAAGCTCACGAACATATCTTTGTCTGATAATGCTTACATGCCATATCTCTAATTAAAAACATTTTAATGCATAATATACTTTAAAATAACCTCATGACTTACCAAATGCCCATATAACTTATCCCTTACCTGAAAGCAGAGGAATCGAGAGCTTAAAGTCGAAGGAGCTTAGACCTGACGACTGGTAACACCTAAACCAAAATCAAGGCTTGTTACTATCCATTATTCCTTAACATAAACTCACGCATTCATCTCAAAGCCTATCTCTTAGAATCAAGGAAATCCTAATTCCCACCTCAATGAGGTTCCCACAAACACAAAATACGTTCATCAAACGTCATTATGTACCAATCATAGAGAAACCAACATTCTCACATTAATAGCATATCTCTAGAAGAGACAACTTCATTTCAAAAGGTACTTTGAGCTTAAGGCAATAATGCATGCATAAAACATGAACTCTTTTAAGCATGGTCATATAATCATATACATTCATAAGGCAACACATAGCATGCTGAATAAAACAGCTTCATAAATACAACCGTCGGATGGTTTAAAACCTCTCCTTTGAGTACTAAACCATGAACCAAGGTATACAAAATTTAGTTATGATTCAGACATACCAAATGATGAGCATAATAAATTTTAGCTTAAATCATTCACCCTAGCTTTAGAATTAAATCCTCAAAGTTAGGCATGTCCCTTACTGCTCACTGTTTTATTCCAGCAGCATATGCCTCATTTGTAAAATATAAACGGGCCATCAAATCACATCCACACCTCATGAAATTTTACAGAGAAAATCCCCTGTATGTCCAGTATATACCATAAAAATTTCGTAGTCAAAGAATAAAATCATGATTTATTAAAAATCATACAAGCCAACGTGTTCCAATCTGTCCTGGCAGAAACTCATGCAAATTAGAAATTAAATCATTATTTTTATATTCATCCAAATGCTGTGAAACCACTTCCACAACAACCGTATGTGTCTTAGGATTCATACAAACTATTCGTAGCATCCTAATTCACAAAATATGATTTAATACAGAATTTTCTTGCTGTGAACACCAAATCTGTCACAGTGACAGCTTCAGCACATGTTCTTTCTAAAATCATCAACAAATAGAAATTGGCCTTCATATTACTTAGGTATTTTTATTCCTATAATAAACATATTAAAATACCTAAATAAGCATCCAATAGACCAAATATCATCAAACTTTCAAGTCACTAAAACAGAATCATAAGTTCATCTTCTAAAATCAGAACAGAGAACAAAGAAGGAAAATAAACAAAACAATTATACGATCAAAACACCCAAAACATATGAGGTTTAATTTACTTACCCACACACTTTGAAGATGAAACCTTAGTGTTAGGCTCTTAATTTCATCTTTAGAGAATGAGGGCTGTCGTGTAAGAGCAAAGAGAGAAGAGAGGAGCAAAGAAAGAAGAATAGAGAAAGAAGTAAAGGAGCTGGACTTCTTGTCTGGTGCAGCCAAGAAACTTAGATATGGGAGAAGACTTTTGGGGCAGTAAAATCAGATAAGAGAAGGGGACTTTTGGGGGTGAAATACGTGTATGGCTAGGGAAAGAAGAATCACACCCACTTTCAACTTTCTTGCATTCACACATGGTTTCTACAAAAATAATTTCACTTTGCATATACATACATACATATATATATATCCTTACCTTTATAAAGTTATATCCATCACATTAAAAGAGCATATATGTTCTAGTTTCTTTGAGAAAGTGTGAATAAGAAATGAGATGAGTCTTCTCTTTCTTTTAATGTGTGGACTGTGGGTTTGACAAAAGGGACACAAGAGAGCTTCCTAGCTCTTTCCTTAAGAAAAAGAGTGTAAAGTGAGCACAAATTTCTGATTTGTGTGACCGTAGGAAATGAGAGGAAGTGAGCTTCTAGTTGCATTGAAAGTCAAAGAAGAAGCTAGGTGGAACTTACTCATTGCATGGCCAGGTCTTGGCCTTTGGAGTTTACCATCATGCATGAAACTTTGGCATTATGTGTGTTGAATTCTCATTGGTTGCATGTGGTGGAATTTCTACTATACTATCCCATGCATCATGCTTAATTAAAACACCTACAACTATATATATATATATATATATATATCATAACTTAATCACTTAATATAGTTTTGTCCATACTTAGTATATATATATACACAATAAAATTAACCATTCAATTATTTATGATCTTTACAATTCTTATTCAAAGATATTATAAAATAATATGCTGATTAATACTCTTATATTAATTATAAAAAGAAAGTGGATTAAAATAGTAATTAACCACTTAAACACATAGTTTAATTATAAAATTGGGTCGGGGTGTTACACACTGGCATTGCAGATCTAGAACTGAAGGCTTCGCTACTACTAGAGGGTTTTGCTTGTGCTGCCCCCAAGATCATCACACACCTCAAAATAATCCCACCCAAGAAACCCAATTTGGGAATCTCTATTGCTTCATCTGTTGCTATTCCTAACCACTCTGAATCTGTGCCCCTATCTACAGAAAAGTCTCCCAAACCCATACCACCCAGAGTAATTGATGGCCTCAATTGTCAAGATTTGAAACTTGTTACCTAGAAGCGACAAAAAGCCACCAAAGAAGACCAAATTGACGAAAAGCCACCAAAGAAGCCCAAATTGAATCCAATCCTTCCACTCTCAAACCCATCACCAAAACTGCCTAAAAATTTCCAGAATATCATTGATACAATGGGTGGAACCCAATTGGTTTTGGTCATACAAAAACCTTTCACTAAGACTAATCTAAACCGACATAACGCTTGGTTGTCCATGCCTTTAAGCCAAATCAATGGCAATTTCTTGAGAGAGGCAGAAAGAGAATATCTGGATCAACAACAAGCAATGGAAATGCCATTCATGGAGCCCTCCGATAAGGTAAATCAAATTGTTTTGAGGCAATGGGACATGCCCAAGGAGTCAAGGAAGAAAAGCTGATGCTATGTGATGATAAAATCTTGGAATGAGGTGGTGGAAAAAATGATCTTGGCAAAAAGCTTAACGAAGTGATCCAAATTTGGTCTTTTAGAGTTGGTAATGTAGATCAACTCTGCCTGGCTCTTGTTGTGGTCAAAACAGGGGAGAACAATGAAGGAGCAAGTAGCAACAGGCAAGGAAGAGATATGGATTGACACTAATTTTGGCCTTTTCCATTGAACAATTTTCTTGTAATTAGATATTTTGTTTAGATTTTATTAGAGAGCATGTCAATATGTTATGACTCATGACCTATTGTTTATTAGTATTTTTTTTTTTTTTTAATTTTTAGATAGGGATCTATTGTCAATTAATGTAAGAGTCTATTCATTGAAATTTTGATTAATGAAGTTCCTAGAAATTTTGATTAATGAGACTGAGCCACATTTTGATACACAATGTATATGCGTAAGTGGAGAAAGTATACAATGTTTCAAGAACTCCACCTCAGCATCTAGTTGGTGTTTCTAAAACCAATAAAAAATTGACATCTGTCCTAAAAAAAGAAACATCAGCATACTGAACCATTTAAATTAAAAAGACGAAATTGATCCTAAAAAATTCAAAGACCCACCAAATTTCTCCTACTCTTCCCTTTCTCTTTCAGATTCACCAAATTTCAAAAAATTTCTCTCTTCCACCACCAGCGGTGCTTGCCGGCTTGATCTTCTCCTCTCTCAATGTCTCTTTGTTTTCTCACTCTCTCAAGTCCAGCTGTGGCCAAGCTTCTGCTTGCCCCTTCTCTGGCAGTGCTTCTCAGCAGTGTCACTGGCGCTGGTGGCCGTTGGGTCCTCTCTTTTTCCTTGATTTATTTTCTCTTCTATTTTTTATTTCTCTTTATGTTTGCTTTTAAGACATGACTGAAACCCATGGTTTGCTGAAATATTTTCAGTTGAAATATATATATATACACACACGAGAAAGTCATGGTTTGCTGAAACCCAGGGGTCCTCTCTTAAAGTATGTTTAGTTGAAATATATATATATACACACACGAGAAAGTCATAAAACGTTGGAGAAGCTTAAAACTGTGCATAACAAGTACCTGAAGAGACAAGAGGTTTGCTGAAAATGGATCTTATATTGTAATAAACAAATGCCTACAAGAACCTATTAATATTGTTGGCATGGTATATGATTGTGTCATTGCGAGAACCCTTATTATATCGATGTTCAAACCATGCGCTAGCCACTATTAGAAATGACATGTTTGCATTGAATGTTTACTGAATTCACTTTGATCTTATTTGAAGGATCCATTATTTACCTATTCTTTTGAATAATCAGGAACTTGATAATCAACTCAGAAGCTGTAAGGAAGATTTTAATAATTTTGAAAGGCAGGATGTGAAATATCGGGAAGATTTGAAGCACATGAAGCAAAAGATCAAGAAACTTGAGGATAAACTGAAAAAGCTATGGGAAAGACATTGTTCACTTGAACTGAACGCGGTTATCATTAACTTTTTGGCTTTCCATTTCAGGATTCAGTAAAGATTAATAACTTAGAAAAGGAGTGTGAAGACTCGAAAAATCTGGTTCCGGAACTTGAGGAAAATATTTCAAAACTGCAAAAGCTGTTGCTGGACGAGGAGAAAGTCTTAGAGGAAATTAAAGAGAATTCTAGAGGTGATTTAAAAATTTTAAAAAAAATTTATTTATTATTACTTTTTATCTTTTTGGTTATGAACAATAGGAATATGTTAGTCGTCGTGTTGCAAATCACACTGCAAAGAATTATGTGCAGCAGTATTAAGTTTTTAATTTATATTTGTGTATGTTTCACACCATTGTAAAAATAATAAGGTTTTGCCTTTCTCCTCCCCTTACCTAAATTCAATGTATCATCAATATTGAATTCTTCTTGGCTGTATACATATATATTAGGACTTTAGACCTACGTCCTCACCTTCCATCCCATTATTATGGGAAAAGGAAGTGCTAGTTGAGTTATAGGTCTTAGGCACAGGCACCTTTGATTATTTTTTAATGCATAAATTGCTCCTTGTTCCAAAAAAAAAAATGTAAAGAAAAATCACCCAATTCCATGGGGAGTAACAATGAGAAACCAAGAAGTTTCTTTTGTGACATTGGTGTGGATGCATGCTTATGTTTATTTTGTTTATTCTTGGTATTGTATGTAATTCTTTTGTTGGTTGGGAAATTGATATTATTTTGTTGAAGAGGTAATCCCCCTTCAAATAATTAGTGTAATACTGTCTCACCTCTAGAAGACATGGGCATGTGTAGCTAATTATTAAAAATAATTAGTGTAATATCGCATCATTTGGTATCAGAGCCCAAGTTCTAAAATCAGGTTTACTATCCTTTTATCTTTTGTTTCTTGTTATCATCCTATCTTGTTTCGTTTGTGTTCATTATTCCTTGTTCTTGTTTTGTGCCATGCACCAAGTTAAAATCGTACACCAAGTTATTAAAAAAAAAAAAAAAAAAAAAGGACGTTAGAAAAAAAAAAAAAATATATATATATATATATATATTGTTGTAGTTTCAGTCCTCTCAAACCAAAAAAAATTTTTTTTTTTTGGTCCTCTTCCTTTGATTCGTTGTTTCTATAATATTTTCTTGCCATCGGTATTGGTTTAAATACTACAAGTTGAATTTCTTAATCAAGTTTATTAGTTTTATAAAGAATTGAAAAGGGGAAGCTACGGGTGGAAAAATGTAAGAAAGTGTGAGACTAATATCGGGAAAAAGCCAATTTAAGAGTGAAACACGAGTGTGAGTGACATGATTTGAGTGCAAACAGGTGAGGGAGTGTTGTAAGGAATTATTTCTAACATTTCTCTATAGTTTCAAAAATATGTCTTCTAGAGGCGACACGTCAAACATAGAAGGAGGGGAGGAGTTGTCCTTCATGTTGCAGGCTATGCAACAACAATTTGAACGCATGAACGTGGTGTTTAATGAGATTTGGGATCGGATGGATAGGCAAGACGCTGTTATTGCTACTTTGCATGAGGAGCATACCTAAAGAGTCCCTAATGCTAGAAGGCAAGAAAGGCGTGCACACGTGGATGATTCTGATGACGACCACGAGGATGAGTTCGAAGATGAAGAGGATTATGCTACATTGAACGGTGAGGGCAGGTTTGTGCCACAGAGAGAAAGGTGTGGTAGAAGTTTCCGAAGAGATCGAAGATGGGAAGACGGGATTGACAAAAACCTAGGAAACATCAAAATGAAGATATCATCGTTCCAAGGGGAAAACGATCTTGAAGCATACTTGGAATGAGAGAAGAAGCTGGAGTTGATTTTTGAGTGCCACAACTACTCTAAGGAGAAAAAGGTAAAACTCACTGTCATCGAGTTTACTAAATATACTATTATATGGTGGGATCAACACTTGATGAACAAGAGGAGAAACCATGAGAGGCCTATTGAGACGTGGGAGGAAATGAAGGCCAACATGAGGAGGTGGTTTGTCCCTAGTCACTACTATAGGGACTTTGTATCAGAAATTATAGAGTCTTACTCAAGGCTATAAGAGCATGGATGACTACTACAAGGAGATGGAGATCGCCATGATTCGGGCTAATGTAGATGAGGATAAAGAAGCTACCATGATGAGGTTTTTGAATGGGCTGAATCGGGACATTGCCAACGTTGTGGAGTTGCAACACTACGTGGAGTTGGAGGACATGGTGCACATGGCAATAAAGGTGGAACGACAGCTTAAAAGGAAAGGAACTCAGTCATTTCAAAATCCAGGCTACTTAACTTCATGGAGGTCGAATGGGAGGAAAGACAAAGAGGCTGTTTTCAAGTCCAAAACTGAACCACCAAAAATGAGAGATGAAGTTCCCAGTGTCAACAAAGGTAAAACCGAATCCCAAACTCGTAATTATGATATTAAGTGTTTTCGTTGTTTGGGAGGAGGTTACATAGCTTCACAATGCCCAAATAAAAAGGACCATGATCGCACATGTTGATGGAGAGGTGGAAATCGAAAGCGAGGGTGATGATGACCAAATGCCATAGCCTGAGGACGCTTGTGAAGATGATGTGGAGTATCCGGTGGAAGGTGAGTCACTTATGGCTAGGCGTGCTTTAAGTGCTCAAGTCAAAGAAGATAACATGGAACAACAAAGGGAGAACATTTTTCATACTAGATGCCACATCAACAACAAGGTATGCAGTATGATCATTGATGGAGGAAGTTGTACTAATGTGGCTAGCACTACTTTAGTTGAAAAATTAAATTTACCTACCTTGAAACGCTCTAGACCATATAAGTTGCAGTGGTTGAATGATTGTGGGGAGGTTAAGGTAAATAAGCAAATGCTAGTTTCTTTTTCAATTGGGAAATACATGGATGAAGTACTTTGTGATGTTGTTCCAATGCATGTAGTTCACATATTATTGGACAGGTTGTGACAATTTTACAGGAAGGTCAATCATGACGGGTTCAAGAATATACATTCTTTTGTAAAAGATAATAAAACCATTATCTTTTACCTCTTTTGGGCCACTTTCCACATCTTTACCTCTTTTGGGCTTTATTGGCCAACATTCATGCTGTGCTAGCCTATTTCATTATCTCATTCCTAGGGTTTTCTAGGCCCATTTACTTCTTCTTTACCTCTTTTACTCCCATGGGCTTTTTGCTAGATCCTTTGCGCTTCCTTAACTCAATTACCACATCCTTACCTCTTATTACTTTTTGGGCTTATTGGCCTTTAGGCCAACCCAATGAATTTGTTAATTCATTTCCCGAGCTTCCCCAGCCCATTACTTATTCTTTACCTCTTGTCATTCCTATGGGCTTACTACTTCATTCATTGGGCTTCCTTAGCTCATTTACTCGCTCTTTACCCCTTTTTTATTCTTGTGGGCCTGTTGGCCGTCAATCCTGTCATTTCAACCTGCTTGCTTCCTTATTCCCTTACTATTTTCCCTTTCCCACATTTTTTATATTGTTGGGCTTCTTCTACTATTGGGCCCTTTGTCAAAAGTGGGCATCAGTAGTGGACTAATAATTATTGAGTTGTATTGCCTTTGAATTTTGAAGTGTTGTTTTGTACAAAAATTGGTTTACAATACCCATTCTGTGGAGAGAGAGAAGAGAGTAAAGTGGGATGTGGAAAACGTAGATAGGCTTGTTCCTAAGTACAACAGCAGTAGTTTGATTCTCTAGAACCCTCTTTCCTTTCTCTACTTCTCTCTAGCACTCTTCATCTGTGTATAAGTCATCTAGATTGTACTCTGTTCCCCCTCCCTCTTATTATTTTTCCAACCCTTTCATATAGTATGCTTAACCCCAAAAGACGGCGTTCATAAAATATAATTCGATATAATACTTAAGGCGTTGCACTATAAAATTCTAACCAATCTACGTCTAACCAAAGTGTCACAACAACATAAAATTACTTAACACATATGTCAAATTGTACTAATCGGATGTTTTTTACTATATGATCTACAAACTCTTTTTATGCATAATTTTATACTATGAAAACTTGCAATTTAATCAATTGATTGAGGAAATAGCTATTGATTTTTAATATATTGGAAATTTTGCAAGCATGGAAGATATAAGAAAAAAATATAATTTAATTGTAGATTTGTCAAAATTCACATCCAATAAAAAGATATTAAGTGAAGTTGTACCTTAAGTTACAATCACGTTTGTAGTGGAGTTGTGGTTATACCTTAAGTTACAATCAAGTTTTGAGTGGAGTTGTGATGTGCCTTTGTATTAGAATATCTTTCCTTCTTCTTTGTATGTGTGTGTGTTCGTTTCTCAAACCAAAAAAAAAAAATTTGTACTCAAACTTTGACCATACATTATTATTATTATTATTATTATTATTATTATTATTATTATTATTATTATTATTATATGAAACAATAATCAACAACAATTTGTAGAAGAATACAAAGTTAAAGCTTAGACCAACAATATTTCTTCTACGGATTTAGCGCCCGACGCAAACTTTAACATTACCACCTCTTCCCCCAAAGTTGAATCGGTAACCCCAATTAGTATCTATATAAGAATAATCATTGGCTTTATAACAACGAGACCTTTTATACATGAGTGAAGGATCAATATCAGTAAATGGACCTCCTTTACAACGAGTCATATCATATCTTCCATTCTTAAACAAACCGCTTCCCATTGGAGGAGACTTATCAGTGCTGCTATAGACTATACCACCCCAAAATACCTTGTCTGCAACATCTCCCAGATTGGTGAATAATTCTTTTGGCCAGTACCCTATTTTCATAGTATCATTGTTAACTAGGAGCCACATGTGCCCAGTGGATGGATCCTGTCATATTAAATATAAACATTGACGTTACAATACCAAAAAACAAAATTTATTGAGTTAATTTTATAAAAACTTGTTTATGTTTAATTATTTAATAAATAAGCCAAGTTCAAAGCTTATATTAAACTTGATTATTAAAGAAAAAAATTTTCAAATATAACATTAATTGTGTCTGTAAACAAGTTTATGGGTATGATATTTGATTTGAATGGGTGTGTATGCATGTCACTTGAACAAAATATATTTATATATACTTAATAATATACATATATATGTGTTTGTTTCTAAGAGAGAGAGAAAGAGAGACCTTTTTTTTGAGAAACAGAAAGAGAGACTTTTAATACTACAATGTTAGTTTATCTAATTTAATATATAATTTTATAATGAAAAGTATCCAATCTATATAACTCAAATAATAAAATTTTAACTATTTATTAATAATTAGCATTGATTTGTTATGGGATTTAAAAAAAAAAAAAAAAAACTTTAGTTGTAGTAATTATTTTATATGAGAAAAGAATAAGTTAACAAACTAGTTTGTGAACAAGAGTTTGATTTGTTCCCAAAAAAAAAAAAAAATTCAAGCCTAAACATGTAATTTGACTTCGTAATAATGAGCATGAGCTAAATTTGTACTTGAAATAAAACTAAGTAAAGTAATTTTAAATATTTAATACTAGTCCTTGAGACAAAATTAAGTTGATTAAATAAATTAATTTAATACAATTCTTAATGAAGAATCTATGTTTGTACCTCTTTTAGTGCATCACCGAAGTATATGTGCATACTGTTTATTTTATTATACTGTGTTTAGAAAAGTGTAATTATTTAAATTAAGAAATCAAACAGTGTTGTACATTTATATAGATAGAGTATATCTTCTCCCAAAAAATCAAAACCAATAAAGTAAAATTTAGGCAAATAGAAAATTTGAAGAGTTTAAAAATATATTGCCATGGAAGGAAAGAAAGAACCAAGCGTGGATGTAACTCAAATTAATTTGCTTTCTACTAATATATTCTTAAAGAAACCATAGGAAAAAGGGTGTTCGTGATTCGAACTCTAAAAGATCAAGTAAGAATTATTGCATATTATTGAACTATGCATAAAACTGTACAAGTGATAGCATGTGATAAAATTGTAGTACAAATGTTATGAATGCTGAACTGGTAATGTGAAGAACAAATCAAGTAAAACATAATAGTTGTGGGTCAATAAAACCTATAATCAAAATATGTATTTATGTTAATTTTTTTAGTAGGAGTGAT